>ML685808.1:5004985-5061112 GCA_007922175.1 Pelusios castaneus
TCGGTCAGTCCCACACTCTGGGCCTGGCCGGAGCCCACAGCACCAACAAAAAGTGTGTGGATGCATTACTGCCTGCCACCCAGTACCCAGAAACACAGGCCAGCAGCAGACGTGATAGCTACGCATTCACGTTTTTTTTCTAATTATAATACGGCACCCCAACAGTCTGAGGGACTGTGAACTGGCCACCTATTTAAAAAATTTGAGGACCCCTGGTGTAGAGGGTAACAGTGAGGGTCTACATCTTCATCCTTAAAAGTAAAACAATATCCATACAAGTAATATTTCTGTCACCACCTGCCCAGAACATACTTTGCTTGTATCATTTCATCACAAAGACATCTAGGAAAAATCAGTGTTCAGATGGCGTAATCTAATTTGGGATTATCAATCCAGTGTGTGTACATATAACCATCCACTTTCAAACAATAGCACCTCTGCATTTAAGGCAATAGATTTAACAAGGTAGGTCTGAATATGGATGTACCAAGGGTCTGTTGATCATGCTGTGTTGGGAGCTGCTGGAACTCTCTCCAGTCATGTCAGCTAACTCATTTCAATCACATTTTAGTTTCCCATTTTTGAGTCAGTAGTCATATTGTTAGGGAGAAAGGGGACGCTGAAATTCTCTCTCAACTCTGAGTATCTGCCTGTGTAATCTGTTAGGTTTGTCATGGCTGGATGATAAAGTGAAGCCAGGATGACAGAGGGCTTCATAATGGGATAAGAAACTTAACTGAGAGGGTTTCCATTTCATAGCTAATTAACTTTGGTCAATACCAACCTAATATTTTTTGCCATGTAGTAGCTGTCAGGTAACATACGTGTAATAAGGCACTGTTGGAAAAATTGTGAGGAAACAGTTTCTGTCTGAAATTCTGATTCATCAAAATGTTCCTTGGAGATAGTTAGATTTCAACAAAGTTCTGTTGGAAACCATCTGCCAGCTGGCACACCCAGCTCCTTGGTAGCTTACGTAGTGGGCTACTGGGATGTCAGAGCTTCTGTGGTACATGACTCTGATGCAGCCCATCAGAAAGAGCCTGGGCTTTATCCCCCTTTACAGAGATCTTTATATTGTTGGTTTTCATTCTGAATTGGAACAAAAGCAATTTATGCATTAGCAAAGTCGTCCTCAAAATGGAATATCTTTCTTTGGCTAGCCCTGCTGGTTAGCTTAGAGCATAATCAATTGCTGTTTGTTTTCTGAGCTACTTCCTTCTCATTTCCCGCCTCCCTCCCTGACCCCCAAAATACTATCATTTGGCTCTAATTTTCACCATTGTTGATAGAGTGATCAAAGATGGCATGGGCATGGAATCTGAACCCAGGGCATTGCTGGGCATAGGTCCCAAGGCCCAGGCCTGAATATGCTGCAGACGGCCCCAAGCAATGGACTACAGCACATAGCCTACCTTGAGCCCTGGCTTGCTGGCAAATGCAGCCTGACTTGAGCTGGTGTGCCTGGGAGTTCAGCTGGAGCCGTCTGGGGCAGTCCCTTTTTAAATCTCCTGCCCTGCACATGCCCAGGCATATGGCCCAGTGTGGGAGAAGAGTGGTGGGAAACTTAAAAGCTGCATCTGCGTGGCCCAGATCCAGGCAGCAGGTTCCAGAGGCAGCATCTCTGGTGGCTGTGCAGTCACTGACAGCATCTTCTTGAGTTCCAGGAGCACAGTGACAGAGTGAGCAGTAATATCTGGGTGAGGTGTGGGGATGGGGGAAAAGGGGAGCTGGGCGAGGTGGTTGCAGTGAGCTAGATGAGCAAGGTGAGGGAGAAGGGGAAATGGGGGGAGGCTGATGGGGCAGCTGGTGAGGTGGCCCCAGGCCAGCAGGGAAGCTGGGCAAGGCCAAGAATATAGCAGGATAGGAGGGTTGAGGAAGCTGGGTGAGACCAGGAAAATAGCAGGGGATACTTTGTGGTCCTGTGCTCTGAATCTTTTTCTTATGCAGCAATGCCCCTGACTTATATTTACTAGTATTCTGACTTCCATTACAGGACTGACCCACATTGGTATGGGAAGCGGCCATCACAAAGAATCCAAGAGTGCTGATGGAGTTGGCTGAAGTGATAGCAGAGCCACTGGCCATTATCTTTGACAACTCATGGCAAACGGGGAGAGGTCCCGGAGGACTGGAAAAAGGCAAATATAGTACCTATCTTCAAGAAAGGGAAAAAGGAGGATCCAGGGAACTACAGACCAGTCAGTCTCACCTCAATCCCTGGGAAAATCATGGAGCAGATCCTCAAAGAATCCATCTTGAAACACTTGGAGGAAAATAGAGTGATCAGGAAAAGTCAACATGGATTCACCAAAGGCAAATCGTGCCTGACCAACCTGATTTCCTTCTATGATGAGATGACTGGATTTGGGGATGCAGGAAGAGCCATTGATGTGGTATACCTCGACTTTTGCAAGGCTTTTGCTATGGTTTCCCACAGCATTCTCGTCGTCAAGTTAAGGAAGTATGGGTTGGATGAGTGGACCGTAAGGTGGATAGAAAACTGGCTAGATCAATGGCCTCAGCGGGTAGGAATCAATGGCTCGATGTCTAGTTGGCAACCGGTAACGGGTGGAGTGCCCCAGGGGTTGGTCCTGGGCCGGTTCTGTTGAATATCTTCATTAATGATCTGATTAATGATGATGGGATAGACTGCATGCTTAGTAAGTTCACGGGTGACACGAAGCTGGGGAGAAATGGTAAATACTCTGGAGGGCAGGGACAGGGACAAGATCCAGGGAGACTTGGACAAATTGGAACACTGGGCCGAAAGAAACCTCATGAGGTTCAACAAAGACAAGGGCAAAGTCTTGCACTTAGGACGGAAAAATCCCATGCACTGCTACAGGCTGGGGATCAGTCAGCTAAGTAGCAGTGCTGTAGAAAAGGATCTGGGGGTTATGGTGGACAGGAAGATGAATATGAGCCAACAGTGTGCCCTTGTTGCCAAAAAGGCCAATGGCATATTAGGCTGCATCAGTAGGAGTATTGCCAACAGATCAAGTGATGTGATAATTCCCCTCTATTCGGCACTGGTCAGGCCGCATCTGGAATACTGTGTCCAGTTTTGGGCTCCCCACTACAGAAAGGATGTGGACAAATTAGAAAGAGTCCAGGGGATGGCAACGAAAATGATTAGGGGGCTGGGGCACATGACTTCTGAGGAGAGACTGAAGGAACTAGGCTTATTTAGTCTACAGAAGAGAAGACTGAGGGGAGATTTGATAGCAACCTTCAACTACTTGAAGGGGTGCTCCAAAGAGGAGAGAGCTAGGCTGTTCTCAATGGTAACAGAGGACAGAACAAGGAGTAATGGTTTCAAATTATAGCTGGGGAGGTCAAGGTTGGATAATAGGAAAAACTTTCTCACTAGGAGAGTGGTGAAGCATTGGAATGGGCTACGTAGGGAGGTGGTAGAATCTCCATCTTTGGAGATATTTAAGGCCCAGTTAGACAAAACCGTGGCTGAGGTGATTTAGTGGGAGTGGTCCTGCTTTTTAGCAGGGGGTTAGACTAGATGACCTCGTGAGATCCCTTCCATCCCTATTATTCTATGATTCTTGCCTTACTGATGCATACTGTGTAGCTATGACCCTTACATGAAGGACGGAAATAATCACTTTACATAAAATGATACTGAGGGCAAAATAGAACTTGTATGTTTTCAGAGGGGGCCGGGGGGAATGGTCCCAGATACTTCAGCATTCCAATCTCTCAGTGCCATCCTTGCTTTTACAATGTGGTGATGTTTTCCTTTAGGGAGATGGTGTGCTACCAAATGTGTTGCTTCTGAACCCCTTTGTCTAAGTTATACACCTCTATTTTATTAAGGAGAAGAAAAAGGAGAGAGAGAGAGATCATTTGCCATAAGAGTCAAAGTGACTTGACATTCTGAGCAACCTGTTTAATAGACAGAGCTTGATGCTTTGTCTGCTGTCAGTCTCTTCCTCGTTTTAGACAACTGAAGAGCCATGCACAGAGCTGCAAAACAAAATAGATAATGACACCACTTAGGAGCACTTTTAGCCATTTTTTGGTTCAGGATTGATGGATAGGGATGTACTGTAAACTAATGGAACAATCACTGTGGACATAACTTTGGAACATTGGCAATGCATTGCTAGGTTGTTATTATTCTTTTTTACACTGATAACTGAGTCAAATTTTCCAAAGTGTGTAAGTGACATGGGCCCTTTTTTTGAGCATTCTGGAATGTTTTATGCAGTGTATCTAGTAGATTTAATGTCTAATTCTTTTAATGTATTTATTCTTTACCTCTAAAATTACACTCATTATTTGAATATATATAATATATATCCCCAAATATTGCACGGTACACTATCTTCATGATCCAGCTTAGAACCTTTGGGTACTTGCAGTAAGTATTGTAGAATGGTGCTGCTTTGTGTTTTGGTATTGAAGTTTTAATGGTATTGGTCCTTTTTTTTTCTGTGCTGAAAAGCATAATGTTTTTATTCGTAAAACCTTCTTTTTTCAGTGCTGTTTTATACAGTCTATTGTTTGGATAATTAATGTAATTGCATGTGATTATGTAATTACTGTAAATATATGTAATCAGTGATTATAATGTGCAATTATATAATTTTGATGTTCAATTGGTATAAAATCTTTACAAAACATAGTGAAAAGAAAAAAAATACACTGATCATGTAGTGGAAACAATTAAAACTTCAGTATTTCAGGTATTGTGGAACTTTTTTCTCACATACCAAAAGGAAATTTGTTTCCATTATAGACTAATTGGTTACAAAATTTGATTTTTATAAAAGATAAACCTTTAATTATAGAATCCTAAAAGCTTTGTTTTCCTACCCTTTTATGTTATAGTTTTAATAGAGGAACAAAGCATTAAGTGAACAGAAACTTGGGTGCCAAATTTTACCCCAAAATAAATTACACTAGTAATTTAAAATGAAGCTGCAGACCAACAACAGGTTCTAATGCCCCATGATAGTTCTAAAGGGAAAAAAGCAAATGGTCTTATGGGCCCCCAAAATTTAGACTGGCTGAACAGTGGGCCTACATATGCTGAGGAACTGGTTATCCTATTCAGCACCAGAGGAAAAAAAACACTTCTTCATACATAACTATTCAGGGGAGAAAATCAGAAATAAATTTAAATTCCTACCTCTTGTGTTTGTAGATGCCCCTCTCACTTCTTGTCCTCTTAGATTCCCCTCTCTTCTCCATCCTTGGACATTACAGAAGTTCCTGCTCTCTTAAATCCCCCATGAAGGAAGCAGATGGCTTTGGAACCCAGTTAAATTTTCTATCTTATAATTTTAAAAAATCATACTTTTGGATATTAGGATTTTTATTATGTTCTCTTTTGTAAAAGCGGTTCGTCAACCTGTTTGCTCTTTTCTGAGAACACTATCAATTGCCTCTGATAGATGCTATGATCTTACACAATACTTTACTTCTCACAGATAAAAGCGTAATACCACATCTGTTACTACAACCATTAAGACCTCCTTTCTCTGATATCTTTATTATAATCCCATTGGTCCACTTATCTGGCACATTTTTCTTTACCCAAACTAATATAAATAGAGGGGCCAGGATAGATGCTATTAACTCAGGATTAACCTTGAACAATTCTACATTCAAGTTATCCTTGCCTGGAGCGTTACCATTTTTTTAAAGATTTGATGGCTTGCATGATCTCTTCTTTGTTGGTGTATCTGTGATGATGTCAAGATCTTCTGCCTCCCAAATGTTTGTTTCCTCTTTAGGTGGCTCCCTGTTCAGCAACTCTTTGAGGTGCTCTATCCAAAGCATTTTTTGTTCTTTTTCTGTTGTCAATAGTTGGCCTTGTTTGTCACTGATGACAGTATTTGTTGGTGTCTGCCATTTACCATTAAGAAGCTGTGTCATTTTGTAGACAGTTCTTTTGTTCCCCACAGACAGGTTCATCATCTGCTTGTTTTGCTAGATTATCAATATAATGGTGTTTCTCCATTCTCACTAGGCATTTAACCTCCCGATATGCCTTACTGTTCATGATCTTTGTCTTTTAGCCTCTGAGAGTTTGTGTCTAAAACTTTTTTCTTCAGGGCTCACCTGATTTTTATGGCATTCCATGTGCCGCATGTAATTTATTCCTGTCTTTTCTTTTTCTTATAGCCTAGGCCTCACTACTCTATATACAAGTTATTTCTTTGTCTCACTCTTGTTGATCTATTCATCTGGGTTCCTCTCCTCTTTATCAATATCTGCTAGTGCCTGAAACCTATTCTTTAGCTGCAGAACAAAGAATTCATGTGTTCCAGGTGACTTTAGTTTATCAACATTATAATCTTTATATCTCTTCTTTGTTACCTATACAAGCTTTGTATTGATTAGTAGTAGTAGATCATGAGTTTTGTATCCCCTGAGAAGTTACATAAAAACTTAAATATTCTTGCTGAATGTCACAACATAATACTAGTTTATTTCTTAGAATTCAGAATGATAACACAGAAGAGTCACGTAACAGACACACACAAAGCTGGCTGCTCCCCAAGACCAGAGAGGCATAATGTGATCTATTTTACAGCCTTTCTCTCTGATGATCGACTCTCCTTGTCCCAGATCACATGTTTCCCTAAAGAACCCCCAGCCTGCAAGCTGGACCAGGAAATAAAAACCTCAGCCTTTAAAGTGATAAAATTTCCTCACCTAACAATAGTAAAGAGTTTATAGAAGTTTTGAGTGTTATTGTGAGAGATTTGGCTCTGCTATGTATCTTTTGAACTTAGGTCTTTGATGATTTGTTTAACTATATCTGCCTACAAGCACACATGATACAATTACTACATAGCTATTTAATCAAAAGACCTTCATTTATTCAGCTAGTAGGTCTGTACCGTAGAATCTTGTCACATAGGTCCTTTACTGGAATTTTATATTTGCTTCTTAAAATTTCTTCAGCTCTGCAGAAAATGGAGTGTTTTAAAAAGAAACAATGTTACTCCACAGAATTTATCCTGGAGGAGAGGAGGAATTTTGAGGGGCCAGTACTCTGTCTTGTAAGTGTTTAATTTTTGTCCTTTAGAAGTAGTCACTTTTAAGTGACATGAAAAAGGAAATTAACAAAATCGCTTTCCCGATAAATAATGGACAAACTTTTTCTCTTCTTGATATGTATGTATGTAAAAATAGAAAAATGAATGGAGTTAACACAATGGGTGAATTTGTCCAAGTATACAGTGCATATTTGAAGGCTAATATGTGCTGTCATACTTACATTAATACTGTGCAATACACAAAATTCAAAGGGTGAAATTTTAACACTATTGAACTCAATGGTAAAATACTGATTTGATGGGGACTAAAATTTCATAAACTTCAGAGATTCTCTTCTGATCATTTTCAGAGGGGTAGCCATGTTAGTCTATTTCAGCAAAAAAAACCAGAGTCCTCTTGCACTTTTAAAGACTACCAGATTTATTTATTGTGTGAGCTTTTGTTGGCATATAACCCCAGTTCTTCAGAAGCATAAAATGGAAACTGCAGTATATATGTGAATATATACAAGCAGAGAAAGGGTACTACTCTTGTCTGCTTGCATTTATGCACCTACATACAGAAAAAAAGAAAAAAACAAAAACCAAAAAACAGAGTCCTGTGGCACTTTTCAAGACTAACAGATTTATTTATTGCATGAGCTTTCGTGGGAGAAAATCCCCACTTCGTCAGACGCTTTGAAGATGGGAAACTTACATAATGGGAGGAAATTAAATGCAGAGGAGTGTATGACATGGGATCAGGTCAGGCTGTAACAGATCCTATGTCATACACTCCCCTCCCATTCTGTAATTTTTTTCTGCAATAGACTAACACGGCTACCCCTTTGGAGCTTGACTACATACAGCAGTTTCCATTTCATATCTGATGAAGTGGGATTATGGCCACGAAAACTCATGTGATAAATAACTGTGTTAGTCTTTAAAAGTGCCACAGAACTCCTTGTTAGTACTGATCATTGTTTGTTTTTTTCTAATCCTTTCAGACCTTCACATTTGTGCTGGGAATTTCATGAGAACAAGATTTTGAGATTTCAGGATTTCTATTTTGTTGCTGGAATAAGATGTTGCAGAGGTGCATGTATGTGAAAAGTATCTCTGCATGAATTTCTCTTTAGAAGCCCAAAGCATTTTGTTCAGTGTTCTGGAGAAAGGTTTCAGATTTATTTTTATTCAAACAGTTCATCCCTGTGAATTATTGCCTGGAACAATCATAATGATTTTGATTTCCACTCCTCTTAGGATAATTGTAGAAAAAAGTAACTTTGTATAAGTGTTTACTCTTCTGTAAGCCTCTTTCCCACTCCCTCCATTTTAATCACTAAGTGCTGTCAGTAAAAAAATAAGAAATATGACTTTCTGGAGGACAAGACATTATGTTAAAAAAAAATGAGAAAAGGTGAAAGAAACATAGTCTCTTGTGGAAATGGAAAAATAGTATCCGGCTGAGTTTTCCAATTCAGTACAGCCATTCCAATGAAGTTAACAGAAACAGATAAGGCAGTCAAATCCAAGAATCAAGGCAGGGAAAAGAAGCTTACTCTTGAAAGGCAGTTTTGGTGCTCTCTTTCCTTGTGGAATTAAATCTTTCAGAGTTAATTTCACATCAGAACCAATACATTCTGGCTGTCATATTTCAAGCTCTAAAGTCCAGCTATATCTATGGCGTTTTTAGGTCATAGTTTTTGAAGTGTAAAAGAATCTGTTTATTGGCAAAAGAAACTGCTTCAGCCACTTCCCAGTCAGCAGTGTGGATTCTTAATATAAAACAATAAGTAATTGGTTCTAGAGGTCCATCCATTTATTGATCCTAACAATACTGTACATACCTGTTGATGATAAACTGATTGTAAAGCTGCTGCGTAATTTCTGCTTCTACCAGGACGAGAGCTGGGAGAAATTTGGGGGCAAAACTTTTTAGCCATAAATATATATTCAGGTTAACGTAGATTCAGATAAACGTTTTGTGAATTCACTTCAATTTCACCAAATTCTTTCAGCCCATTTCATTTCATGTTGTTCAGGTTTGAACAAAATGTTTAATTCAACCTGAAATTAAATTTCTTTTGACTCTTTTGGTTTGACCAGCTAACTGAAAAATAAGTTATTCACAAAGCTCTAAGCAAATGCATCCTATGAGATACTTATTACTTTTCTTATTATCCATACCCATTTTAAAAGGGGGATAGACTCCTTCTTAGCTCTTGGTCCCAATGTTGCAGCAATGAATTCTACAGGTTAAATTATGTTTTATGTTAAAGAAATACTTTTTTCAGTTTTAATTCTTACTTTTCAATTTTCACTAGCTGTCTCCTTGCTCTTTTATAATGAAATGTTGTATACTGACTTTTGTTCATACCATTCATTATCCTGCATGTTTCTGTTGTGTCTCCTCTAATATTGATTAAGTTTAATACATAAGTATCGTAGCCTCTGCTTGAAATACTATGCCATATTAGTTTTATTGATTTATTTAGTTATAGATTACATCATTCCATGAAGTATTACCAAATATACTTTGGGGATCAATCCTGCACTAGCTGAAAAGAGGGAGTGCTGCAGTCTAGGAATTCTTAATAGTCTATTTCTGCGAGTCTACAAAAAATGGAAGACTGTTAATGACTCAAGTTCTCATGGATTAAGTAAAAGCACATTTTAAAATACCTTGCTGTGTAGGTGTCACAAGATGACTGGCCCTTTTTAGAGGGAGCAGGATCCAGTGCCCCTGTGACTCTTCAGCTCCCTCCTAATTGGGTTTTAAGAGAGGGCACTGCTATTGTATAAATGCCAACAGATGAGATCAGGCAGAGATTGGCAGTGAGAAGGGGAGTAGGGGTGGTATGAAATGTGGAGAGAGATGTCAGAGCTGTACCTCAGAGGTGACCATGATAGGAGATGTTGGAACTGTACGGAAGAGCCTGATTCTTAGGTGTGTTGATGAACTGTTGAGATTTGAATTAACTGTTTGGACTATAGTGGAGAATTCCGGGTTATGGCATTTTTGTTATGGTTTACGTATAATGGACTTCTGCTTGGAAAGCCATTGTGCTTTATATCATGGGCAAACTGAAGCAGGCACATCATGTAATGCCATAGCTTGCAACAGGAGGAGGTCTCAGACGGACATGTCACTGTGACAACAGGCTTGTTGTAATGATGGGCAGAAGCATTTGGTTTGTCAGGGAGCTGAAGTTGCTCTATAGAAATGTTTTGCCTATAGTGTTATTCAGGGACAATCTCTCTAATAACTCATTGGTGCTGCCGGTGAAAACCATACACTCTGTACCCACCAAACTAGTTGGATCTGCTTCAGGGAAGTGTCAGTCAGAAGAGGTCAAATGTGAGTGTTCATAATGCCATTAGAAAGATAATGAATAAGAAAAAAGGTGGTTAGCAGAGGTACTTTGTTTAGCAAAATTATAGCTCAGATGACACAATGAACTCATGTCTGTGTATTTCAAATTATTATGCTTAAATGGTAGCAGTAAGAGGCTGACAATCTGAACTCAATCTAAACTATGATTCCAAATGGTCATATTGTGAAGGGTTGGTCCAAGCACAATCGGTTTAGAAACAAAAATGGTTAAAATCGTAGAACTCCTTAGAGTGGACGCAGTTTTACCAGTTAAAAGGTGATTATAGAATAAGCTATACTGATATAAGCATCTTTACGGTGCATTAATCGTATCAGTTGTTAAATTAAATAAAGCAGTACAAAAGCACTGTGTAGCTAAGCCCTAAGAAATGCTTTGGGAGAAATGAGTCCGATGCCACATTTGTGTCTGTATAATTTTGAATGGTCATATAAATTCCATGACTGAACTTGAAACTCTGACTGTGAATAGACTGCTGGCTGAATCAGTATATCATCTGTGCTATTCATAAGAAATATTAAAACTGATATCAAGTTTTACATTCAATTCATTTTTAAATATAAAGCACATCTACTGTTTATGAAAGTTTACAGATGGATAGTCCTGGTGACTAGATTCTTTTGGAAAGGCAGAAGGCCTTTTTTTTAAAATGGCCAATATGACTCACTTCTGGGAAGTAAAGACCATCTCTAGTTGTGTGCCACTGGCTACATTCTGATGCCTATTCTGCAAATGGCATTGCTTTCATACCCAATTTGAAACCTGAAATAAACATGGGAAGTGTAATGTTGTTCTTGCCTCTGTGTCTTGTAGGAACTGATCTGAAACTTCATTTCACGTAGGTCAGTAATGGTAACTATTTTCAGTCACTATGGCTATGTCTACACTTACCAAAGTTCGTTCGAATTAGTTAATTCGAACTAACTAATTTGAACTAATTTTAGTTAGTTCGAATTAACTTAATTCGAACTAGCAAATTTTAGTTCGAACTAAGCAAGTGCCATGTATGGCATGGTATGTATGGCACTTGCTTAGTTCGAATTAGTCAATAGTATTGAGCTCAATGTGCCCGTTAGTTCGAACTAAGCAGTTAGTTCAAACTAACATGGCCACATTGGGTTAATTCGAATTAATTAATTCAAATTAACCCTTACTTGGAAAAGTATAAGCGAATTTATTCGTTCGAATTAAGGAAGCCCTTAATTCAAACTAATGAAAGCCTAGTGTAGCCAAGGCTTAAATTAGTTCGAATTAATCTTCCTTAATTGAACTAACTTGCCAGTGTAGACATAGCCTAAGAGCCTGAGCTGAATTTGAATTGGTTGCCTAGACATGAGAGTCCTGTTTTACCTCTTTTATGAGCTACCCAACAGTCCACCATATTGCTAGTTTGTACTATTTCAACAAACCTTAAACTAGCCAAAACCCAATTATTTTTTTGGTTTCTTCGTTATCTGGAGGATGATGACTTTTGTGTCCCAAGTAAGGATGGTGCAACATGATAATGGGACAAGAAGAGCTAGGGGCCCTCTTCTGCCCCTGTTTGTTTAAATAGAGTAGACTGAGTCCCCAGCTTATTTAAAACAGAACTTATTTAAAGATTAGCCCTGAGAGGTTGGTCGGTTGGTTGGTTTGGTTAGGGGGGACTGGTTATTTTTATTTGATTTTTCAGTTCAGGTGTATTTAGCAGATGATAGTGTTCCATAAAATGATGCAAAAGAAACTGGTCTCTTTTGCCTAAAGCAGCTGCTTTCTAAATATGATGATGTTATTAATCCAGCTGAAGTAGTGGATCATTTTGCTCTCTTTTAAATCCCAAATTGGGTTGCCATTATGGAAAAATAAATAACAACAGTTTCACAGAAAGATACTCAACATTTCCTAAAAGAAGAGATGTGTTTTTATGTAACAAACCTGACACCTCTGTATCTTTAAAAGAGGGAGTCAAAGGGCTCAAGGTCTGAATTTTGCCCAAGCCCGCTTTAACTGACATAAGCTGAGTGAGAGTGTGTACTCGCTAATGGCCTGAGATCTTACAAGGCACAGAGCCACTGCATTTACCAGTAAAGACCACTTGCATTGCAACAGCTCAGCTCCTCTCAAGAAGAGGTCTCTGTTGAGAAATTTGAAAATGTCTCTGTGCTCTGATCTAACTGCATGCTTGTTTAGAGAGGTCATGTGCTGTTATTGCTTTGGAGCCTGCCTCATGGGCACTGTCTAGGGCCCTGGAACAGGAGCCTCAATATGCTGTCTACACCTAGAAGAGAGAGATATTTTTTTAACAGCTGTGACTTGTGCACGGAATTGGAATTATTTCATTATTAAAAATGATGTATATAGTACCAGGCATTTACATAGCAGTTTACAAACACTGACATGCATCCTGGACTGAAGGAATGAAAATAAGTTTATTTACTTTGCTTTTTAAGTGGGTCAGTACCTCAGGTGCCCTAATTACAGAATTACCTTTGAGGAGAGAGTTGGTGTTTACTTCTGTAAGAATCTCAGTGTCTCACATTCATCTAATGTTAATATATTATCATTTGTTTCAAGGAGAATGGTAATTCAAAAATATTTTTCTAGAACATTATTTTTTTGCCATGCTTCAGTTTGCTTTCATCACCATCCAGTCTCTGACAGACACAATTTCTGTGACAGTTGTATTTATATGTTTATTTTTTTATTGTATAGGTCTATACATTCATACATATTACAGTTTATAATGCTAAGTTTCTTTTGTTTGGAAATATAAGAGAATTTTTAGAATCTAACACAAATCAGTTTTTCTATTCCTGCTTTTTTGACAAGATTGCGTTGATAGGATTTAGAATAAAAATACATTAGAGTTTGGCATATTCCAATTCTGGCCCATGCTTAAGCCCCAAAGGCCAAATTTTGCTATCACTTATATTTGGAGAGATTCCTCTGCAATCAGTGGAATCACACTGTTCATAAATTTGGAATAAATGAGAGGAGGATTTGTCTTATCCAGACGTTACTGGCAGCACCAAACACAAAATGCTCTAGTTTGCCAGCTGCTTCCAGCAGGGTTTTCATAGATTCTGTGCAATGTCCAAGACATTAAAAAAAGTCTTAATTTAGAATGTGCAGGAAGTTTCCTGTTATTTTAGCAGGTTTCACCTTAGTAGAACTAAATCAAACATGGTAACTAAGACAGCTGCTATCTATCTCTCATCTCTACAGAACCTGATTACCCATGGAGATGTTTCATGAACCATAGGGGCATAGACACAGACTTCTGAATGGATAATCAAAGCACATACTTGAAAAATATATCTGGTGGTAAAAGGGATTCAGAAACAGGTGCTAACAGAAATTCTTGCTGAGCAAAGTCTTGATTCATCCTGCCAGAGACCATGCCTCCAACAGTGGCAAATTATTATTTCTTCTTCCAAAGGAAGATGAACTGTAGCGTTCACTTCCCACATATGAAAGTGTTGGGCTAGAAATGCTGCCTCATCCTGGAACAGAACAAGAGGATTTTACTTTGACTCAGAAAAGCCTATGGCCTGTAGGATATGACTGACAGAAGATTGTCCAAAAGTCTCAGTCAAATGGCTTTTGAATTAATGTAATAGTCTGTGGGTAAAATCACAGTCCTTCCCCCATCAAACTGAGCCTCTGAGGGAGAGAATGGGGAGACCACCGGTCCCCAAACCACTACTGTTTGCAGCCACAGGCTATGCATTTTCTATAGCCCTCTCCTGGCCAGCGGATGAACAGAGATTGTGCTGGCCAGCTGACTGGCAGTGTAGTGTCAGATTTGGTCACTGAGGGAAGTCAGAGGGCTAAATCCAAATTCCTGGCTGCTGACTACATAGGGAGGAGGAATATTCTTGCAACCATCTGGAACAAAGGACACTTACCAACTGAAAGAAAGTGCACTTCGAAGGGGTAATAGAAAGCATGGAGAGGATTGAGGGCCAATATATAACAGCAAAGAGGATGGAGGTGATATGGGATCTATGGTGACAGAATTATATATGTGCATGGAAGCTGCCATATACTGGAAAAAAAAATTGGGAACTTCTAGTTCTATGCAAATTGTAATGTGCTATTTTGCATATTTCCTCATTTGCATATCACCACAAATTTGTGTTTGGAAAATTTCCCCATCTGCCAAATTCCTGAAAAATGCAGTCAGCTCTCCCTGATGTCCTACCCACAGAACTGCTGACAGCCCTACCATGCTTACATGTGCGCTTGAGGCAAATGGTCACACATATGCTGATACACACTTGAATGGAGTAAATGTAAGGCATGCTCCTACTGATTGAGGCAGAGCCTTCAGGAAGGCAGGAAACAACATATTTATGAAGATAGTGAAGGGTTCCTCCTCTGAGACAGAAAAATTAGTCACTGATCAACCTACACTCTCCACCTAAAACAAAAACCAACCACTGACCAACCCCTTCCCCACCAACAGAAAGGACCCTAGTGCTGACCATAGCTAATTATTACTAAAATAATTTAGAGAACCATTGTACACACACAAAATGTGTATTTTTGTTGTTTTATTATTTTGTATACCTAATCTTAACATAGTACCACAGTCCAAGTCCCAGCTACCAAGGTATGAATTGTAGAGCTTGCTAACATATACCAAGGTTTTTTTTTTGGGGGGGGGGGGGGGGGGGGAGACTAGCACATTAAATCTTTCAACAAACAAAACTGGATATAAACCAAGCAGGCTGGTTTAAAAACTGGCCCAGTGGAATCCTATTGCCAAATCATTGTTCCTCCCAACTTTTAGATCTAAATAACCTCTTATAGCCCCCCAAGTTTTGTGTGGTGGTTATACCTATGATTTTGGATGCAAGAGATTATTTCAAATCCATTAACTGTTGTTGCTAATTTACCCATAAAAGTATGTTAAATACTTTATAATACAAACAAGACCCTAGCTTTGCATAGCTGACAATTTACCTCTAAAGGTGCATTTACACAACAGGGTTTTTTTGGCCGTGTGTAATGTACAAAAACAGGTAGCCCTCTACCATGGTTATAAATAGCAGTGTTGAGGGTCAGGCACAGATCAAGCCAGTAGAATAAAGACACAGCTTAAGAATGTGGTCTGTACTTGGAGTACATACACTACCCAGCCTCTGCTGGCCCAAGGTGTACCTTCTGTCAGTGTAGTGTCCCACTATTTCCCACTGCTTGAGTCTCTTCCTCAACAGGAAGAGAGTCCAGGAACTCTCCATTGCTGGTTCCCTTCTCCTCACTAGGAAAGGGATCTGGCAGTAAGGGGCAGCAGGGAAAGTCCACTTCCTCCTTTGCAGGGAAATATACAGGTGAAGGGAAAGATTCTGGCAGCTCTCCCCTGCTGGAGCCCTTCTCTTCCATAGGGAAAGGTTCCAGGAGCTGTAGAAAGGCTCGGATTTTTCCTGCTGTTTCCCAGCTACCAGAGCCTTTTCTCCCTGCAGTGAAAGACTCTGGCAGCAGGGAACAGTCGAAGCCTTTCTCTGCTACCTCCCATCTTCTAACACATGTAACTACAGACCACAGGGTGGACATCTTGTTGTTTTCACTGCATACACTACACACCACTGAAAGCACTTTCTATTTCCCAGTGTTCAAGGCTGTCTTTCACTATGGCTTTTAAAGGTCTTGGGTATATATTTATAATCATAGCTTTATTCCAAATTACTTTTAAATTATTGTCTTTTTAAAGAAAAGCCATTCTGTACAGGTGGCTGATTCCATTTTTTTTTAAATATTGTCACTCATCAATTGTATCTTAAAAAAATCCACAAGGAATCCCACACAGAATTCACCAAATACCATAGTACCTAAAAGTCTGATAGTTAAAAGGAGACCGTGAGAGGGTAAGTATTTTAATCCTGGCCCATTTTCAGAGGAGTTTAAATAAGGGAATCCATTATACCTACAGAATACAAAAGAGTATAACTAACCTGAATCCTTGAAGAAGGCTTTTGTCTAATATTTAAGAATGTTAAACCATCTCATACTGAGATTGCAACTTAAGAACTTGTACGAGTCAACAGCTGTGACCTCAGTGAAGCAGGCAACAGAGTTTGCAGATAGCAAGCTGTGCCTCATTCTTCTTTGGCTGGAGCTATGTATATTTAATTAGTGTCCTCTCACCTTCACACTACGTGTTTTTCCACTTGACAGTTCCTGGCATCAAAAGAATGTCCTTGAGGAAAAAGTCAGGCCTATTGACTCCTAAGCATATTATTTGACTTGGTGTTCAAGTATTCTGAAGAAAGAGCTGGAAATAATGAAAGACACTGCAGTGTGAAGCTGCCTTAACTGACAGTGTCAGGTGGGTCGAAGCTATTGAACAGTTCCTATTAAATTAGCCTACCTTCATCTCAGCTAGTTACAGCTGGCATGCTGACAAATTAGTTGCTTTCTGTATATAAAAGAGGAGAGGGAAGATGAGAGTCCCATTTTGGAGCTTAGAGACAGTAGATATGTCACATCGCAAGGTCAATAAGAATCTGTCCATGGAAGAAATATAAATGTTTGACTGATATCAATATACTCTGCATTAAACTGTGGAATATTCATCTCTAAAGCAGATGAGCTCATATCTACTAATAAAGACTACTCTGGTCCAATCCTGTTAATTACAGTGATTCATATTGATTGTTTTAAATCTGATTACTATTTTTGTTTAGCATTTCTAATATTAGATCTTTTGCATAATATCTGCTATTTCTAACCAAGGAATCTTAAAGGAAAAAGTTATCAGACGTGCTTTCTAATGTGAAAAAAGGTTTATTTAGGGTTTTTATTTTGGTTTTGGTTTGTTTGTTTGTTTATTTTTCCTGTTCATGAGAAGCAATGGATATTAAAATTTCCTTTAAAGGGAGCTTCTGAAATTGCCATGGTCCTTATTTGAAATTCAAATAGATGAATAGTTTGGTTGATTTGTAGTTTAAAAAAAAAAGAGAGAATCTGTGTTTATTTCCTAAACTCTGGGCTTAGTTAAACATTGTTAAAGAAACTCAGACATAGACCAAATGGGACTTATGCTATTGCAAAGTTAAATTGATTTTTTCCCTATTTTGTCACACTGTTCTGCTCCTATCCTGTCTTTTCAACCTCAGTACAGTCACTGCGGTACCATAATTGTCAAAGAGTCTCTGTTGCCATTGCTGGCGTATTCAATTCAAACGGCTCGGCTTTGATCCTAAATTGTGTGCTGGCTAAAAGGCTGCACTTTTCCATCTGCCCAGAGTAATCTCTGGTAAGGACATCATGCTCTTTACTTTAAGCACTTTGTCTGAAATGCACTGCTAATTATTACGGAGCTGACTTGTGTGCTTTGACTGAAGTCACTCTCCTAGATATGGAAATGTATATTTTTACAATAAAGCTTTTACTGAGATCTTCTTTAGTTATAATTCACTAGTACATATTAATGTCATCACAATATACTGCAAACAAGGTAGTGGGGATTTTGTTGTTGTTCTTCACATTAACAATGTGATAACTACTTTGAAATGTGGAAAACCTCTGAAGTGGAAGAAGAGTCCTTTACTGGAGGAGATTTTTCTCTCCTTTTTTCTCAAGATTGAAGCTAGTGAAAGTGATGTCTGAATAGAGTTGACAGCATTGGATTCTTATTATTTTATCAGTGTGATCCGCATTTTTCCATCTGCATTTAACTGAATTCTTATGACAGATTACTAGATCCATGATTTAGTATATCAAGTAGTTTGATTAATTGTGAAGCTTCCTCCTGGATTAGAAATTCTACTACGTTTCTGATGATTTACCTTTTTGGACCTGATAACAGTTAAATACAGATAATGTAATTTAACACTCCCTCTGATATCACTTCAAGAATCTACTTCCAGTCTTTGAGTTAAAGCACTAGGAGAGGCTATGAAGTGGTTTATTTTTTAAGATCTAAAAATTAGAAATCAATCTTGAGACACTTCCAGAATACATGCATCCAAGAACCTACATCGCCATCTGCTCAAGGCTTTGTATGAAGAGATTGTGATGCCATATCTATTGACTCACTTCTTTCCTCCCATTCTCCCACACACCCTTTATGAAGGATAGCAACAGCCATATCATCAATCAAGAAAGCTTATTTTCGCCTGGGAGGAGACACTGTCCTTTAAAATGTACTCTTCTTCAACATGGAGAAGAATGCATTCTCTGATATCTTGCTGTATTTCGAGAGGCATATATAATATCTCTCTAGATAAAAAATATGATTCCCTGATTTATATAATTCATACTAAAACAATGCCAGCAGATGAATTATTGTATGTCTAAAACCAGAGGTATTAAATCCTTTTGCTCCAATCTCTTCAGTATAATATCATCTGCCTATAGCTTAACTTGTCATATCCTCTCTGGCTTTTCCTCAATTTACACATTAAAATGTTGCCTTTTGTCCCATAATTGGGTAACCAATGGTTATGGCATTAATAGGAGAAAACTCGTAGTAAAACCCTTCCTTGTATCCTTGGCTAATTTAAAGGACAAGGATCTATTCTTTGCACAATGCTATTCAATATCTCCATCATTCATTTGGAAGAAAATACTAAATCTTTGCTGGCAAAGTTTGGAGATAACACACAAATTGATTATATAAGTCAAACTTCTGTAGCACATCATCAAGGATCTACAGCCTGACCTGCAAAACAATCCCTTACTCTCTCAAGCTTGGGAGGTAAGTCTCTCGTCACTAACAGACAGCCCCCCCAACCTTACGCATATACCCACCAGCAACTATACACACCACACAACAAACAAACTAAGGCAGGCACCCATCCCTGCAACAAACCCCATTGACAACTCTGCCCACATATCTATTCAAATGACACCATCATAGGACCTAACCAAACCAGCTACTCTATCAAGGGCTCATTCACCTGGTCATTCACCAATGTGATATATGCCATCATGTGCCAACAATGCCCCTCTGCCTTATATATTGGCCAAACTGAACTATCTCTGTGCAAAAGAATAAATAGACACAAATCAGGTATCAAGAATGGAAGCATTCAAAAACCAATATGAGGACATTTTAACTTCCCTGCACATTCTCTGAAAGATATGACAGGGCTTCAACAGAAAAACTTCAAATCAAGACTCCAAAGGGAAACTGCAGAGTTAGAATTAATATTCAAATTTGACACTATTAAATTAGGTCTGAATAAAGATTTGGTCTAACTCCATCATTACAAAAGGTGGTTTTCCCCTTTTTTAACCATCCCATCTTCTTATCTATTGTTCCACACTCTCTGAATCAAAACAACTTGCTTGGTTTGCTGAAAAAATCTGAAATGACCTTGTGAGTTACCTGTCTCTGCATTTATATATCCCTTCCATAATGTAATTTCCATTTCATGCATCTACCCATGAAAGCTCAGGCAATAAATACATTTGTTAGTCTTTAAAATAGCCACAGGACTCCTTGTTTGTTTAGGGGGGGGGGGAGATTTCTGAAAGAGGGATATTTTGTCTCACAAATAAAGGCTTAATGAGATTCCTATGGCTGCAGAAGGACAAACATACACTCAAAATAAAACACTATTTTTTTTTAAAAAGAGGGTAATGAGCCATTGGAACAAATTTTCTAGAGATATGGGTTGGGAAATTTAAAAATATTTCTTTCAGGATTGGATGCCTTCTTAAATGAGACACTCTAGCTGAACCAGAAGTTTTGAGCTTGACTCAGGAATTACTGGATGAAATTCTATGGCTTGTGTCAAGAAAATCAGAAAAGATGATCAGAATGGTTGCCAGTGGCCTTCAAACCTATGTAAGTACTTGGCAGAAGGGTAGTATCTAATACACACTTCACACAGGTATAGACAACTACAAATGATACAGAACTGTGAAGGGTCAGGCTTTTTGTGAGGATCTTGACCGACATCTCTGCTGCCAATGATTTTCTTTAGGGAAATAATTTGCATTTGCTTGCCTTTCCCAGCTTATTCTACAGGGATATGGGATTTAGTCAGCGAAATGCTAATACTCCCCTTCTGAGAAATAAGTGTCTGGAAAAGGAAAGCATAATTTGCTCTTCAAATAGTAATATTAATCTGGAAACCCATTACCCCTTGTGACCTATGTCTGATATTAGGGTAGCTTTTTCCTCTTTCTCTCTCCCTTTGTACCAACTGTGTTAGTCAGGTGGAGCAAAATTAACCCTGATCTAAATTAGCAGAGTGTTTAAGCTAATCTAAGTTAGCGGGATGTTGAAGTTACAGAAGAAAGTTTAGTCAATTTCATTATTTTTGCAGGATTGGTAGCTATGTTTTCTTGTACTATTTCAGCACAATTTATAATTATTTGCTGTGCCTGTTGTATACTCTGTGAGAGAGCCTTTTTCTTGCCTTTGCCCCTTGATGATAACTTGGATTTTACAAAAGATTTCAATGTTGTAATTATCTCTTCAAGTTTTAGCATGTCATCATTTCAACTTGTGCATGAGATTGTGAAGTCTCATTATTCCTACCCCTTGTCTCATCAAGTGAGCTAGAGAGAAGAACAAACCAGTAGGGACATGAGGGGGTGTATAAACCCTGCACTAGAACTGATAGGGTTAAACAGCAACTCTGGGCCCAAATGGTCCTGCCCAGCTGCACCTGAGGCACATGCATCAGATAAAGGAGGGAGCAGAAAAGGGAGCTATGGTCTAACATGGTAAGGAGAAAGACCTGCCCCGGCAGCACCTGAGAAAGGGTGCTACGGGAGCCCATTGTTGGGGAAGAGGAACCTATCTGCGAGATTGTGACAGACTGAAGATGCAGTTAGTACCTTGTTCTATTATCTCTTCGCAACAGACTTGGACTATTGAGTGGGTGGCGGGAAGTGCCTCAGAGAGAGAAGCCTTAAGGTGTTCCTGGGTGTCAGACCTTTGATGCAGGTGGTCAGGGACCAGGGCCGAAGTCCGGTGGAGTGAAAGGTCCTGGCTTTTCCAATTCCCTCCCCTCCCTTCCACATTAGGGAGGGTGCAACTGAAATTCAGGAACTTCAATAATGCAAAGGGCTTGGTCTGGCTCAATACCAGTTGGCTGGTACTCCAACTCTTAGTTTGAGGTGAAGGTACTCAGCAATTTGAAGGATCAACAGAAGCAAAGTTTAAACAGAATTTTTTAAATATCAGAGTTATTTTTAACAATATTCAGAGTAATTTATCCTTATCAATCTGGGGTTTAGAATTTCAAGCTCCATATGCCACCAGTGAGGATGACATTAATCTACTATGTTTTCCAAAGTACAAAATCTGTGCTTGGTACATACATGCATGTTCAGCAAGTAAGCCATCTACATAGCATTCTTAAGGCAACATTCTGAAGGACTTCCAGAAATTCCAGTTATCTAAACGTATATCTTAATGACTGGTACTAAGGATAATTTATGTAAGCATAGAAAATGCCCAAGTCTTCCTTTATGACTATTTTTTTTTTCTTGACTGGGGAAAAAGGTTGTCTTTGATTATTGTTATTATTTATTGTTTTAGAACATACTAAACTAACATGATCATACTCTAGAGTAGACAAGGCAAGATGATTGACTGCACCACCCAAAAATATAACTCGCCTTGCTACACTGGAGATTTAGAACATATTAGCTACATAACAATATCTAAAAAATAAATCTTTTTATCCTACTCAAAACAACTTCTGAGATTAAAGCATTGTTCCATATGGAAATCAGCATCATTTAGTACCAAATTTCACAGATCTTTTAGACTCTGAAGAACCCTATGAAAGCTGAACATATAGTCTCTCGATTACAGTTGGGGAAACAGGCTGGAACCTCCACTGCTCAACTCTGCTGATTTATACCATTGCAGAGTGAGTGTAAAATGCTATCATTCTGACAGGTAGTGTTCTATTCCCACCATGCATTTTTGTAAATAGCCAAACAGAGTTCACAACTTCATTTTCTCTCTTAGATGTTGTAGGTGGGTCCGTTATTTTATCGCTTCCTCGGCAATCTTATTCCTTTTCCACATCAATCAGCCAAATTGCCACAAAGAACTTTCTCTTCCTCACTTGTGAACTTTCATATTAGAGACATTTAGCACATCAAACATCTAAAACTGGAGGAAAAAATGTCACTGGGGTGAAAATCAGAGAACTTGCAGCTTAATCTTTATGATTCATCACCGGACACCCCCTCTCCCCCAACCTTGTGACAAAATTGCTGTCATGTAAGTAGCAGAGCTTTATCAATACTTGGGTCCATTTAACAATTATACCTCTTTAAAAACTGGGAAGGCAGACAGGATACATCAACATCTTTCTGAGAAAAACATGATCTGTATAAATAAATAATCTGAAATGATAAGAGTACCTGATGGGATAAGAACTGACATATCAACTTAATGTGTTGATGTACACCTGCAGGCAGGAGAGAAATAAAGTAACTGCTGTTTTGTTCCTCGGCTTCTGATGAACATATAACAGACTATGGAAATACAGAGGTATTAAAATATAAATCTTTCATCTGGCATGTTTAGCAAGCTTGTTCTCTTTGTCTTATCTATCCTTCAAGCATAACAGTTTCTACTTTACTGAGGTTAGAGAGATGTCTTAATGTTTTAAATCAGCACTGGTTTGGATGAGCAAATATAAATTAACTTCTGGTCGTGGGCAACCTGGTACACCAGATTTCAGCAGTAGTTAAGAGTGATTTGTTGCACCAAAAGTACTCTGGTTGAGTTTGATAGCAGAGCAAAAAGGGTAAGTTGTTTTGTACTTTCCCTCTTGATTTCTTCTTAAATAAAGCATGGTATGGCAAGTTTTAACATACTGTGAGTGTGAGAAAGAATCTTCTGCTTTCTCACTGCCACACTTCTATGTGGACAGGCTCCAATCAGGAACAAGGGAAGAAAGTTGGCAATTAGAGTGAAACATTTATTCTTGTGCCCTTAGCCATAGTAGCTGACTTAACTCTGCCTGAGAGAAATCCATAATTGGCAAGCTATTTTATTCAGATCTTCACTTCCAGAAATGAGGTGACATCTGCTGTGGAGGTGTAACCTACATAAATATTTTTGTATAATAAGGAGAATAATAAACCATGCCTGAAATATCCAGTATGAACTTCTTCTAAATCATCACTTTGTAATACTTCCAATTTACAGCATCAGTCTGTAAAGACAGAATATTACTGTGAAATCTCAACTCCAAGAGACTGCAGAATCAAGCACAGAGTACCCCAAGTGGTTCAGATAAAGTAATCAGGAATGCTATTCAGTTTTCAGAAGCAACCTATCAAGATGAATGGAAGTTTGTCTGTCCTCTGAGTCAGTGTCCATTCTATTGATGTACAGTGAGCAAGGAGTTTACTAAAGGCTCTTGTTGTAAAGTATTGCTACATACCGAATTTCAACTTTGTGATGAGTACCCTTGACTTCCATCTGTGCACCGAAAAGAGAATCTGAAAAGGAAGCTTATGGAAATACAGAAAGAAGTTTAGAAAATGAGTGGTAGAATTTTCATTCTGAGAATGTTTTGGAAGGAGAGCAAAAGGAAGTTTACTGTGTGTACTTTAATTACTTCTCACAACTTCCAAAATCCCTTAGTGCAGGGGTCAGCAACCTTTGCTGGCTCCTGTACCAGCCCCGCCCACCGCACCCTCAGCAGGTGCCAGGGGCTGGGGCCAAAAGGGGGTGGGGCCAGGCTTTAGGTGCCCTACCAGCCAGGGCCAGGGCCAGGGCCAGGGCCTGGGCCTGCATCAGCCGGTGGGCAGCCTCCGGTTCCCCACCCCGGGGCCGGCTCCCATCCGCAGGGACAGCACTGGGCTGAGGGCCCCTACTGGCCCCGCCCCCTGCTGGACAGCAGGAGGGGAGGGGAGCGGGCCACGCCACACCTCTGCCAGGCAGAACTGGCCCTAGCAATGGCCGGCAGGAGGGCGAGTCAGCTCAGCCCACCCGGAGCTGCCGCTGCTGGCGGGAGCCGGGGCCAGGAACCAGAGGCCATCCGCCCGCCCGCCAGCAACGGCAGCTCAGGCCGGGCCGAACCGACCAGTCCTCTTTGCCGGCCGGGGCTGGCGCTGGAGCCAGCTCTGCCCTGCCGGCAGTGGCACGGCTCTGAGTGGGCCGGGGCAATGCGACCTCCTCCCCTTCCCTCCCCTCCTGCCATCCAGCAAGGGGCGGGGCCAGCAGGAACCACGTGGTTTGTGGGGCCAGTGAGGGAGCCTGAGTGGTGCCGCTAAGGCTCAGGCCGCATGCCAGCTCTGGCACGCGTGCCGGGGGTTGCCGACCCCTGCCTTAGTGTATTGATGTCTAGGGAGTTGTGCTCCTAAATTACTTAAAATTGCTTGAAAATCCCATCAGATGTGAAGTTTTTATCTAATTGTTTGTTGTTGGGGGTTTCCACCATGTTTGGAATAATCCCTACCCTTCACAGAGAAGGATCATCTGGAAAAGGGAGAGAAATGAAGGGGAGATGTCAGTATGCTGTCAAAAGGAATGATGAGAGTTCTCGGTTTAAAGAATGACTTTGGGTAGTGTAGTAGGGTGAAGCAGCTGCCCTCCAAGCAGGGAAGAGGGGGGCTCCCACACTCCCCCTGCTGGACAGAGGAGCCAACTGCACGGAGCCCAGACAGGAAACGGAAGGGCGGAGCCAAAGGGGACAGGACTGTATAAAAGGCCAGACAGACAACTCAGTGAGAGAGCCTCCTTGGAGATTGCCGCTCACTTTTGGAAGGCCCTAACCCTTCCCAAGGGGCACCAGATAACCCCAGGGGCAACCAGAAGGCAGGGTCCTATAAGTATTCCCCTCCAGGGGAGGACCTGGAGGAGCTACCCTTGGTGGAAGAGGCAGAGGACTGGAGTGAGATGCCTGCTGCGGACGAACCCTGTGAGGAGGAGCTACCTTCCACTGAAGCCCCAGGGAACTGGAGGGAGAGGCCTGCGGCTGACAGTCCCTGTGACCTTGAGGAGCTATCTCCTGCTGATGGCCTGGAGGGCTTGCCGGACCTTCCGCCTGCGGACAGTGAGGGACTGTTAGGGATACCTTTGGCCATATGCCCGGATGTCTACAAGGAGAACCTTGGGACCCTGCTACCTGTGTGGGGGCAAGGGAGAAAGTAGCCCAGGGACAGGGGGTGAGAACCCTGCTGAGCAGAGCCAGAGGAAGTCAGCGCATTTTGGCTGGCACCCCACTGACCCAGTGGCAGATCACTGTGCCACTGGATAGGGCCCCCGGCTGGGACACAGTGGTGTTGGACAGGCCTGCATCTCCCTTCTTCTTCTCTTTGATTCCCCAAGAATTGATCCCTCCTGCCTTGATCTAGTGACTACTGATGCTGGGTGTTTGCCCCACCCTGCCTGAGGGCCAGGGGCTACTAACTCTGGGTCTTTGCCCCGCCCCACCCTGCCTGAGGGCTGGAGCTACAGACCCTGGGCGCCAGCCTTACTACAGGGAGGCTCCTATATGTGGCTATAGGGAAACAAAAGTGTAGTGAGGGAGCAAGTAAGCTATTCACAATCCCTTCTTTATGACTTTTCAGTTGCTTAGGACCATTGTGCATAGTGGAGTAGCTAGTGGCAGCACACTCACCTTGATTCTAAGCAGAAGTAGGTAGCGAGTAGGGATGTTGCACTGAAATGGCTGGTTTAAGTAGGAAAATATTGATGAGCAATGGAAAAGAGTCCTTTCTAGCTCTGATCATCCAGATGATAATACCTGTGATCTGGGCAATTGCTAATAAAATAGATTTCAACATTAGACCCTATTTGTATTGACAGAAGGTATATTACAATTGTGTTGCACTGAAAGAGGGAATGCTGCCCAGGAAGTATTGCTTATCCCCTTCTGTTTTTCAAATGTTTCATGTGCTCTTCTGCTTCCACTGCAGCAATGGGCCTGAGTTTAATCTATCTCATCCAACAGACATCACACAATGGATTGTAGTGTTAGCTTTGGATAGGCCCCAAAGGTCTGTTGCGGGATGTCAAATGACAATCTTCTGATCCAGAAATGAGTGCTGCCAAAGGAGTCTTCCTCTTGCCTCCCAGCCCCGCTGCACCCATAAAAATGTTTTATTTCAGAGTAAGTTTTATTCATATTTGCAAAATCCATTTGCAAAAGCAAATGGATGCCCACACTGAACTGCAGAGTGCAGAATCAAAATCAGGATAACACCATTTGAAAAATTTTGCCGCACCTGCTGCCAAATCAAATTAATGCTGGAGGAGCAGATCTGAGTGCAGAATTAGAGCAATAAAGTCTGATCCAGCTCCAAACAGCCACTGACTAAAATGGGAGGATGATCACGCTCTTAACAAGGCTGGTAAACTGTGAACAAATCACTTCTCAACCCACTTCTCTTAGGGGTGGAGGAAACAGAGACGACTGAGGTCTTTGTTCCCTTGGCCAAAAAGTGAGAGACTCAAAAGGACATGGGAAGACTGTTTAGGAAAAATACTGGAGTAAGAGTGGGAGAAGATAAGATGTCCTCACATTAAGCAAGCTTTAAATTTGCACTGTTGTCTTAGATGGAAACGCGAAAATGTCCATTTGAGAATTATCCATTGTAAGTGTTTTCTCTTTTCCTGAATTTATATTCTATGCTCAATTTCATACAGATTTTTCTGGTCACCAGGTAGATTAGAATTCTTATATGTATTCAGCTAATGCTACTGAAATGCTACTGCTGAGCCTACAAGTTTCTCGGAAAAGGCATGGAACCAGGGCAACATACTAATGTGATGTTTTGACACTCTTCCATCAAATATTTAACCTCTCACTTATGTTTTACACACTGCTTATTCCAGCAACTCTGCTTTAATTGCTTAAGGCTCAATTTTCACAAAATAAAGTGGTATGATCCTAACCTATTTTTAATGCCATCTTATCCATACTGATGACAGGAGACATGGGAAATGGGACAACTGTAAGCTGCTTCCAGGACCTTTGCTTTGCTTGAAGAACCTGCTGCAGTAGAGTTGATTTGATTTGGTTGCATAACTCCTGAAACATACACAGTCAAATTCCCAAATGGTGGCTTTTAATTTTGTGCCTGCAATACAACTATGTGCCAGGTTCCAAAGATAACATTTCTATGGGGGTGTGTGGGAAGACAAAAGAGGAACTTAGTCATCACCACTTCTATTTATGATGGAAGGTCAATTCATGTCTTACATGGGACTTTGCATGGATGCAAGACTTAACCTCCAAGATCCAGCAGCAGGACTCCCTCTCCAACTCATGGGAGGGAGATTAAAATCTCATTGCCCATTTGTTATGAAGACTGGTTCTCAATCATTTAATATTGTCTCAGGTCCTGAACTCATCTAGCTCATCATCAACTATATGAAAATGCCCTTCCCTTCAGCCATCATTACTAAACAGTAAAGACTTTCACTTATTTTTACAAACATCAGTACTTACTACATGCCCTCGTGTCCTTTTTCTCCAGCCCTAATATTTCAGGGGCTGCAAGAACCTGATTTCATATGATCCCTGGTTCTATCATTAACCACAACTGTTATTGGTTGTCAAGTTCTGTGGAACTATATTTTGAATTCTTCAATCTGCTCTTAGCTTTGGAACTTGACTTCACTAGAGAATGGATTGTATTTGAACATGTGTGAAGAGTTGTATGTGAAACAATGATGACTGAATCTTAGTCCCAGCTGAGTCTGTAGTTGATTTATGGTATGCCTGTATTGCCAAGTGCACCTACATACAGATACCGGGATTAGACAAGCCTCCCTGTGAGCATGGTCAGTGACCTCTTGCTGGTTTTGGCACTGTTAATGCAGGAGGATGCAGATAGAGGGCATGAGACATGGTGGAGGGGATTTCAGCAGTGGCTTATGGCAAGCCTTAGTGAGGCAATCATGCAGGCTCCATGAGGAAGTGGAGATAGCTGATGCAGGAAGCTATATCTGTGGATTTTCCTCCCTTCACTGCCCAATTCCAGCACAGGACCACAAGCACAGAGTGGTGGGACTACATTGTCAGGTACACTTGGGATGGCCAGCAGTGATATCAGAACTTTCGCAGCATCAGCTCGGAGTGAGCAGAAATTCAGATGAACATAAACAGGATGTTGAACTAGGGGACAAAAAGCATTACAACACATCTGCCTTTTTGTTCCCCCCACACACTCCATCTTGCCCAAAGCACATGCCACAAGCCAGCAGTACCAAGATACCATATTAGCCTAATACCTCATTAGCGCTGGACAACTTTTTCACTTACTACAGCCAGCAAGACTTATAGTGTGGACTGTTTGAAATACTAGTCTAATGTTAATACCCATATAACTTGGTTATAAAAAGAATCAAGTTTCTTTCTTTCTTTCTTTCTTTCTTTCTTTCTTTCTTTCTTTCTTTCTTTCTAACTGCACCCTGTCTGTGTGGTCTTGCTACACCTGTAATCTCACAGTTTTGAGTAAATTACTATGCAGTAATTAGTTAAATCCTGGGTAAAGTAAATGACTAGTTGCATATTTTAAATATTTCCCCCTGCTTCTTATCCACCTTAGATCATATATCGGGAGCTGGGAGTGGTAGTTGGGCAATGGTATAGCATCCACCTTTGGATAGAGTTGCCATAGTTGAACTTTCAAAAAAGAGGACCCTCCGTAGAGGGAATGATAGGTGGCTCTGGGCAGTCACTGGGGGATTATGGAGGCTTGGGGGCAATGGGTGGCAATGACGGGGTCAGGAGGTTTGGAGGTATAGATGGGGAGGATGGGGGCTCTGGGCAGTGAGGGCAGGATCAGGAATGTGTGGGGGGACTTGGGGTGGTAGATGGGGGCTCTGAGCAGTGAGTGGGAGTTTGGGGATTTATGGGTGGGGTGAAGGGGATAGAGACTCTGCACCATGAGTGGGAGGCTAGGGGACCTACTGGGGGGCTCTTGCTGGGGGGTGGAGCCAAGGCCGGGTTAAGGCAGGGGCTTTAGGGGCTGCAGCCCCAGCCCTGGCCTAATGGGGAATCCCCCCAAAATCCAGCCCTGGCTCATCACCCCAGCAGTGCCCCCAGTAGGTCCCCTCCCCGAGCAGTGCACGTCTGCCATGGGCTCCCTCCTCAGCCCCCCCTCCTCTTCCTGCAGGATCTCCTTCCTTCCCCAGCCTCTACCTCGGGGGCTCCCCATCCCCTGCCCTGTTCCTGCAACCCCTTCATCAGACCCTCCTCACCTGAAAGAGGCTGAATTCAGCCTCTGAACAGGTCTCTGCAGCTGAGCAGCCACTCTGGGAGAGGGGAGGGGAGCTGCGGAGAAGAGCCACACCAGGAGGGAGGAGGAGGGCTGGGGAGCACAGCTGTGCTGGGAGAGGGTGAGAGGAGAGGGGCTTGAGAGAAGAGCTGCATGTCCAGGGAAAGGGGAGGGAGGAGAGGGCCTAGGAAGAAGAGCCACGCTGCTGGGGCTCTCCCCAACACTGCGTTTTTTTTTCCCAGGCCCTCTCCTCCCTCTCTTTTCCCCAGACATCAAAACAAGCTGGCCGGACAGAGCTTTTATATAGAAAAAGGAGGACTTGTCAGGCAAAAAAGGGACATATGGTAACCCTACCCTGGATTGATGTAAAGTCATGTAATGGTCTGTTTTAATAACTGCATTGGTCATAAGCTGGTGAAATCCTCCCAATTACTTAGCAGTTTCCCCACAGCAGTAACATTGGTGGTAGTAAGAACAATATAAGTCTTGTGGTGCCTTAAAGACTAAATAATTTCTTTGGGCATAAGCTTTTGTGGGCTGTAACCCACTACTCAGTTGCATCTGACAAAGTGGGTTGCAGCCCATGAAAGCTAAAGCCCGAATTAATTTGTTAGTCTTTAAAGTGCCACAGGACTGTCTCTGTTTTTGCTATATACAAACAAACTCAGCTACCCCTCTAGAACTTACCACGGGGTGGTCATGTCCCTTTACATGCTATGGTTCCAACTCCATGTGAGTTCCAACTCTAGGACCACTTCAGTCTGGTCGCTGGTCCATTTCTGAAGAGGCCTGACTCTGGCCTGAGACCTCTTCCTGTCACTTGGGCTATGTGATCTAGTCTGTGTTTTTTTCTAGTTGCTCTGCCATTGTGCTCTCCCATGCCTCTGCTGGTCCCTTTATTTCTGATCTAAAAATCAAACCATTCTGCCTCAAAAGCCAATGACGCATGAGAGTGGGCTTCATCCTTGCTGCAGGACCAAACACCTGGTCAAACTCTTTGCACTAGGGGCAAGTTGATTGGGAATTTCCAGACTTGTTGTAGCATCCATTACCTTCTAGTATATGCCTTTGGGGGTTTTAATTCTCAAAAGCATGGTGCCTACTGGACTATCAGCCATGATCCAACAGAACATTTGTGTTCACCTCAGGCAAGCTAGCATCATGCTGGGATGAGGATCTCCTTGACACCATCTTCTAGTGAGCTGAGGTGTGCAGAAAAGAAGCAGACTGCACAGAATGAGGGATCTGAACACCAAACTGGTGTCTATAAACTAGTGTGTATCTTTTATACACAGGAGATTAGTAGGAAGTAGGTGGATAAACAGGCAAGAGAATATGGCCCCAGGGAATATTGGGAAAGCAGTGGAGGACTATCATAACTCAATTTCTGCAATCCAGGTTGCACATTGCAAAGAGAGCAGTTTTAGAGCCCCTATTAAAGTGAAACCTGGGTTCTTCTAACCTCTGTCCCAAACTGGGTAGCTCAGTTCAAAGGACCTAAAACAGGGATGAAAGATTTTTGTGTGTGGTTGGTAAGGGATTTGGGCTACAAGTGAGGTAACAACACAAGTTAATTTTGCATTGAAGATGTACACTTAAAGCAGCAGCAGTAAATATAGTCTATGAATATAACAAAATAAAGAAGGGAAAATAAGTAGTGGCTTCTCAGTAGAAATGAAGAGTAAATACATGATATAAATGCAAATCATCTTGACATATTGAATCCCAGAATCCTAGTTTCTATAAAACATGGGAAGTTTAAGTCTTGATTTTCTGTGTAGGAAACACAGGATTTAAGTTGTGTGGACTTTGGGTCCTTGTGTCTGTTTTATAGCTGGGAAAAGTAAAACACAGAAGTTGTGCCTTGCCTGATGGGGCCTGTAGTCCAGTGGATTAGAATGAGACAACAGCCCAGACAAAAATCTGATACAAGCAAACATTTCAAACCCGAAATAGCAAGAGCTAAGCATTTAAATGAGAGAGTATTCACAGATCCCATTGATTTTAGTGGGACTTGCAGGTACTGAAAAATAGACCTTTTACACTTAGATGTCTAACCTTACAACATAAGGACAAAGTTTTCAGAATCTGAGTGCCTAACCCTAGTCCTGACACAGATTTACTATGTGAGTTTAAGCAAGTTGTGTCACAGCTCTATCTTATTTTTCACCTTTGTAAAATATGGCTAATGATATTTACCCACTAAATAATAATAAATCTAAGTAGCTGCATAGAAAATGGGAGACGTGGGTATAGAATCCACGTATCTCCAATTCTGGTCTAAATCTAGCAGGCCATATGATTTTGGGAGTAGAAAAGATTCCTCTGGTGCCACCTCCTTCTAAGGATTAATGGATGTTGCTTATATTATGCAAAAGGTGGTAGCTAGCAAACTTCTTCATCACCCACATTTCAAAAAATGGTTCTAACAAAATGGCAGAAAAAGCTTCATGTGAAAATATAGTACCAGTATGCTAGAATTGAAGATAATAATTAAATCTTGTCCTCCCTTTCTATAATGTGTTTTTGTAAGAAAAACAAATGCTTGTATATGCTTATATTTTATTTGAGTTGGTTAGTGATATTAATATCCCTGCAAATCTGATGGAATTTCAGTTTGCTTTTCTTAGAATTTGCCTCCACACACACACTTCTGTGTGTGCTGTCAGTTCTGCTCTGATTCAATCTTAAGCAACAGAAAAGTTTTGATCCAGTTTTTGACATAGTTACTCTGAAGAGAATTTTTTTTGGGGGAAAAAAGGAGGTGTTCATTTATTTAGTAAATATAAAAATTGACACTATGCTTTCATAGAACAGTCGTTATCCAGAGCTGCCTTGAATAGTGGATTCAGCTACTATAAACAATGGCCCAACTTATAATATATTTATTTATTTATTAAGCAGTTTTAAATGGAACATGCATGCTCACTGCCGCTCCCACTGTTAATGTAATGGTTATGCGGAAGAAAATCTATTGAAAGATTGAATTGTATTATTTTATATAGATATCTGTGTGAAGTACCATCACAGTTCAACTAAATAAAACCTGTGGAAATAGCAACCAGGTAGGACAAGTGAATGGTGCTTATATGAGTCCAAAATAACATCTGGAGAAGAGAAGGGGAAATGTACGTCTGCCTAACATTTTTCAGCATCAGTCAGAGTTAGTATTTGCATACCAGCTTGAATGAAGAAAACACCATCTTCTTTTTAAAAATTTCTATAACTTTAAAATCATACCTATATGTCTCTTTTCAGTACTTTCAGAAATGTGGTATAAAGAAAGTTCAACAGTGCACTCACTAATTTTCTCCTATACTTACAATGAGGACGAGGTACCATAGATACACAGCAATTCAAAGACGTTTTAATTTTTCATTACCTCTAATTAATGTTGACTCTTCATGTTTCATTAGCATTACAACTGCTGACATGGGAATTTATAAAATGTGCGAGAATGATCATCTGTCTAAATACTTCATTCACATAGAAGTAAACCTTCCAAATAGGTTTACCCTGGATGAAAATGGGATTCACTTAAACTGACTAGGAGAAAAATTGAAAGGGATTGGGAAGAATTTGGCACAATTAGCAAGCATTGTTCCAGGAACATTCCCACCCCGCCCTTCATTAGCATACACATTTTAAGTTCATTTTCATTTGATATTTGTGCATTGACAAACAAATTGCTAGGCAGGAATGCTATCTTATCTGGAGAGTTACATATGCCAGATAACTGAAATTTTGTGTGTGTCTTGGAAAAAAAACATGCAAGGAGCACAGCAAAGAGTCACAATTTGATTGTGCAAAGAATGCAGCAAAAAGAGGCTTTGATACAAGTCTCAAAGAAACTTGAGTTTGGTTTAATTACATGGCAATGGTTGCCTATATTGGAAATCAGTGTAACATAATACAAGAAATGGGTTCAAAAATACTTCCATTCAAGCCATTTATATGCCATGATAATGAGAATGGCATAAACATTTCAGTAGATAGTGACTGGAAATGTAATTGAGCAGAATTTTTAGGTAATTCCTACTGCCATTTATTTAAAACATATCAATTGGTTGAAATGAAATCAGAGACATCTGCAAAAATGAAAGCATAACAAGCCATTATTTAATCTGCTTTGAAAAAAAAAAGGACAGGGTGGGGGGAGATTGTGAAATTAAACCTTTTTGCTTCCTGTTAGAACTAGAAGACGGACACACCATTCTTTTAACTACTGAATGAAATGGCTATTTATGGTTTACGTAGATTTGGCATTCAAATTAGTATAGTTTTTCATTCATGACTGTTAATCAACAGAGAGAGACAGAAAGATTCGTATACTATTTTCACGGTTAAAATTTTGGCTGAATTAAGAAATGATCGATGTGTGCTTGTGGACAAACTTGGATATACTCCACTAGTGTCTCCTGAATATCTAAAGGCTAAATCTTAATGTCATTAAATTCAGTGAAAAAACTTCTGTTAACATCAGTGGTAGGATCAGGACCTAAATGCTCAATATCATCTACATCAGCATAGCTTTTGAGACTGAAATATTGAGAGGCCTATTATTCAGAAAATCAATACCCTTCTAATATTCAATAAGAAGTGGTGAGTATATGAGGACTAAGGCCTATGAATAACATTCTTATTGTGGAAGTTATCTAAACACAAATGGTAAGAAATGCAATTTCCACATACAGTATTCATAAATTCTTGAAAGATACTTTTAACAAAGGTTTGTAGACAGGTACATGTGGCATTTTGGAGAGAGAGTTAAACTATATATGTAGGGTCAGAGCTGAACATTAAAACAATTGTCCATGGAATCTGCCCTTTAATGCTAAGGGGGAGAAGAATCATTGCTCCTGGGAAACTTAAAGAAATCTTTATGTTCCTTATAGAAATAGCATCAGGCATCATATTTTCATTTGACCAGCCACATTGCTTTTCTGGCTGCCATTTTTTCTATGAGAAGAACAACTGACTCCAATTATTAGTATTAAAAAGAGACTTTTTAATTCAGCTCACTAAAGACAAAGTGTTGAAAGCTTAGATCTCCTCATAAGATCAGATTTTCAAATCAGCCTCCTTTAATGTCTATCCAATTTTGTATGTACCAATACCTGTGTGCATATTTCTCAAGTCCCATTACTTGAGTGGACAAATGATAAATTCTATCATAATGTCCATGTTTTTCAGCTGGCTGTGGTGAAACTGGTAAATGATTTTCAGTTTGAAAACATCTCTCTTTGATGTCGGGGGACTGTACACAACAGGCCTAGCCTAGTACAGAGGAACTCATTAAACTGATTTTTTTTTCTCAGTACATACATCAAAGGTCATATGAGAATTTTTTTGAGAGAGAGGATAAACAGAGAACTGCATAGTGTCATATTTACAAAATCTGTCTTTAATCCATTTCCAGTACTGAAGGTTATATCCCCTGGTATTAGGATCAGTTGTCTTTCAAGGTACATTTTTTTTCAGTTGCCTCTCTCTGTGTCTCTTAAAAAAAAAAAAAAAAAAGAAAGAAAGAAATTAAAAGCTTTGAAAATGTCTCTCTCTTTACACTTTTGAGAAGTTCCAGCTTCCAGAGATTAAACAAAAGGAGCAGTTTTCTTCCCAGAGTTGAAGTTTGACATTAGTTAAAAATCTAAAATATATATTAGAAGGGCATTTCCTAGAACCTCATTCCTTTCAGTAAAACATTACTACTTTCCTTGGTCAAAGTATTTTAAGTTCTTTAAATTTATAACATCTTATGCCATTTTTGTTCATTTGTATCATGCCGTATAGTAGCATGAAGCAAGATAACCCAATTTAATATGACAAAGCACACAGGAAATTAAAACTACGTTCAGGTCTAATCTATTTATACGAAGAGTGTCCAATTAAAAATAGAAGCAGCAAATAGAAGTAGAGAGAACAGCAAAGTATATGCAGTCTTTTAAAAAGAACTAATATTAGAGTTTGGAAAATATGCATTCACTTAAAGAAACCTGCATAAAAGAATTCCTTGTATCTTTCTCTTCAGGAAGTTCTAAGTCTTTATAATGTAGCTGAGTGGTGAATAAAACATTTCACACTAAACCTGACTTGAGTTATAAATATGAAATTGCCAAAAAGAATAGATTTTAATGGAATACAATAGTACTACATATGAAACCTGCAACATCTGTTCTACATTCATATTCTTGAAGAATGTATTTCACAATTATATCAATAAAATTAAGATAAAAGGAATGTATATGAATACATGCATCTTGTTTGTGCAGTTCCAAATGCTTAGGCAATGTTTTCCTAACATTTCAGGCCTCAGCAAAGGGAGAAGTTTTTCTTCTAATGTAGTACATTTCCTACTATACAATTAATGACAAAGAGCCCTTTTCATCAGTCCTCTTTTGTCACTAAACGAATCATCTAAGCAAGTTAAAAAGATTACTTTCAAAATAATCATGACAAAAAAATAGATTTCTGTGTGTGATTTTTTGTTTGTTTTTTACCCTCAGATTGTCATGTTTCCCATTCTCTGCTTCTGGTTGAGTATCTGTTAATTACCCTAATGGGATATAATGCTGCACACTTTGCTTTATTTACTTTCTGAAACACAAGTCTATTATTCTCTGACCCATACCTCTTTTCTGGGTGTCTCCAAGTTACCATATATTTGTTGAGAATTCATTACTTGGATGAAGATCCTTATGATTTTCCTTGGGGAAAAATGGACAGTTCTGGCCTCAGTAGTTATCCTTGCAGAACTAGATCACTGTTTCTTTGCTGGGCTTTGTTTATGGTGCCTTATAAGTAGAAGTGAGAGTAAAAAGGAATACAGAATCTAAACATTAATCAAATCATTTTAAGTGCTCACAATAAACTCCTACCCAGGACTGACTTAACACTCACCAAGTCTGTCTCACAAGCACAGTGTTTCTGGTAAACTTGATTAAGACCTTTTTGAAAGAAGAGTACTTGTAAGAATTAACATCCATTCATAGCCTGACTGATCAATATTGGAAATACTTTTTAGTTTTTTAAAAATATAACCACCAGTATTGAACAAAATAGAATTCTGAGCAAATTATTCGTTATCAAGCAAGAGCACAAACAACACCTCTCCTTTAATAACATATTTCCCCAGTGTCATTACCTGTGCAGGTCTGTTTCCTGTATTTGGCACCCCTTGCTTTGTAAGAGTAATTCATTTTCTGACCATTGGCTCTGGGGACTATATTTGACCAATGATTTCAAAGTATGGCAGAAACGTTCATTGTTGTGACTTGTTTTCAAGACACTTCCTAGTACTAGACCAAAAAATTGTGGCTACAAGATCTTACACTAAAGCAGACACATAAGGAGACTTGGAAGCAAAGAGCAACTTCTGTTTCAGAAAACAGAATCTACAATCAAACATGAAGTCTCTTAATTTGAGACATTCCCAGAAGATCTGAAGCTGGTTCAATATACGACCATATTTCTTCAATCCTTTTCCTATTAATTTTCTGTTGGCTTAGTTTTGCAAAGCTGAGTAGCTACCATGTCACCAGCTTTCCACTAGTATTCACTTCATGAACTGGAGCTTGTCCATAGTGCTCAGTATCATACTCTCTGGAGGGATTTGGTGTTTTGCTTCTTTTTCCTAACCCAGGCATGATCATTGCCCTGCATAAGTTTAGAAAAACATATGAATATTGCACACAAATAAACTATATAAAAAGAAAATTAGTAGAGTTGCAAAATCAAGCAGTCAAAAGTTTAGAAATGCCAGAATTAAGGTTGCTTGTGCAATCTAAATTTGCCCCCTTTATACATATTCATACTTTAATAACATGATCCCATACTATTTTTCCAGATGACCCCTCCCTCCTTCATTGAATAGACCATGGGAAATTAAGAGTGAGCTGTTCAATATTTTATTTAATTAATTAATTAATTAATTAATTTCAATATTTTGTTTTCTCAGCATTGTTCAAGTTGTTGATGTGACCACCTACCTTATTTACTGCACACTATTCAGACCCTACTCTGAATACAGGATTATTAATGTTACCACGTGCTTTTTGATAGTGCTGTTTACTGCAGTAACTGAGTGATATTCATTAATATCTTTGAATTTTCATAATAGCTCTGTGAGATTATGAGGTATAATCTCAATTTTACTGCTGGAAAATTGAGCCACAGAGGCTATGTCTACACTAGAAAAGTTAAGTTGACTTAATAAGGTCGACTTTAAGTCAACTTAACAAAGTCGACTTAACTTTTTCTAGTGTATACATACCCTTTGTCGACCTTATTAAGTCAATTTAATGCTTTAGGTCGACTTAATAAGGTCAATTTAGGCACTAATCCCCATCCACACTAGCTTTAAGTCGATTTAAGGAGTCAATTTAAGCCTTAAGTCGACCTAAAGTTTTCCTTAAGTCGACTAAAGGAACAGCTTATGTTGACTTAATAAAAGCCCAGTGTGGACAGGGAGTAAATTAGGTCAATTTAAGCCTACTTAAATCGACCTAACTTGTAAGTGTAGACGCACCCAGAGAGAATAAGGTCAAAAGCGTTCACTACATTTTGGTGCTAGTTCGAGATGCCTAGGACCTGATTTTTCTGAGTGCTTAGCATTAAATTACACTTTATGTGTTCAAACCACAGCACCCATTCACTTCAGCTAAGGATGTGAGTGTTCCACACTTTGGCAAATTCCACCCCAAGGTCCCAAGTCAGGCACCCAAAACCTACTGGCCTTTCAAGAAGGGAGTGTGTTGTTGTACAGTGTTAGTCCAGTTTAATTGTATGAGAAAGTATTAAAATTATTCTCTAATATTTTCTGAGTTCTTAAACTGTGTGTGCCTACAGTATAATATAGGCACATTCTACCAACTGACAAAACTAAGGGCCAGATATTTTAAGGTATTTAAGCCCTTTAATGATGCAGATGAACACACAGAGGAGATTTTAAAAGCACTTACAAATGTGTCTCATCTACTACTTGCTACCTAGTGACATGAAGGGACTCCATGTTTCTAAAACTGTATTGGCGTTTTTATTAAGAGAACTATTTACACTGGTGCCGTCACTGCAGCTGGCATTTCAGCCATGTGCATACAGACTAACTTCCTGGTGTCTCTTCACTTCAGCAACCTGTATTTCTCTGCCCCTAAGCTTCATGTGTGTTTTTAGGGTTCTGGACACATTTTAGTTCAATGAGAGTTAAACTTAGGCACTTTTGAAAATCGCTTTATGCATCTATCTGCATCTTTCAGATGCTTAAATACCTTTAAAAATCTGGCTCTAAGTAAACAAAGTTTATATATGTATGTGTATATATATATAGTGTGTGTGTGTGTGTGTGTGTGCGTGCTATGATAATATATGAGATTAGTAGATGAGATTAATCCCCAAAAAATAGATCTTCCAATGCTTTATGGTTTCTAATGGAAACCTGTATGTTATATAAATATAATTATATCATAATACATGTTTCTATTAAAAATTGTAAAGCATTGGAAGATCTATTTTTTGGGATTGATCTCATCTTCCCATTAGCAAATCAAATTATTTTCCATTGTGTTTACAGGATAGTTTATCAAGCACATTTCATTCCAGGCTCATTGACCAGCCCCACCCTTCAATCTTTTAAGCCATAAGGAATGGACTTTCTTTGTTTAAATTATCTATACAGTAGGGACTATTGTATTCATCTTCACTATCTCTTCAGCTGTAGTTTCATGATTTTGAATAATCATGATTTAGAATAATAGATTTTTAAAAGATATATTATGAATTTGGGGAAACGTATGGATGAAAGATAAATAAATAAATGGGCAATAGAAATGTTATTTTGGTATTGTTCAGCACATAGGCTATGTCTACATTTACAAACTTAAGTCGACTTTGTTAAGTCAACTTAACAAAGTCGACTTTAAATCGACTTAAAGTCGACCTTATTAAGTTGACTTAACAAATTGGCTACACTTTAAGTTGACTTCATTAAGTCGACTTAACAGCAGAGAGAGCCATTATATTGGCTTTAAGTTGACTTTATTAAGTCAACTTAGCATCAGTCCCCATCTACACTGGCCTTAAGTCAACTTAAGGAGTTGACTTAAGGCTCAAATCAACCTATAAGGAGGTGTTATTAAGGCGACTTAAGCTTTCCTTAAGTCGACTTAAGGAAATGCTTAAGTCAACTTAAGAAAAGCCCAGTGTGGACACGGCTTTGTTTAGGTCGACTTAAGTGTCCTTAAATTGATCTAACTTGCCAGTGTAGATGCACCTATAGTTTCTAAAATATATTTACACAGTAGTGTTGAGCCAAGAGATCTGCAGCACACTGATGCCCAAACAGCTCTTTAGAAAACTTGTCTAGACTTCAGGTTATAATAAAACGTATTTCTTAGTTTTCCACACAAATTAAGAAGACGCTAGGCATTTTCCTTCCTTCAGGGAATGTTGGTTTCCTTCCAGCTAGTGAGTGTCTCTCCTCATCTTTTCTACAGAATCATTCACTTGAACGTTTGTCTCAGAGGCTCCTATTTCTTTCCATACCAGGAGCCCTAACAGGTTTTAAGGCTTGTGGTACTAATGCCTGTAGGGCATCCTCCATGTCTTATACTTTTCTCTTAACTGTTACATTTCTCATTCACATCAATGAATACAGAATTCTCTAGGACTGAACAACCCCTGGCCATATGTTTGTTCTTTTCACACGTACAAGAGAACCAAGACGTAAGTTAAAATTTGTTTGTTTCAGGACAGTGTTTTCATTTGTATGCAGCTAGTTTTGCCTGAAGCTTACCTGTTAATATCAGGAAGCATGGGGTAAATGTCCCTTTTCCATTTTATCAGAGAGCCCTTTCTAAAAATCCACAGTCTGTTTAGAAAGCTTTTCTGTTTTCTGGCAATAACTTGCAATAATTTCCTATTCTCCACTGAAGAGAGAATCCCCATAAGGCAAGGTGAATAGGATCTAGGGTACCACTGCTGTGCTTTGTAATTATAAATTCATCCAGTAAAGTTCACAATATCGAAAATTAGAGACAGAGAACATCTGTTAGGTCTAGAAATGGGGAAACACTGCAAAAACATTCTCTGAATATCTCTGTTCAAATTGTCCGCAAGCATGGGTGATGTCTTAGATTATGCCTTGATCCACAGCCACTTGAAGTCAATGGGAGTCTCTCCATTGTCTGTGTGCTTTGCATCAGGCCTTAAACTATGACAAGATTTGGCAAATATAAGGCAAGACCAGGAGATGTAGGGAAAGACAGCTCTTTAGTCAAGTGTTAATCCATTTAGAGTTTGTTAATGAGGTTGTTAATGAGCTGAGTTGACCCGCTACTAAATGGGGAACTAGTACACTGTAAGGACCACTTGTGTGACCACTCTATTCTTTTCTCCCTCCTCTGCTTAGAAAGGGTAATTGACAGATAGCTTATTGAAAGGTGTCAAGCACCCATAGTTTCCACTGAAATCAATAGCATCAGTAAGCTCTCAACATATGTGAAAAATCAGATCATAAGTGTTCTAGTAGAGTAGATTTAGGACAAAGATTTAGGAATTTCAGAATAGCAGTGTTTCATTAAGGAGTTATTGAGTAATCTTTGATAATTCACCTAACTTTTGAGCTGTAGCTTCCCCTTTGAGAAATGGCGAAAACTTATACATTAATATTTGTGAAGTTCAAAATAGTATTTAGACCTGGCATTGTAGAAAGCAGAAATAGAACTCCAGCTCTATACTTAGCTTCTGGCCTAGAATCCGGAGCTTTTGCAGGATCTGTCTCTGATCCTGGCTGGATTACTGCATTGCAATTTCTAAATTGACAATTCCTTTCCTGGTCAAAGTGTGCATGAAAGGTGTCTGTTTATTTTCCATATGCCTCCCTATAAAAATAAATAAAACTCTTTCTATTAATATACTCCTCACCCCCAAAATAATGGAACAGCAAATACTGTGCAAACAAAGACTATGTCTACACTTACAAAAGCTAGTTCGAATTAGTTAATTCGAACTAATTCAAACTAATTTTAATTAGTTCGAATTAATTTAATTTGAACTAGCATGGTCCCACTAGAATGCTAGTTCAAACTAGCCATGGCCATGCAGGGCACTTGCTTAGTTCGAATTAGTCAGTTTCAGGGAAGGTCAATCTGCTGATTAGTTCGAACAAAGCAGTTAGTTCGAACTAATAAGGCCACATTGACTTAATTCGAACTATTTCAAATTAAGGGTTAGTTCAAACTAAGCAATCGAATGTATTGGTTCGAATTAAGGAAGCTCTTAACTCGAACTAATAAAAGCCTAGTGTGGCCAAAGCTTAAGTTAGTTCGAATTAAGCTTCCTTAATTTGTACTAACTTGCAAGTGTAGACATAGCCAAAAAGAGTTAAATGTGGGGGAACATGCCATCCAATTTCCCCAGCCCTACCCATTTCATTGTCTCTTCTATCTGGGAATTTTATGTACTTGAGTCACATCTCACTTGCCAGCACTGCATTGTGGAGTCACTGAGCGCGGTTGCTTTTTTCTACATTTTGTATCTCTTTTACTACTTTCTATTTATTGGCTCGGTAGGTATGAGTCCCTGTCCTATTCTTGCTTTTCCACTTCGCAGAAGGACACAATACCTATTGTGGAGGACAATGATAAAAAGCTCTAGAGACTGATGTGTTTCATTATTAATCTTTCTTGTTACCATAGTCTTCTACCTATTATGTTGCTCCTCCATATATATTCCAGTCTTTTCCACTTGATGATTGTTGCAATTTCTTCCCTTGTACTTCATCTAATTTGTGCCACCTGTGTTTCTCCCAGGTAATGCTGTTCAAGGCCCTGTAACTTTTTTCTCCAGAAAAGGAGTCACTTATACCTGATGTAAATGTAGCATTCATTGATCAGCTTCCATGGTGAATTACTCTCATTCCCTTGGCATCTGTTGTGTATCCCAGTTGTGTCTTCAAGGGCCCAGGGGATGGGATGTCCATTCCACACAGGACAAACAGGAATTAAGGTGGCCAGATAGGCCAATTAATTATACAGATTGCACCTGGAGGAGGAGCTAGGGAGCAGGGAACTAATGAGAAGTAGGGTCAGCTGTGCAGGAAAAGGAGTGGCCTCTTTATAGCCAAATAGTGACAGTGATGGAAGGCTGATAGTAAAGACTGAAAGAAATCAGGTAGTAGACAATCTGTGGTAAGAGGATTCTTGGAACTGATCCACCCAGAGAGGCAATGGCAATGGGAATGAGAACGAGAACAAGAGCATAGGAAACAGTCCATGGATGGGGGCAGAGAGAGGAAGCCAAAACTGCTGAGTTGAGGCTCCCTGGACTGAAACCTGGAGTAGAAGACAGGCCTGGGTTAACTTACCAGGCATTAAGGGAGTGACACCATTGGGCAGTGAGAGCGAGGACTGCCTGTGACTGCTATTAATAAGGACTTTGCTACCACAGAAGGGGGAAAACTGATATGCACCAATCAGAAAACTGAGTCTCCCTACAGTCCTCTTTCTTTGCCAGAAGAAGATGGCAGACCAGAAGGAGAAACAGATTGATGATATATGAACTGCAGAAGAGGGTTGTTGATCTCAAAAACTAATCCTTAGCATGACCAGCAGGAAGTACCACTGTGGTGAGTGGACCCCTATCATAAGCCTTTCTTGACTTATTGTGATTTTTAGGCCTATATAGAATTTTCAAACAAAGAACCCTAGAAATCCTTGTTCTTCTGTTATTCTTTATTGTAAAACTAGAAATACTTAATATTGGATACTAACTCAGGCTATGTCTACACTTGTTAATTTAAGTCGATTTAGCTAAGTTGATTTAACAAAGTCTACTTTAAGTCAACTTTGTTAAGTCAACTTAGCATGTCTACACTTAAATTTTAAGTTGACTTTGGGGGGACCCTACAAAGTTGACCTAGAGTGTTCACACTGGACACCTAGGTTGACTTGTAGGGGGTAAGGGGCCTTGGACTGGTCCACAGTGGCAGGGGGGCACCCCTTGCCAAATGCCAGGGGGCTCAGCTTTTGCCCCATTGTACCTGGGTACAATAGGGCAAAGGGGGACAGGGACACTGGCAGGGCATAGGGGCAGGGTGGGTAGGGCTCTGCCCTGCCCTGTGGGGGGACATGCCAGGCTCTCCCTGTGCCACCCACCCTGGCAGCAAGGGCAGTGGGGGAGTTCTGGAGAGCCCTAAGTCGACTTAGGGCTACTCCAGGTCTACACTGGCTTAAGACGACTTTAGAAAGTCGACTTAAGCCAAAAGTCGACTTAAAACAAGGTTTTATAAATTCAACTTAATTTTCCTTAAGTCAACTTAAGCAGCTTGCTTAAGTCGACTTAAGGAAAGTGTAGTATAGACACAGAGTAAATTTAAGCAATCTTAAATCGACTTAATTTACAAGTGTAGACACACCCTCAGACACTTGTGCCTGCTGAGGAGATACCATTTCTTGTAGTGATAGAATGTTCTATAAAATGACTTCTTTAATTCTCTGATCTCCCAATTTATACACCTTTCTTCAGGCAGAGGCTTTTATTCTAGTAGATTTGTTTGAGGCTTTTCACGTGATGATCTCTAATGTCCTACAGCTCTCTTGTGAATGAGAAATGGAACACCCCGTTAGTCCTCCTAATTGAGTAGACAATTCATAACTATCATTTTCAGTTCTCTGTATTCACTGAAAACCCAAAAAGGATCACAGTGTTCCCAAGTTCATCCACTATTTAACTAGCATTTACTACTAAATTATCCTGTATGCAGCTGGTGTCCTTTTTTACCATCTTCTTGTATTTCAGCTGTCTACTATAAAAAAGCTTTCCATTTACTCTGGCCACATTATTGAGCAGATGGAAAATCATTTTTCTAACATGTGGTAGAGCAAATTATTGCACAGGAGGGGGTTAATGAAATTGTCTGCCAGAGGAGTAAATAATTGAGGGGACAGAGTTCTGGTTATTAGGTTGACTAGAGGCTTGGTGTCCTAAATTATACCTTGTTAGAGGTAGGGAGCTTATGCATTGTTTCAGTTGAAACAGCTGATGCTTAAGCAATGTGCTACACCTGATACTTTCATGTGTGGCAGGTAATTTACTCTGGAGTGTTCAATATCAATGAAGCTGTAGCAATTTTAAAATGTCTACTTTAGGTAATATGAAGTCTTCATGATTTGTTTTACAGAGAAGTTCCTGTGAGTGATATAGAACTCTATATATTTCATAGACAATATGGATAGCAGCATTAAAAAAAAATGTATTCTGATTGTGAAGAATTGCTATTAGAACCAAAGTTATAATAGCTGCTTTTCTGTAGTCTTGGTCAACACTGCTAATGCTGTCAATACTATACATACTGAATTCAAATGGCTTTTCTAGCTTCTCTTCACTAAAACTCCCTTAATTTCTGGGGGTTTTTGGGAAACCATCTAAATTTGACACAAATGAAGCTGCTGTCTCCAAATTAAAAATCTACAGCCTACTACATCTTGCATCAGATCTAAGTATGAATTTATATTTATACAAATTTCCTATCTCTACCTAGCTATAGAATTTAAATTTATTTTTGAAAAAACATAGTAATGTTTTTTTTTACCTACTATTGTTAAAGTAATACCTGAAACTGAACAACTAAGAAAAGAAAATTACCTATTTTTTCAGTTTATCTTCAGCATTTGACACCACTTATATGTAGTCAGTTTTCCATTTCACAAACTAACAGAGGAATGTATTTAAAAAAAAAAAAAATCTGACTGGATGATTTTACATCCTGATAGGACTCTGGATTAACTGTAGAAACCTGTAACATTTTTAAAGACTAGATCCTCAAAGGTATTTATGTATCTCTGAAAAAAGTATGCAATGCAGATGTACCCTTACAGAGGTTCTTAGAGGTATTTAGGCACTTAGAAATGTATATAGGCACAAATGAGCTTTTGAAAACCCCACTAGGTGTGTATGTACAACTTTAGGCACCAATAGCTTTAAAAAATGTCTAAGAGTCTATTTATACTCCATGCTTCTTGAAGAGGTGTGTTGTATACGTACATACTTAGCACACCACCATAGGCATCCTTAGGTATGAGGAAGGCTGGGGGGAGAGCAAAAGTGGAGGATGGAAGGGCCCCTACACAATGGGGTAGTTCCCCATGCATCAGGTGGCCCAGAATCATTAAGACCACCCCTGCACACCCGTCCCTTCACTCTCTCAGCACAACTATAAATAGTCATGTAGCCAGTGAGGCATGGCTTAGGTAAGTAAAACAGTCAAAAAATTCATACCTAGGACACTCTGTTTGCCAAAGCCATGTCTCTCTGTCTCCTTTGCTCTTTTAATAGTAGCGTCCTGCTGCTGGAGTATCTCCTTACAGCAGGGAAAGGCTCTAGCAGGGAGAGGCAGTGTGGAAGGGCTCTGTCTCTCCCTCTGCCAGTGCCTTTCATTGACATGTGTGGTTATGTAACCTACAGGTGGGCTAAAATTAATTTAATTGCCCTTCTCCAGTGCCTCACAGTAATCAGTCCCAATCCCTATGAAGAAAGCAGCTGGAGACCCAGGATCCAGTCTGTATGGGACTCACAACAAAGATTGCTCAGAGTTACCACCCCACATTAAAATACTACTAAAAACAAACATAACAATGAACTTTATTAACTACTAACTAAATAAACCTTATCCTAAAAAAACAAAATACAATTAACCATGAACAATCCCTACACAAACCCCTGCATGACAGATACCCAAGAGTCCCAAAGTCCAGGTGGAGTTCACCCAACTCTCAGCTAGTCTTTGTTCGAATGTAGGGGCTTGAGTGGCAAGAAATAGCTGTCCTCTTCTTTCTTTGCAGGAATCTTCTGTAGCATTCCATGCAGGCTTTTCCTTCTCCTTTGCAACCAGCCCTCAGTCCCATATGCATGTCTGCAAAATCTGTTGCAGATGACTCCATTAGAGGGAGAAAACATCTTGTTCATTCCCGGCTCAGCTTCTCTCCTGAAAACTGAGCACATGGGCTCTTCTCAAGGAAGCTCTAGCTAGCTGCCTGCACAGACTGCTGCTCTCATGTCATCTGATCTGACCACATAAAATCACAACAGCAGGGAACCCAGGGGATCATGCTCAAAAAAATGCTACCACCCCCTGCTTCTGGAAGTTTCTGGTTGTGGGCAGCTAATCTGCCCAGCAACAGTAACCCACCCTCAACAGGTCTCTTAAAGAGATAGCCCTTTTTAGGCATATGGGTTACAGTTACACACCACAATGTGGGTGTGTTTCATTGTGGTGTGTTAGTACACTTAAACTTTATACCACTGTTAGTGGTATGTAGTCAAAACATGGCCTTTGACTTAGAAAATATGTGTTACATCTTCACAAATATCAGAACATAAAAAGACCCATTTCAGTTCACCATCCAACCAACTCAGAGCTTCAGTGTAAAGCTAACCCTCATTTCTGATACATAACTTTTCAACAGCAGAATTAATCAAGTTCCTTCAGTTCCTGCTGACTGGTTATTTTCACTCAGTGACTCAAACTAAGCACAGAGGGGGCTAGTTGGAGCTGGGACAATAACAGGAAGATGATGATGCTGTTAGAAAATTGTTATGTTAGTCTCTTTTGGCTCAGACTAGAGAGAGGATCAACTACCGTTTTTCCCTACTGAGGTAGGACTCTCTGCCTGCCAAATCCGAAGGGGCAAAAACATGTGCAAGGTTATGTGTGTGAGATGGTGGTATCCCTTCCACACTTTATTAATGTCACATTCCCAGATTGTACATTTTAGTGTCTGATATTTTGGTTGGGCAAGTTCCTATGATGGTTGGCGGCATAGTACATCCAGGTGACATTCCGTGCATTATTTAAATAGTGGAGAAGTGTTCTCCATGTCTCATTTTTGTTTTCTGAGATTGAGGTTAATGATGCTTCAGGACAGAAAAACCTACCAGCAGCTTCTGCTGGTGGCTGGCCAGGCAATGTTTATGCCATTTTTATGAGAAAGTGAATTGTTTCCTGTCTTGTATTGTAAACCAGGGTCTCAATCCTAATTGTGAAACAGAAAATAGTGCATAGATGCACCAAAGGGACTTGAGGGGTCCTTATGGTCCAGCAGAATAGAGAGCACTCCATGATCTGGAGAACAATTTTGCCTATTTTTCTCCAAGAATAATTTCTTGATCTATTTCATATACGCAGTGGAGCTGCAGCCTCTGTTCCATTCTCCCCCTGATGGACTGTGACCCTCTTCTTTGTGGCAACCTTGGCATCAAGGTTTCACTTTAAAAAAAAAAATCAGGTCCTACTGCTGAAAAATGGAAGCCAATCAAAATATAATAGATTGAAAAAGTCTTGAGAAATCACTTGTTCGGGATTTCCATGGATTTCTCCCATGCAGAAGTTGGGCATAATTTTTACAAATTTGGTCCTCATGCTGCATAAAAGCATTTTACAAAAGTTTGGAGATTCAGGAAACTAGCTATGGATAACTTTCACCAACCTAGTAAAATCTTTTATACACTACTATAATATTAACCTATAACACATATTTTGCTGTTCCTTATATTTAGAAGTTCATTTAAAAGTATTTAAGATGTTTCCTATACTTGGAGTGGGGTAATAGGATAAGATGGTCATTATAACTGCAATCAGTAACTATCTAGGATGAAATCCTGGATCTATGAAATTCACTGTAAACTTCCTTTGACTTCAGTGAAGGTCGGATTTTGCTTCAAAATCTTAGTAGCATGCTCCTCAAATGTTAGCCTCCCCTGACAACTCTAATTTTAACAAATGGATGCAGCTGCTGGAAGAATTTGTTACTGTGAGTATAATGAGTATTTAGAGTTGGTGGGATGAAATGAGGAACAAGCATTGTTTGTGACACAGTTCAAGGCAACTGAACTTGTATTTCCCTTCCATTGTCCAGCACAGGCACCCAACCTAAGCTGCTACTTGTTGCTTTTCATAGGCGGATACATCTGGCTATCTCTCTTCTGCTGAGGGTATTTCTAGACTGATCAGTTCCCTCCCTAAACTCTGATATCCTCAACAAAAGACTGTGTAAGCAGGCTTCCTTTGCTTTCTCTCCAGACCTGATTAACTGTGTAATGACCATACTTAAGTTTTTTTTTTTTCCTCAGCAAGCACACTTTATTTTTAAGGAAAAGCAATATATAGAACACATATTACAGAAAGGAAAAAAAAAAAGAAGAACCACCACCTACCAGAAGTCACTCCAGTTGCAACATGGCCTCTGGCAGGTGAGCAATCCTTCAAACCCAAATCAGGAATATGCCTATATTTTCAAGTTTATAATTCCCTTTACTCAAATCAAGAACCCCATTTTATCTGTGAGTCCTTTATCTGGCTTAAGCTCTCTGAAGACCTCATGAACAGGTAACTGCTAGATAATCTAGCATAAGAAGAAGCTTCAAACTGCAGGGTTCTTGCCTAATTGGAGGGCTACATAGGCATACCGCTCCACCTAGAGATTTCCTGGGACACCCACTTAATTTTTTAAGTTTTTTACAGTTGTTTCAAACCGTCCTCTAAATTTTCCAATGTTTATACCCGTCATGTCTTCTAGACAAGTTATTCAATTCCACAAAAACAGGAACAATTTCATTGTTAATATGATGGATCCCAAAATGCTACTAAACTTAATTCAATGAGGTTTAGCTTTATTCAGTAAGGCTTATTCAGGAGATTGCCCTATTTGTCATAGTCTGCTCCTGCCACAGTTTCACCAACTGTTTTGGTTTCCATCATTGTATGAGCTTGGTGCCCAACAGCATTTTATTCTTACTGAAGAATCCCCTCTGAGCCAGCTGACCCCTGTATTGAACCAGGTCATAGATGGGGAAAGCTACGTGCCAATTAAAGCAAGATGAAGTGAAGGAGCTATGGAAAGAAGTACTGAATTCATGCATGTTCTAAACCAGGCTTTGAAGCTAGTGGCATTCAAAGGTCAAAAAGCAACAAGTAATGCACACAAAACCTTCCACAGCTGCAGGTATTTTCTACCAGAATATTTAATATATCTTATACTTATTTCTATTCTTCATTATACCCTGAGACCTTTAAAAATCACAACTGCCAACAATAAAGACATTATATCAAGACATTCCCAAGGATAAGTTGAATAAAAATTCCCCAGAGTCTTTTTGAAGGTGTTAACCTAATCAGTAGTATGTCTGTCACACCACAAGGAAAGTGATAAGTAAATCAGTAATTTAATGAAATATGGACTTTTACTTATCTGACTTGACCCTTCTCCCTGATCTTTAACCTTTCTGCTCTCCAAGTCTGAGGGAAAAATAAAGGTGGGGGGGTTTATGTATAAAGATTAATGTAAAGCAGCCTGCTATTTGGTACACTGGTGCTGTATACAGTGCTGAAGTGTATTATTTCACCTCTGGAGTATCTGTTTGGAAACGGGACTGGAAAAACTGACATGATGCATCTGCATTTTCTTGTATAAATCAAGAATTTGATTGTCCTGGTGTGAAAGAAATGGTTTTCATGAAGATACAGACCTTATATGAGAGTTAAATTTTTTTATGTACGTTTCACCTTGATGGGCTTTAAAGTAATTATTCTCTACCAAGATATATTTTCCTGAAGATAGCCTGTTTTGCTCATAGCCCATTTCCAAAATAGAATGGTTACAGAAGATTCTCTTGAGTGACTGATAGCTGAGAGAGAATCCTAGCAATTAGTTATTTTTATAGGATTTCTTTGTAGAACTTTTTGGAAATTGATGACAGTGTCATATCAAGACCTATATATGCAAATAAGACCATGCCAGTACCCTAAGAAATGGTCATGGTTTTCTTTCTGTTTTGTTTTGTTTTTTAGTGGATTATATTCAGACCCCAGAATTCAGATTATATGTAGATCCCACTATGCTGCAAACAGGACTTGTCTACAGAAATATTGTTTGGGTTTTTTTATATTTATGTGTAATATAGATTGCTTTCATAGAATTGTCACGGACTATCATGAGATAGATATAAATTAGAGATAAGAGGAATGTCTGGTTTGCTCCCAGGCAATGGAGAGATCCATAGGTGAAGTATGAAAGACAGCCGCTTTTCTAACCTTCTGTATTAGGTGTATTTTCCCTGCACACACAACTGTTCTTTTTGTTCCATGAAAGTGCCTCAAGGCGCAGGGACAGATTTAGATGTTTAATTCATTTTCATTATTGGTAGGTTTCATTCTTCAAGCAATAAAAATAAACTCTGCAGTTTGCAGTACAGTTTCATTACCATTTATCAGTTGCTTTCAATATATGCAGTGCACTTTGAAGTTTGTGGTGACACATTTTTGAAACACGAAATAGAGTTGAGGTGTTGGTTCCTAGTAGTTCTTCTTTCATCCTGTAATTTTTTAAAAAATGTTTTTCCATGTTATGTATATATTCAGAGACTATAAAGTCAGAAGGAATCATTGTGATTATCTAGTCTGGCTTTCTGCATAAATTAGGCCATAGAATTGCGTAAAGTGATTCTCATGGCAAGCCAATATATTTTTAGTTCAACCAGAAGATATCTTTTAGAAAGATAACATGGTTTGGTGAATCAACCACACCCCTCAGTAAAGTGTTCCAGTAAATAACAACCATCAGTGTTTAAAAAAAAATAAAAAATAAAAAATAAAAAAAAATCTGTGCCTCATTTCTTATTTGAATTGGTCTAGTTTTACTTCCAGCTATGCCTTTGTTTTCTAAATTAAAGGGCCACCCACCATCAGAAATCTCCTCCACCTATAAGTATGGTAAACATGATCAGGTTGCCTCTTCTTTTGGATAAATTTAATAGATTGACCTTGATTAGCATCTCATAGCTGAGAATGATTTCTAGTTTTGAATTATTCTTGTAGCTCTTTTCTGAACCCTTTTTAGTTTGTCTAGGTTTGTCTTAAAGTGTGGAGTCCAGATACAAACATAATATTCCAGAAACAATCTTGGTAATCCTGTGTGTGTACAGTGGTGAAACCACCTTCTTACATCTACATATTTTCCTGCTTATACATTCAAGAATCAAAGTGGACTTCTTACTTGCCAGTGTGACATGGTGGCTAAGGTACAATTGGTTATCCACCATGATGCCGAAGTGTTTTTGAGTCACCGCTTTCCAAAATACATTCTTTAATCTTACGAGTGACCTACATTCTTTGTTCCTTGATTATGAATTTGCATTTAGCTGTATCTAAGTACATTGTTCAACTGAGTTAGCTTACTTGGTAATCCAGATAAGTCTATTTGGCTATGTCCACACTAACAAGTTAGTTCGAATTAAGGAAGCTTAATTCGAACTAACTAAAGCCATGGCTACACTAGGCTTTAAATAGTTCGAATTAAGGGTTTCCTTAATTCGAACTAATAACTTGGAATAGGGTCTTAGAAGTAAGGGGTAATTCGAACTAACTAGTTCGAATTAACCAATGTGGCCATGTTAATTCGAACTAATTTCTTAATTCGAACTAACTGGCCCATTGAAATCAATGGAGATCGCTAATTCAAACTAAGCAAGTGCCGTGAATGGCACTTGCTTAGTTCAAACTAATTTTTTCTAGTTCGAATTAAGCTAATTCGAACTAACTAAAATTAGTTCGAACTAACTAATTTGAACTAATTTTAGTAAGTGTAGACATAGCCTTTAAGTCCTCAACATTCATTATTATTTCATTAATTTTTGCCACCATGTAGAGATTTGCTAACACAGGGCTTGCCTGATAGGAACCTCCAGGTGATGTTTCTGGGAATAGCTCAAGTGCACACTCATCAGGCGACCAGTGCTCCCAGTCCTTAGCCAGTGCGCCAATCCCCTTTGCTAGGTTCCCCCTTCTAGGGCAGGAGCTAGTCCAGCCAGCCCATCCAGAGACCATGGCCGCCCCTAGTCCTGGTACTTTCCACTGGCGATCTGAGGGGAGGTGGAGAGGGACCCGGCCTATCCACTTCTCCATGCCCCACCCCAGGAACCATATACAGCATGCCTTCGCACATCCTCAACCCCCCATGCAGTTTTTGAGATCCCCTGGGCTACACCAACCTAGGTACCTCTTGTCCTTGTCTGAGGGTTCTGGGCCCTAGTTCCCACAGAACACTGGCAGTCCCCAAATAGCTGTCCCTGGTCCTGCCTTCTGCAACCAACCAGACAGCATATCCTTTCCCCAAGTGCCAGTGGAAAATCACCCAGAGCTGTGCCTGCAGGCTTTTTTTATAGAGGACTCCTACACCATGATTGGCTCTGCAGCCACCTCCTCCAATGGGCTGCTCCTTTTGCAGGGATTTTTAACCCCTTCCTTACTGGAGCAGGGAAACCACCCCACTATACACCTGCAAAATTTACCAGCAATGATTCCTTCCAATTCATATGCACTTATTTTCATTAAAAAATTACCCTTTGACACCAATTACAACAACCCATATTGAGGAAATGAGGGGAAAGAAGAGGACCATGATCTATGGAGAACCATTGGGGAGACCAGAGAACTCACTTAAATGAACTATTTGCCCTTTCCCAAGAGTTAGGCACAGACTCCAGTTTATGCTTATTCTGATCTCTGTTGGTGCTGAACAGACGTAAATCCCAATAAAGAGCTTCTGCACACCATGGTTCTGTAGGGTTTGGTACTGGACCAAATCCTTACACAAGAATGAATGTATACATGATGTAGCACTACTAAGGCATTCTCCATAACCCCATCGTTTCCTCTTTTGATTTGTGGCATGTGCGCACACAGCCTGTTGAAAATGCCTTTTATAATGTGACAGATTTCTAGATTATCACCTTTTAGCCTATAGCTGGTTAACTTCAGTTGTTGCTCCTCAAGGGCCTGATCCTGCAAAGGGCTGAGCACCTGCTTAACTTAAACAACTCCAGTGAGACGAATTATGAACTTAAAGCTAATCACATGCTTAAGTATTTTGCTAGTCATATTGGTATGCTCACATCCCAATGCACATTTACAATTTGTACATTTATGTACACTTATTAACATTCTCAACTCTGCCCTTCATCCTTCTCTTTTTCTGTCACTCATTCAGACACCAAAACTTTTCATATCACTAAATATTAATAACTTTGATTGAACTTCTTTCTTGCATGACAAAAATGTTAAACAACAAAGGAAATAGACAAAGAATGGGGGGAACCTATTTAAAGGAGGATTTGGAAGAAAAGAGGGAACAAATCCTGAAAACTTTCACAAGGTTATATAAGAACACAATACCTAAGAATTTTTATTTTTTCAGGGGAGAAATTTGAGGAAATGATTTTTTTAGGTGGAAAGGTAGTACTCATCTCCTGGGACTAGATTTGAACTAGTTTTCACCTAAAAGATTTGATAGGCCAAATTCTGTCCCCTTATGCAGCACAAAGGCTATGTCTACACTTACAAAGTTAAGTTGACTTAACGAATTGACTATACTTTAAGTTGACTTTGTTAAGTCAACTTAACAGCAGAGATAGCCGTTATATTGGCTTTAAGTCATCTTAATAAAGTCAATTTAGCGTTAATCCCCATCTACACTGGCCTTAAGTTGACTTAAGGAGTCGACTGAGGGCTTAAGTCAAGCTAAAAGGAAATGTTATTAATCAACTTAAACTTTCTTTAAGTTGACTTAAGGAAGTGCTTAGGTTGATTAAGAAAAGCCAAGTGTGGATGTGGCTTTGTTTAGAAATTTCCAGAAGGGTAGTCGTGTTAGTCTGTGTACAGCAAAAACAACGAGAGTCCTGTGGCACTTTATAGACTAACAGATTTTCTTCGGCATAAGCTTTCGTGGGCTATAACCCACTTTGTCAGATGCAACATCGTAGCCCACAAAAGCTTATGCCGAAGAAAATCTGTTAGTCTATAAAGTGCCACAGGACTCTCATTGGCTTTGTTTAGGTCAATTTAAGCATTCTTAAATCAACCTAATTTGCCACTGTAGACGCACCCAAAGAGATTAATAAATCCCTTACTGTTTCAAAGTTTGGTTTTGCAATCACCTTATTCTTCCCAAGGATGAATATGCCAAATGCAGTGAAGAAATGGATTTTCCACCTTTTTTATGTGCTTAACCTAGGGAGCTGTTGGGGGGTATAAGTAAAAGAAAATGAAATTACCATTCTATTGTCTTAGTTTGCCATTTCTCATCTCTTATCCAGTGCCATTGTCTGTTGCTCTTGAGCCCAATACTCTCTAACTTGTATCTTTTTATTTAAACTGTAAAGGCACAAACCTCATTCTGTAGTTTTGTAAAGCAGTCACAATTGTAATGATACATATTGTAAGAGGCCAAGCAAGGCTTAGTTATTGTGAACAAAAGTGTTTTGGAGGCCCATAGAGAGAAAGCATTTTCCCATTCAAACTACCTTAAATCAGTCAATATCTGGGCAGCCCAGACACTTTAATCCAGCCTTTCAGTAAGAGATCTTTCTACATTTATATAGCAATGTTATAGTTTAACCAACCTGTTTCTAAGGCAACTGTCCTTGATTTTTTATTAGGTTACAGAAGAAAACACATTTAATTGTTATACTACTTAGAATTTGTAGAGGGGTGGAAAATGTACTTATCAAGTGTGAATAGCCATCACAGTCATCCACTTACTCAGATGTAAGATAATTTCTGTTACTAGAAATATATTCTAGCAGTAGGGTTATTCTTGAAGCCCTGAGACTTGATTTCTAAAGTAAATGCATATTTTCTTAATTGTGATCTCAGATGTCATTCAGCCCTGGAGAAGGTCCTTCAGAAGTCTCTGTCTCTGTTTAAAATATACATAAACTGCACTCTTGGAAGGATGAATGACAAAGGCTTTGACATTTCTGGTGACTGTCTTGAATCAAAGGACATGTACACACGATCACTTTATCGCGCATTAACAGTCATTACCGCGCGATAACAACAACAGCGTACACACGTGTAATAGGGCTCTTGCGCGTCAACAGCCCAGTTGTAGCGCAATAGAAAAGCCACCTCGACGAGGGTAGTAGCAGTTAACGCGGAACAGCTGTTGCGCCTTTCCACTCGTGTGTATGCTTACCACGCAATGATTGACCTCCGGAAGTGTCCCAGCATTCCAAAGTCGTCCTCTCTGGTCTTCCCCCCACCTGCTCTGTGGCCGTGATGAAACAGTCAGTCCCCGCCCTGTTTCGATTCCCGGGATTTTCGAATTTCTCATCTGTTTCACTTCCTGTTCTCTTCCTCATGGAGTGGAGTGCAGCTCTGATCTTCACTAGCAATGGCGGCCAACCGTGGAAGACGCGCACCCATTTGGAGCATGGCAGAGGTGCTAGACCTAATCAGCATCTGGGGAGAGTCTGCAGTGCAGGCGAAGCTACGTGGCAGCAGGCAAAATTTCGACACATATGGCATAATTTCTCGGGCCATGTCCGAGAAAGGTTATGAGAGAGACACTGTGCAGTGCAGATCAAAGGTGAAGGAGCTAAGAATAACCTATCACCGAGCGAAGGAGGCAAACCGCCGTTCGGGATCAGTGCCTGCTACATGCAGGTTTTACAAGGAAATAGAAGCCATCCTCAGCAGGGACCCCACAACAACCACCAAGAATCCTGTGGACACATCGTCCCCCCCCCCCCCATCC
>ML685808.1:5061512-5111517 GCA_007922175.1 Pelusios castaneus
ATCCCACCACTCGGTGCTCGTCTCTCGCGACCAGAAACGGCGTTGCACCGTGTGCAGATGATCGGTGAAGGAGCTGAGCAATGCGGTGCTGTTGCTCTGCAGGGCATTGATCAGCCCCTGCTCCTCGGCGTCCTCATCTGATTCGGAGCTCATTGCGTACTGAGCAACCAGCCGAGATGTATTCAGAATGCTGAAGGCGACAGTGGAGATCAGAGCAGGATCCATGCTGTCGCAATTGTGATGACTCGCAAGTGGTGCAGTGCGTCACTGCACTGTTGAAAATAGGCGCGAGTTGCTATTGGCAATGAGGAAGACGCAAGGGGAACACAGGGCACCATGGGAAAATGACAGTTTACCCATGGCGCTTTGCGTTCCTTTCCTTCATCCCATGATTCCAAGCGCCGATTGAGGGAAAATTGAACTGTGGGATAGGTGCCCAGAATTCATTGCGCTACAGTGCGATATAGCAAAGAATTCTGTGGCGTTGCAAGGAGCGACGTGTGTACGCGCTATCCCTCAATAAAGGTCACGTGTTTTTAATAGCGCGATTGCCATGTTGCGCTTTAATCTGATCGTGTGTACATAGCCAAAGATAATGGGAGGGGTGCTTTAATTTGTAAGGATCAGTCTTCTTTGATAGGATAAACAGTTAACATTTATGATTCAGTAACACTTGAAAGCCCTACTGCCCTGGACACTGTACAGACTTGACTGTCCCTATCCCAAACAGTTTACTAATTCCTGAAAGCAGAGTGATGTAATGATTTAGGCTCTCCTTTCACATTTGCTGAGCAGCACCATAGAGCAACTGAAGAATACTGTTCATGGGGAATCAATCTAGTTTTTAGGAGGAACACCCTGCATGTTGGAGACCAGGCTGTTGGATTTTTAGTTAGTACTGTGTCAGTACCCATGCAGGGCAGACATGATCAATAAATTCAATAGATCTCCTATTTATTGCCTTGATATAAGGTTACTATATTTCAGGTTCCCCAAAAGAGGACACAGGGGCAGGGGAAGTCTGGAAGGAGCTATATGTGGGGGGAAGGGTGTTCTGTGAGGGGAATTTTGGGGAGTGCGGTGGAGGGCATACTGGGAGAGAGATTTGTGGAGGGAATTTGAAGATCATATCTGTGTCCTCACACTCAAGTTGGGAGGAAGCATAGTGCTCTGTCATAATGGCAGGGTGGGAAGCCAGAGCATGGCTGTCACCCCTGCCAGCCAGACTCTGAGACTCCATGGCACGGCATGTCACTCAGACAAGAGGTGCTTGGTGGTTCTGCTTACCTGGTGGACAGGCGTGGCTGGGCAGAGCAGGGCAGGATCCAGCAGCTTTGGGTGCCAGAGAGGGACCAATAGGAGTGCAGAGATGACTCTCTTTGAGCTGCAGTGTCTGCTCCACAAAAATCTCACACACTTCCTCTGATTTGAAAAATCCCTTTGGGCAGAGGGCAAAGGATCAAAAAAGAGGTCATTATTTTGGGGAAAAAACAGATATACCGTATAACCCCTTAATATAAGGTATTCAGAGTAAGTAAATGCAATAAATTCTTCATTGAAGGAATCAGACTGAAAATGGGACAACGTCATACCATGAGATGTTAAAATATTTGTTCAGGTTTTGTTACTGACTCTAAACTTACCTTGCAAGGGACACAAAACTTTTGACCAAACATAGCCTGAGGATTTTATGACTTTAGGCTGATTTGTTGTAGCACTTAAGAGCCCCAGTCATGGCCCATTGTGCCAGGTGCTGTACAAACACAGGAAAAACAAAGTTCCAGTACAAACCTAGGTAAAATATAATTATTCTTTTGAGTCTATTTATTCAAAAATAAAGTCAAAGCAAAGCACAAGGAGCTGAGCCACACAAAGTAAATGTTGTTTTTTACTAGAGCTGTTCAAAACTCTGTATTTTCATTCAAGGGAAATTTCAATAATTTGAAATTAAGGTTTTTTTCTTCCAAATAAGAATGAAAACATTCAGAATAGTTGAAAGGCCATTTTCAAAAGAAAACTGTTTTGGTGGAAACTTTCCAAGCAGCTTTGGTTTTTATAAGACACAAGGGCCATGACTACATTAGCAATTTAGGTGACTTAAGAATGCTTAAGTCGACCTAAATTACTCCATGTCCACACCTGGCTTTCATTAAGTCAACCTAAGGGCGTCCTTATGTCGACTTAATAACTACCACCTGTTAGGTCGACTTAAAGTCTAAGTCAACCTAACACTGGTGTGGACGCCCTAGGTCGACTTAATTACTTAAGTCGACCTAGGGCTGGGGGAAGGCTCTCTTCCCTAGGGCTCCCCTGTCCTGGGAGCCACCGGCGACTGTCTTCCCCGGCCCTCTGCGGAAGGGGAATCTTAACAGAGTTGACTCAACTTTTTAAGTGTAGATATAGCCTAAGAAAATGGAAATGTTGCTTCCAAGCTTTTCATGGCTCGTCAGTATTTATTCCTTAATCACAGTTTCTATTAGTTTAAATAATGTCCTGCATTTTCATCTCCTTAAAAGTAAAAATTCTTCCCCATTGCCTGGTTTTTTGCATTTCTCATTTGAACCCCCTACTGGATGTGCATGCATATTTAAAACAAAAATAAAATTGCTGTCAATCCTTGTCAAAGTATTTCCACAAAACTGAACCAATTTAGGTTACTTGCAAGATTTTTCATGGCCTGCAGTTATGCTTACATTTTCCTGAACAGATTATAAACTATAAAAGGGCAGCATTCAATAGATTTAATTGTTTGTTTAATCAGTTGGGGCCTATTCTGGTAAGGTCCTGAGTACCATCAACTCAAGTATTTACAAGGCAGTGGGATTTAAGGTATGTAATTTGTCCTTGCTGAGCTCTCTGTGAGATCAGATTCTTAATTGCCATTAATGTTCTTTTTGGTGAAAGCAAACTGGATTCAATAGATTGCACTGGTGCTTCTGGAATTTATATTCCCCTTCAGTGTGGAAAAAAAAATGCTGAAAGCATATTAAGGAGAGAGTTAAATCTGACGGTCTTTAGCGTATCTTCTATTCGGGGTTGAGTTGTTATAAAGAGAAATTGATTTCCAGATTACTTTTTATATCTTTATGTTGTATACTTTAGGGCACAAGAAGAGATTTTAAACAGTAGTGTCCATAGCAGAAAGCACTTTTGGAGGGATTACAAAATAGGTTGGTTGTTAAAAATAAATAAAGAACTTAAATTTTCCATGTTGTCGTTTATGTCCATTAAACAATGCCCTGTCAATGTACTTGGGTATCAAAAATGTAAGTGGATCAAGAAACCCTTAACAAAAATATAAATTATAAAATAATCTTACAATCAGTAGGAGCTCTAAAATTAGGAAGAGCTCTAAAACTAAACATAGAGATACTTTTTTAAAAAAATAACCCTATTATCTGCATTTATATTGGTGATGTGAGTTTGCATTATACTAAGGTGTACAGCATCGGAGTATTAATGTGAATTATTGTGCAGTTTCTTTTATTGCTCATATGCTATGTATTAATATGAAATAAAATGCATTTTGAAGTATATGCTCCCAATAGTGATATAGAGAGCAGCAAATCTGCCTCTAGTAGAATGGGGTTGGTACCCAAGTCTTATTCCTCACATAGCTATATTGTCTATGGCAAAAAATGTCCATGAAGCTCATGAACAATCCAGAAAAGTATCTTGGGCCATAAGAGAAGTTGGGATGGCACACAAAGCAGCATGCTTCCCTGTTTGCACTGCCTCCAAAATAAATAAATAAATAAATAAATAATTCCCACAAACCATGTGGCCTGGCTCAAAGGAAGCTCATGGAAAGTCAGTGCTAGCCCAGGCAGCATTAATTCAGCTCGGTTCTCTGACCGTATTCGGCAGAGTCACAGAAGACTGCTAGAGTCAATGAAACAATAGCAGCACAACTCCAGTTCTACTGCAAGTTCTGCCTGTTTGTGTGCAGGAGTGGAGCAAATGGGTCTATGCAGTCAACTTAAGGCACACTAAACATGAAGAAGTGCAGTTTGAAAATAGCTGGATGTATCCATGATACTTGAATATTCAGATAACATTTAAAAAAATGTAATGCAATACTGTTGCCTCAGGGATACACTTCTTCTTCCCACCTTTCTATAGAACAAATTCAGCCCACCAATTGAAATTATCTACCTTTTAAAAGTTTGTTGTATTGTATTTAAAAACTGGTAGTTCAAGTGTAAGGAATGGGGTATTTAACTGTGTGAATGTAAGACACACAGAGAGATCCTGATACTTTGGACTGGAAATTTGTCTGTTTTCACAAAACTACTTGGTATGAATTATAACTTAACCCAGAATTAGAACTCTACCAGCATCTTCCTGCAGGACAAATGTGATTTGTATCTTAGTCTTTCATTGCTTCTCTATTTAAATAACAAAATGTAGTTAAGCAGAAGAAACTAAATGGATCCCACCAGCCTCAGTGGGTGAGGGTGGTTGGTGAGGCTGGCGATGAAGAGATGCTGTTAAAGGACACCAGCAAGCAACCGCCCCACCCCTTAGGATATATAGAGGAGTGAGCATTCATCATTATTAACTATCTCCTAGGGTTTAACCTGGAGGATAGACCATTCATAGCCTCTTTCCACTCCTTTCCAGCAGCTCCACTTTACCCCGTATTGAACTAGGAATATAGCCTGGTAGACGCTGTGGGTCTAACTGATTGCCATTTGGGGGTCAAAAGGGAATTATTTCTCCAATGGGCAGAGGACCAGGGAGGTTTTTTCACCTTCCTTGCAGCCTCTTCAAGTCACATTAGGTCATGAAGGAAAGCACTTAGTACCTACCTAAAGTACTTGGTTGAGTTATTAATTCATCACAACTTGCAGCCTGTTTCCAGAATGGTTTAAAGGATATAACGAACAGTTCCCAGAAGTAAAAGACCTGGGATTTTGGTGATGATCCTTGGACTTGAAATCTATGATCAGACCTTGTGAGTCAAGGGCAGACCACGTGGTCCCGGTGGGTCAATGTCCTCCCCCTTCTGCATCCTTTGTCCACCTTCTGAGGGTTGAAGGTAAGTAGGACTCAGAGTGAGTTGAGTCTTGGGACTAGTATCAGGAGCATCTAATCTGAGCTGCAGGCTAGATTGTAGGAGCCTTTTAACCTGCTCTGGAATCAGTTAAATTCCTGGTTATACAGGAGTAGGGCCCATGGGAAGGTTACACCATTTGTTCATTGTATAACCTGAATGATGGAAGTGGCAAACCTGTTTTATATAATCAACCTGTGTTAATATTTTACATAAGTTTTACATGTCCATTTACTATCGTCAGCATTTGCTGCATCAATGATGCCTCATACTGTGATTAAATTAAAAACTGACCAAAAGAAAATCACCACATCAACATCTGACATGTAGCTTTATGAGATCTAATATTCTTAGATGTTCTAAATAGGCACATTTGCAATTATAAATACTACAATGACATATGTTAAATCCCATGTTTGAATGACCAGTTGGATAGGAAACCATTCGTCTACACTGTAGACTCTACAGGGATAATCTTCAAAATTTCACATGCAATATCGGTATATTGCATGACCTCTTCAATCTTCATTCTCCACCCCCCAATGCCTTTTTCTGTTCAAGTGACCAACATTCCTTCTTCCCTCCAACTGCTGAACTTCCCTTCCCATGCTTCACAATACCCTCTGGGTTTTACCCTTTGCCATTCAAGCAAGCTCTGCTATCCCCATCCTCAAAGTGTCAAGTCTCAACTCCACTCTTTCTCCAGCTACTGCCCTTTGGTCCATTCATTTCTAAACTGAAGATACCATTTACAATCATTGCCTTGAGTTTCTTTGCCACAGTTCAACACTAAATCACTTCCAAACCTGCTTCTGCCCTCTGTTGAGAATTCTAATTAATAGCTGTAGTGGCCATAAACACACCATCTCTCTCTGAACATTTGGTTCAGTTTCTCTCCTTGAAGACCTTCCAAGTGTCTGAAGTTGTCCCCTCCTATTTTCCTCTTCACCTTTATCTTTGGACAGTCTCGCCTACTTATATGGGTTTTACTGTCATCTCTATGCTAACCACTCACAGATCAACCAAGCCTCTGCAGCCTTGTATTTTTTCCAACTAATCCTTCATTTTAATCTGTTTTAGATGTTTCATTCTGTTTACAAACATATATGTAACAAACTGAAATCCTTAAATTCTCATCCCAGTTTCTCTCCACTAGCTCTAGCTCACTGACGGCATTATCAACCACAGTGTCTCAAACCAGTAAGCTTTGGGTTATCTTTGACTTTCTTCCCTTTTCTCTAGATATGTAGGCTTGTCCATACCGTGCTGCTTTTTTTTCTGTGTTACCTCTAAATGTAGAGGAAACATGCTCACAAATGTCAAAGTTCTTTCTTCCATACTATCATTTATACATTTGGACCCTTCCTGATCTCACTCACCATGCCCCTGAACTCTCTTCATTCAAGTCCCACAAAGGATCTACTTCTCCCATGATACCTATGGGAAAACTAGCTAACTTACACTGGCAAGTACATGGAATAATTAGAAATAATGTAACGTTAACAGGTTTTATTTTAATACATACATCACCATCCCATCCCTAGTCATCACCATGACTATCCGTTTAAGGTTTCTGTTGTTGTTGTTTCTCTAACCTTTAACTGTTTGCCTCCCTGTAGTTTATAAATTCCTTCAGCATGGGGCTTTTCCCCTGCATTCTTTCTCATTAGTAATGTTATGGGTGCTATCAAAGACAAATAGGTAGAATATTGGTTATTGAAAGGTAGTGTTTGAAATTTATCAGTATGCTGGCTGAGATGAATATAGGTTTCATCTATATCCAACTTGAGTTGATTATCCATTAATAAAAATATAGTTTTTCAGCTATCTGTACTGCTTTCACTTAAAAAGCATTTCTTCTATGGTTGTTTTTGTTTTCATTTTGAGTGCACTTTAGAGAGATGTGAAATGTACTTTGAAGTATGCTTTAAATGAATTAATGAAAATTTCACACAACTCATACAACGTAGTATTTTGAAACATCTGATTTTAAAAATTCTTCATATTGCATGACATTTGTGGTATGAAAGATGTATATTGATCACAATATGTCAGATAATTGGGAGATTTCTGGGGTAAATATAATTACTCATTTTCTTTGTATCAAAATACCAATTTATTTTAAGTTTCTTAAAAACAATCCTTCTAATAAGTTTTGGATTTTGATAAAAATAACCCTGGATGTTTCTTTGGGATATTGGAAAATCAATGTCTTAAATATTAGCACTTCTCGTAGAACAAGGAAAGATGTTACTTCAAAAAGACTGAGATGCAGCTCACAATTAGGTACCCACCAGGGTATAATATTAAAACAGTTCTAAAGATGTTAGTCTCAGACTAATTAAATCTATTTCTTCATTCTTTCACAATGCCACAAAGTTAGGTGCAAACCTAATATTTTCATAAATATTTCTTTATTTAATCCAGGTTTTTTTCTTCCATTTACTTGTAAATTTTTTAATGTTTTCATCTTTTTTCCTTGAAATGACATTTCCACAGAAACACTTTCAATTTTCAAGAAAAACATGGTGCCAATAAAAATACATTTTTTCATCATCATCTTCTGAAAACAACCCCAGATTCACCAAAACGGTGAAAGTTTTTTTCTACAATATCTGAATTAAAACCCAAACTCGGAAACCTCTCTGTCTTCACTCTGCTACACACTCTTGATATCGTATTTACGGACTGAAACTGTCTCATGTCTGACACATTCTTTGCAGCCTGACTATTCAAATCTCATTCATTTCATATTTTGCAAAGCGTAGACAGTCGGAAATGTGCTAATACTGAAATTCTCTCATCTGCCAAATTCCTAAATTTTGAAGCTGCTGTTGTCCCAATAGACTTTCGTCAACCCTGTTGAGGTGATAGAAGCTCCTGCTAGAAACTGGTTACAGATAAAGATATAGGCTTTTTTATATTTGTTTCTTTTCCTGCATCAGTCAGTCAATTTTGCCATTCCTGATTTTATGAATTATATGTTAAATAATTGGACATGCCAGAATGAAAATCTGGATCCAAATACCACTGTTTTTGAGAAACCTCAGATTCAAATTGTATGGCAGGACCTCTCTGTAATGTGCCAAACAAAAAGCCCAGTTCTGAATAACCACAGATTTTTCATAATCTAGGTAATTTTTTAATTTCAGGCTAATATGGAGTTTGGTATTTCTGCACTAGTTGGTGTAAATACGTTGTCTCCAATGAACTTCTTATTTTCATAGCCACACATTTATTACATCAGCTGCAGCAACAAGCTGGTATAGAAAGTAATACCACACAACAAAAAAGAGAATGGCCAGTTGGGATTGTTCTTTTGAAATTAACTTCCACTGTCTTCACAGGCCTCCTTTTGCTTGCCATTCTGAGAGGAAAATCGTATTAATTTGCTGTAGCACTACCTCCCCAGGAGCAGTATCTGAGTCCTCCCCACTAGAAGTGTTGTGTTATGTAATTATGCTCTTGAATGATATCTGAGGGTGCTTGTGTAGTCCTCTTGATGCTCTAGTAAGAGTGGGTTCTCTTCTGGCTGACTCATATGAGCCAGAAGTTTTCAGAATTTTAAACTATTATGATCCTATAATTCAAAAGAGTGGGTGGGGGAGGATAATTAGAAGGCATGTTTAGTTTTAAACTGCAGTGAAGGTTGGAATAGCATGCCAAGATTTAAAATCAGAGGGGCACTTGCCTTAAGAGACTCTCAGTTTAACAAAGTTGCATTGAGGCTGATTTCAACACACTAGAACTTACCTAAAGCAAAGCCATTATTATTGTCTACAGTGTTATTCCTATCCACAGTGGTGCTTTGTTGCTGGTACACTTTTAAGAATTGTTCATCCTTCAGTTCTTTTATTTCAAATATTGACTTCTTTCCTGAATCTTTTCTTCAAATTTCCAGTATAAGTTTATGCAGCATTTTATAGTCTCCTTTTTTGTTTGTTCTTTCAACAAACTGCATTGTTTCCTTGAGATTTCTTGTCTATGAATATGGCAGTAACATGATCTTAGTTCATGATTACTTTCATATTTTGAAAATAAGTCTTTCTAAAGGCTCATTCTGAGATTCAGCTTTCATAGCCATGCAAACTTATCACTGACTAGTCTTCAGATTGACACATTTTATTCCTTCTCATATGATGTTCAGTTGCATGAAAGCTGAATTCTCTGGAACCTAGCTCAATTAAACAATGTCTTTCTGTTTGCTATGGAACCCAATTCCTATTTTCTAACTCTCATACTAGTTCATGTTTTGTGGGAGAGATTTTCAAAAGCACAATGTGAAGTTCTGTGTCCAGCTCTTGAAATCCAAGGTCAGTAGTTTGTCAACTGACTTTTGGGGTCTCTGAAAATCTACTTGTGTTTGGAAGTGTAACCAACTTTAACTCTTCTGGATTTCCCCCCAACCCCCATTTGAGGGGGAGAAGAATGTAGGAAAAATCTTGATCTTAATTTTTTTTCTCCATCATGGCGATATGGTTTTTTTTTCCCCAAAAAAGCTTTCTCATGAAGATGACATTGTCTGCATATCCTAGGATGTAGCACATGCTTCTGACACAACAATTCTGATGATGTAACCTTGCTCTTATCTAACAATTGAAGAGATGTGTTAAGACAATGCACCTAATTATAAAGTCATTAGATAATGTTCACTCTGAAGAAAAATCAAATTATGATTTGGCACTGAACAGTTTTCTTTTCTGGAATCAACCAGAATTTTTCAGCACAGTTAGAAAGTTCATCCTGCTGAAGACAAACCAGTCCAATATATATTTTAATTGCAACGTTTACAAAGGTCATAAAACTAACAATGCATGTAAAACAAAAAGTAGTTTAGTATCAATGCAATTGCCTGTCGTACAAAATGTCATGGCAGTGAAAACATTACACTAACTACATCAGTCACTTTTTTATGTAAGTTATGTACCAATAATACGTAATAGCTTTGATCAGGTACCGTTCTAAACCTTGGACATGCCATTTTAGAAGTTCATTATGTAGTCTAACTATAACTTAGAATCATAGAAACTGGAAGGGACCATGAGACATCATCAAGTCCAGTCCCCTTTATTCATGGCAGGACCAAGTACCCTCTTAAACCATCCCTGACAGGTGCTTGTCTAACGTGCTCTTAAAAACTTCCAATTATGGAGACTCCACAACCCGCCTAGGCAACTTATTCCAGTGGTTAATCAGCCTGACAGTTAGGAATTTTTTCCTAATGTCCAACCTAAACCTCCCTTGCCGTAATTTAAGACCATTGCTTCTTGTTCTATCATCGGTGGTTAAGGAGAATAATTTTTCTTCCTCCTCGTGACAACCTTTTAGGTACCTGAAAACTGTTATCATGCCGCCTCTCAGTCTCGACTTTTCCAGACTAAACAAACCCAGTTCTCTCTCTCCTCCCTTGTAAGTCAAATATTCCAGACCTTTAATCATTTGTGTTGTTTTTCTCTGGACTTTCTTCAGTTTGTCCACATCTTTCCTGAAATGAGGCACCCAGAACTGGACACAATACTCCAGTTGAGGCCTAATCAGTGTGGAGTGGAGTGGAAGAATTACTTTTTGTGTCTTACTTACAATACTCCTGTTAATACATCCCAGAATGATGTCTGCTTTTTTTGCAACAGCGTTACACTGTTGACTCATATTTAGCTTGTGGTCCACTATGACACCCGGGTCCCTTTTTGCAATACTCCTTCCTAGACAGTCGTTGCCCATTTTGTATGTGTGCAATGGATTGTTCTTTCTAAGTGGAGTACTTTGCACTTGTCTTTATTGAATTTCATTCTATTAACCTCAGACCATTTCACCAGTTTGTCCAGATCATTTTGAATTGTTATCCTATCCTCCAAAGCACTTGCAACCACTCCCAGCTTAGTATCATCAGCAAACTTTATAAGTGTGCTTTGTGTACCATCATCTAAATCATTGATGAAAATATTGAATGGAACCGGAATTGATCCCTGCGGTACTCTGCTGTTTATGTCATTCCAGATTAAGGATTAAAAGGCAGATGTACAGTGTTTTTCAGCTGCTAGTTGTAGCACAAAATGAAAGGAACAATTTATTCTGTTTCACTGTGTTACAAAAATAGTCTCAACAGTGTATGTTCTCTTTAACAAACTGCATCTGAACTGCATGCAAAATGGCAACAGAGAAATGGACTCTTAGCTTTAATGTGGCAGTAAATTATATTTTAGTATTGCATATAATAAATCCAGATACAGTAGTACAACAAGCAAAATTGTTTTTTGTTCACATGTAGATATTGTGCTTTTGTTCTTTAATTAAACATTTTTTAGTCATGATGAAAGTTTGATCAATGTACAGACTACTCCAAAGATTCGATGTACTCTGTCATTCTTTCAGGTCAAATTCCAAAGGGGTAGCCGTGTTAGTCTATTGTAGAAAGACAACAGAGTCTTGTGGCACTTTTAAAGACTAATAGATAAATCTGTTAGTCTTTAAAAGTGCCACAAGACTCTGTTGTCATTCTTTCAGGTGGCCAACAAAGCAAATTTGCCACAGAAAAAAATTTCTATCCAAAAATTGTTCGATCATCAAGAATCTTTATTTTGTGTAGGAAAATTCATTTTGACACAATATGTTTTCAATGGAGATATTAAAAATAAAACAGTTTTCCAATTCAATTCTAACTTTACTTTTATTTTGTAGTATATGGCATTTCTGCCATTTGCTATTCACTGACTTAGACTCCTTTGTTCAGACTATACATGACTATTCCTCTAAGTTTTGTCACAGTTTTCTTTGTTTGTTTGTTTGTTTGTTTTGGGGGTTTTTTTGTTTGTTTGTTTGTTTGTTTTAATTTGGGGGCAGGGTTCTTTTTTATCCTTTTCAATTAAAAAAACAAAACTTTTTTAAAAAAGAAATGCCTTTTTTTTTCAAATGAAAATATGTAACATTTGGTTTTTTGCTGGAAAAATATGGAATATAAATGCCAGTAAAATCAGCAAAATGTAGGTTGTCTACCTACTTGTTCTGTTTTTACCTTTTCCCTGTGAAATCAAAAACAGGAGGGAGATTTAAAAAAAAAAAAAAAAAAAGCTACAGGAGAGGAAAAGGGAGAAACTATATAAACATTTTCCTTCAGAAAAATTAGAACAAAATGAATCATTTAACTGAAAATTTCTAATACAAACACATACTCACTTATGAATTTTACATAAAACACATCCACAGACCATCAATATAAAGTGTGTTCATGGTCAAATAAAGTAACCATAAATAACTTTCCAGATGTATTAATGATGTCCTCTATAATATTTGGCACTTACTACTGATATTTTATCTACTTGTGCCATTAGGTGTAGTCAAGTATTTAATTAAATACATTAGATGCATATTAAAAGTTTATAATACTTTCTGGTTAAAACAGAGAGTTATTGCTTGTCTGAGCTTATATCCTCTATATTTAAAAGAGGACACTGTTGTGATAGACACTGTACTTAGAGATAGTGAAACAGTTTTTGTCACATGTCTTTGTGTGCATGCGCACACAGATGCATGTGCATGTACAGTATCTTTAAAAAAACAATTAAATAAATATTTTGCATATTTAATAAACACACATTTTTTATATTTTGTCATTTGAGTCTACCAGCTGTTTTGAGGCAAGTATTTTCTTACTGCATGTTTGTGGCACACCTAATATCCATGATCATGGATAAATATCTGTGTGGTACTGTAATTGAAATAATAACTAAGCACTGCTCTGAAACAATTCTATTTACGTTTTTTTTCATATATTCAGTTGTAGTCTTCTAGCAATTTTGACCAAGTTTCTTAGTCTTATGTTCAGATCCCTGTCCAAAATAATACTCACTGCTGGGATCTTTCAGGTCTGCAGTTAGTTTGAATGTTTTATTTTCCATGGAAATCACCATCCCTACACATTAACCTTACTCCAACTCTCTGATGCATTCAAGGTTCTTGGTAAGCTTTTCAAAGCTGAAGGATTTTCTCCTCACTGTTCCTTAAAGAATACTGAGGAGTTATTCATGTGGGTCTTATACAATGGCAACTTTTAATAGGTTAAGTTGTGAAACTGTTCTATCTATTAAAGTTTAAGGATAAAGCCTCAACATCCCATCTCCAGGAAAAAGCTTTCCTATTCTATAGGAGGTGACCTTCAGGTTCTTTTATGAATACATGACAAAGAATTCAGGCTCTTGTTAATATCAACCTCATCTGTCACTTACTTCCTATTCATGTGCCTTAGTAGCTCCAATGGAGCATATATATATATGCTGCTTGTATCTCTACTTGTATCTTTTTTAACCAGTCCTTTATTTTGTAGTATATGGGATTTCTGCCATTTGCCATTCGTTGACTTAGACTCCTTTATTCAGACTACACATGACTATTCCTTTAGCTAATTCCCCATTCGGAGCTTGATTTTTTTTTTTTTTAATAAGCTTATCTCTTGCTCTAATTTCCCTTATTTTTCTATAGCTTATTGCATCTTTTTCTTGCAGGTATACAAATATTGCTCAGACCCCATACACATACCTGTGAACAAATCTCCACTTCACTACTTTTAAAACTGAAACCTCACTCATGTTAGGTCTGTAATATGTAATCTAAGCTCTTAAAAGTTCACCGCTTCTAAAACAATTGGTTCTCCATAACCTGAGTTTTTGATTGAAAATGCTCAGTGTATATCCAGTGATATCATAGGAATCACCAGCTGTGTTGTGTTTTGCTTCCTCACATATTAAGGGAGTTGTCACTTAATATAGCAGCCATCAGCAGTGACCCCTCTGATCAAGCTTGTACAATCTAGAGAAGGAACTCAGAGGCAGGAAAGCTGGATGCTCAGAAGACCTTGTAATTCTAATGGCATATAGAGTTGATACCCTGAGCTTTGAGATATCAGCAGATAAGATTTTTTTTAAAGACTGCCTTGGAGTAAGTCATGGGTGGGATTGCTGTGTATGGTTCCAAAATCTGAACAAACTTGCTTCAGCTGTTTTTTTAGTTAAGAATTTAAAAATGCTTTCCCCATTATACAGTTATAGTAATAGGCTCTTGCAAAGGAATCACTCAAAAACGGGTGATCAGATTTATGCACGCTAGTCAAAATGTGCTGGGCAAGAAGAAACAGTCCCTGTCCATATGAGTTTAAACATACTGAGCTAGTTCAATCACCATTTCCTCCCCTTGCTTGTGTGGTGCAGCATTTTGCAAGGAGGTATTGTTTGTTGGGGCTTTTTATACCCTTGATGCTTAATTAATTGAGATTTTTGAGGAAGCATCTCTGCTTTATTTTGCCTTTATGTGATGTCTAGTGCATTGAGGGCACTTCCAGAGTAAATATCGATAATATTAGAGAAAATATGTATGCACAATGTGGTATAAAACTCAAATGAGAAGTGGACTGACAGGACAAAAATGCTTTCTTAATTCCACAAGTGGAGGGGAAAAGCATTGGGAGGAGAAAAAAAAAAAAACAAAAAAAACAGAATCTTGTTAAGTTTGTAAGGCAAAATGTGTGAAGTGTTTGGAAATGTATTGTAAGAGGGTTTTTGCATGTGTGTTTAGGGAAGCCTAGCTATAATCTAATCTCATTTAACTTCACAGAACCTGCAAAGGTTGTGAGTGTGTGGATCTATGGTAGTGGCCGTGCCTATTAATATTATCTTTTTGTGATTTCATCTGCCCATAACGGCTGAGAGCTTTGCTTTAAACTAGTAGTCTGTGTTTGTGACTGGTGAGATAAAATTTTCAGTAAGATACACAGCTCTCGCTCTAGTATGCGTGACAAATGGCAATGACATGGCTGTGTTGTTGGCAGTTTATGATGTGAAATTAAATCATGACCACAATGCCATAAATATGTGTGCTTAAGGCATCCTTGCTGAGTTCAATGAAGGAAGGTGAGCAGGCCCTATATCCACTACTTGCATTCAATTATTGCCAGACTCAGCTGGTCAAATAGTATTTGATTGCCACATTTGGGGGGCTGCAACAGGCTTTCTGCATCATTCACAAACTAGCCCTGTGTTTCAAGGATATATACACAATTTGAAATTATAAATATTCATTATAAAAATAGTGATCGAGACTGTGGATGGTTCAAACTATATGATGATTGATCTTTGAGATTAGCTACTCATTCTTATGGTTGTGTTTCTTGCTAACTGATCCTTTTATGAAGGTGAATAATTCAGCTACCGTACAATTTCCTGAAACTTTCAGTCTATTCAACCATTTCTTCCATACCTGGCAGTCCTCCAGATGTGTATAAATAATGAAGTATGAGCCCACAAAAAGATTCAGATTTGTATGTGAATCATTTCTAAACTCTTAGCTACCTGCTATAATTAGCTCTATATCTAGTAAAGTTTGTGCCTTTGTTAGCTCTAGATAGATAGTTGTATCATCTATATGACCTGATCCAAAGCCCATTGAAAATGTTGGAAAGACTCCCATTAACTGCAGTGGGCTCATGATTAGGTAATGAAAGATGGAAAGCCTTGGCAATTTGGAGACAGCATACTGGAAGCAATGGAGTTCAGGACCAAGTTTCATTCTAAGCTACCTAATGTAAGTGCTCGGAATATTGCAGCAGCAGTAAATTCTGCCCCTTGAAAGGAGAATGATGTATAGAAGTGGACCTAAAAGGCTCTGCAATGTGCAGACTGTTCTTGTGAGGAGGAGAATTACTGTCAGAAGAGGCCTCTTGAGAATAAGTAAAAATAGAGGGGAGATAGAGGGTTCAACTCTGGAACAAAAGAAAAACAAGCGGGGCAAAAGAGTGAAATGTAAAGGATATTAAATTTCTCTAAATTAATGCTCTGAATTACTAATTAGAACAGCTGTTAGGATTTAATTGGAGGGTGCTCCTGAATTAGGATGTAGGCTTGGAGATGGTATGTAAATAGTACAGAGGGATTACACATGCAGGACAAATTTCCAAAGGGCCTTGTTTACCAACACAATGCCAATATGAATGGCCAGTGTAACTCTGAGTTGTTGCTTTTAGACTAGGGTTGCCAAGTTTTCCAGTGTAAATTGCACCCCAAAATAGAAAGGTAACCCATAAACATGTTCTGCCTACACTGCCTTTAGTTTGTATTTCTTAAAATGTCTTTTCTAGTTAATTACCTAATCATTTAGTATACACACTCTATTTATAGTGCCAAGCTTGCAAAGATTTAGATGAGTTTGCCTGTTTCCTCTGAAAAAATTGTTGTTTTCATCATTGGATTTCTGGCCCATCGCACTGAGCTGATTAGTGTACTATGCAGATATTCTGACTACAAGCAGAAATCAGTTAAGCAACTTTTTAACTGTTTTCTTTGAGAGGAAAATAAATTAATGTTGACTTGGCTTCAAGAGCTTTTTAGGACCACTCCAAAAAGAGTTTTACACTCATTCTCTCAAACAATGTACATTTAAGCAATGTAAATAGATAACAGAAGGTGCTTCCCTAATGAAGGGGAGGGAAAGAAGTAATTACCACATAAACCCTTTTAAGTCCCTGATCTAAGAGTAAGCACACATTAACCATGCAGTGATTATGATTTACCAATAGGTGCCAATATAAGGTAATTGAGATAAGAGATCTAATGATACTTACAGCGCCAGCATAGAAAAACAGAATAAAAATCATAAATAAAATGTGTGTAACTGTTCACGTATGCCTTTTCAGTCATTAGAGAAAGGAACATTTTATCAGAAATTCAAAGGAAGAAATAGAAGAAACATTCTTCCCATGTTTTAGTCACTTACTAAGTAGGTTTTTTTTTTTTTTTTTTTTTACTGTCTTCAGAGATTGCCCATATTGTATAAAAGCTTGATTTCAGCTATGTACTCCATCAGTCTCTGTATGTGTTCTGCAGTGTGAGGTCTTTGACATCTGCTGGAATTCAGCCATCAAGTAAACAAAGATTTAGGCTGGACCTCTGCATCAGAGAAGAAACCATATGATGCAAGATATTAATTTTTGTCTCACCAGTCTCCTCTTTTAGGTAAGGCATAGTCTTAGTAATGGGGGACATCAGGTACATTTGCTGAGAATTCTCTATTCTATCTTCCCTACCACAACCACCACTATTTACAAGGGGGGGCACGGTTTACTTTTGGGTGTGTTTTTTTTCCCAATTGATCTACATTGCAACCAATCTATTTTAACTGGTATATTTCAATCAATTTCAGAGAAATATTTCAAAACGATATTATAAAGCAGAAATCCATGAAATCCATGCTCATAAAAGCAAAGTGCCCAGCTCACAGGAAAGGGGGCAAAAAAAAAAAAAAAAAAGTACACAATAAAGGGCCGGGTGGAAGTTGGCTAACATACTCTGTTAGCATTCCATAACAAAAGCTAAAATCCAATGACACCTGGCTTGGACTTTCACACCGAAAGATTTTATTTTATTTATTTTGCGCCATTCTACTCAGAACCCATCCTCTGATCCATGCCCACTACTGACTTCTATAGTGAACCATGCTGTTTGATACAAGACACCTTTCAACAAATGGTGGTAGATTTATTTACAAATCTAACTCTTATTCCTATGAATCTGTTCCCTGTAAAATTGAGGTGTAGCCAATCTACATAGGAGCATGGCTGCTGGTTAAGGGCTGCATACCAAATAGCCCCCTTCCACTTTCTCACTTTTACTACCCGTGCGACTGTTTAGACACCAATTGGACTTCTTTGCATGATAAGGTAGTACTCCAATTGAGCAGAAGTGGCAGAATCACGACCTTCTTTGGGCAAAAGTCATATAATGAGCTGTTTAAGGTCTTTTACAAAACAAAGTTTGCCTTTGCTGGTAGAAAACTGCTGTCTCTGCCATTTATACTTTTAAATTATAACTTGCCCCACTTCACAAGCTGAAAGCGCTGGATGATTTTACAAACATGAGTGTTTGGTTGTGGTATGCCAGTGGAAAAATAATTTTGGTTTGGAAAACTAAAAATAAAAATCTTTAAAGCTTGTGAGACACCAGGGCCAGAGGGAAGCGGGGGAGTTGTGGAAGGCCAGTATATAAGCTCTAAAATGATCCAGGCTTTATTCCCCACAGACTGAGCAGTGCTGCTTCAGTTTAAAGTCACCTGGGACCAATTACGGCCCAGATGATAAAAAGCCCTTGCTCCAGCCAGAGGGTGTGGAGAGTAAGGAGGAGTAGAAGTGGGGGGGGGGGGGGAGGGTGAGAGAGAGAGGGGGAGGGGAAGGGAGAGGGGAGAGAGAGAAAATGAACAAATGAACGAACAAACAGACAGTACCAAGTCCTGAGAGAAGTAAAAAGAGCCCAGGGGAGGGTAGTGCTGTTGCCAGCAGCGTTAGCAGCGTGCAGCTGCTATTCCTAGGGCCCCTGGGCTGGGAGTAGAGGGAGGGCCTGGGCCCCTTCTCCCTTCTACCCCTCTGTGAGGTCAGGGCACCAACTGCCCAGAGACTGGGGCAAACAGGGCTTATTCTGGGCCCACAAGGTAAAGGAGCACAGCACCCACAGTAGCAGAATGGCCAGTGTGCCACAAGCTTTACAAAAGAAAGAAGAGATAGTCTGGAAAAGAGGAGACTGAGAGGTTTTCAAGTACCTAAAAGGTTGCTACGAGGAGGAGGGAGAAAATTTATTCTCCTTAACCACTGATGATAGGACAAGAAGAAATGGGATTAAATTATAACAAGGGAGGTTTAGGTTGGGCATTAGGAAAAAACTCCTATCTGTCTGAATGATTAACCACTAGAATAAGTTGCCTTGGCAGGTTGTGGGATCTCCATCATTGGGAAATTTTTAAGAACAGGTTAGACAAATGCCTGTCAGGGATGGTTTAAGATGGTACGTAGTCCTACCATGAGTGCAGGGGATTGGACTAGATGACCTCTCATCGTCCCTTCCACTTCTATGATTCTATGAAAAATATGTTTTACATATTGGAGAAAATTACATGGAGTAAAACACTGTATCCCTACACAGCACTTATCTCAAAAGCAGTTTTTTTATCCATTTTACAAAATGTTCTTTATTTTCTTATTGTCATGTTTAGACTACCAAGAAATCTAAGAGCAAAATAACCAGTTTGTCTCAATCAAGTAGTAATGTGAGCACTAGGAAACATCACTTAATAATGTTTATGCAGTTTTGATAAACTAATGAGGAAATCCTTGAAGGTGAAAGAGTGCTGAGTGAGAAACAGTTTTGCTGTCCCATAAAACTTTTCAGGACTTCAGAGAGATTGGGAAACAATTAATCTCAACAATTTTAATGAACTGAAAACCCAGAAACACTTCAATCAGGTCAACCAACCACTTTTCAATTTTAATATCAACTTACATTTTAAACAAATTCATTACAAATCAAGTAAATAAATAATAAAGTAAATAAAGTAAATAAGTAAATAAGTAAATAAAGTAAATAAAACCAGATTTTCAAGGATGTTTTTGGCAATTTCAAAACTTGCATATTCTTTTCAAAATGGAAACAGCATTGTCTGAACATTTTGCCTCCTATTTTTTAACATGACGAATTAGAGAAAAAAAGGTAAAGAAATCGGATATAGGTTAAATATAGATGGATGTTCTGATACATGCCCCAGTAGTTGTCTGTTGGGTCGTGCAAAAGCTTTCTGTTTATTAGGGAATGTTCTTGAACAGAGTGTTGCATTTATTTATTTATTTATTTGCAATGTTGTGTGCATCATAATGTAGAATTGCAAAGGGTGCAAGTGGCAAGCATGTTAAATAGTCCCATAAATGCTAAACAAGTTATTCATATAAAATTATGTTGTAAAGAAAATAAATGACTTTCCTTTCTGGGTTTAGTGATCAGGAAGGGATATTAGGTTTGCATCATCCTTTGTTGAGCAAATTCTAACCTCTCACCAAAATGTACTATTTGTGTCTTTGAAATAGATCAACATTAGCGTATAGAAGTGTGTGTGTGTGTGTGTTTTTTTCCCACCTGATACTTAAACTTTTATAAAGCATGATGATAACGTATACTGAAGAGTAGCCTCTTGGTGGCAGCAATAACTTATATTTAACTTCCTGTGAGAAATTTGAGAAATATGCATCCCACAAGCAAACTGTAGGCAACTACATCCAATAAAGGGATCTCAGTTATGCATTTGAAAATTCTCTGCTGATTCTTATCTCTTAATTTTTAAATCCAGATGTAAAATTACAAAGTGGATGTAGTCTATAGTTAATTTAAGGAAATTGTGTATGAGCATGTAAGTCAAGAAGTTAAACTGGTAGGCAGGTAAAAATGTCTTTTTGTTGTTTGCTTTTTTAAACTGTATAATTACTTACTACCTGGGCAAGTCACAGATTCATCAGTCTTACTTACACTAGCATGGGTCCATGCATATTCTTGATAGTGCCAGTGACTTCCCCAATAGCTGCCCATCCAGGAATAACAATGGCTAGAATAATTCCTAGAAGTACTGCCTTGAAAGTGGGGTGCTGCTGTAAATGATCCTCGGAAACGATGCCCATCCCTGAGAGCAGGGTGGTGAAAACCTATAAATAGGTCTGAGTTTGGCTGTATGCCCTACCTGATAATTACATATTTTTGTCCAACTACCTGTGAGTAAAGTGTAAATTCTCTTGAACTTTCATCCAAAACTTGAAATGAGTCTTTTGGGAGGTTTTCTCAAAGGATCCCTTAGAGAGATACTGTATTACTGGTGGTGTGTTGTGTATCATTAGTCATAGAAAACCACTAAAAAATTAAGATGAGGAGGTGTCATTATTGCACCTCGTCCCACACATTGGTTCATTCCAAGTAAAAAAATAGGCTTATTTTTTATGGCAGTTTTTCCTACTCCTGCATCTCTTCTAACTCCCACAAGAGGCAATGATGATTTTTTTTTTTTTTTTTTGAGTGGGAAATAACCTTGTTCTTCAACAAGGCTTTTTGACATTCATATCCTGAACATCATAAGCTTTTTTTGTGAAAATAGCCATCTTTTCAAACCTGCAACAGTTAAACCACCTAAAACAGAAGGGCCAAGCTGTAAAATATATTCTGTTCAACAAGAGCTGTGTGTTTGGAACAGCTCCGATTTCTCACTTTTCGCCGAATATTACCCATGGAGTTTGTTTTCCCTGGATAATGAAACTGGCTGTGATCTGACAACATGCCATCATTCTGCTCTCCACCTACTCTTGCAGAAGACAGTTGGAAGACTCTCCAGCTCTCTCTTGTTCTCTGGGCAATTTTTGTAGGCCTCATCTTTGAGGAATGCTCAGCTTCCCTTATTGGCTCAGCAGAATTTGTTAGTAATATTCTCTAGCTGATTTAACTCCTTATCATCTGAATAGCGAATTTTGAAATGGATGAAACTCTTTTTGAGGTCACGTTGCATATGTGTTCTGAGTTGGAATTATGGAAGTTGTGCAGCATTTTTATTCATTTTCTTAATTAACTGAGCCTACTCCATGTGCTCAGGATAGTAAGCTGAAATCATTGAAACTTTTCTTTTCTTTTTTTAGGAAAAAGTGACTGTTTTGAGTTGTATATCTCAGGCAGTGCGCACATGTGTTTGATGTCAAAGCTCAATGATGTTTTGGCAATAACTTTGTAACCATAACCTAGTAGGATACAGGACCATCACTTTCTGTCTGTTTTATTAAATGCAGACAAGGGGGTTGTCATGGGTACAAGACTCAATCAGAGGAGACTGTAAAATGCAAAAAGTTTTTATGAAAATGTTCATGACTTGTGATAGTTGAAATTTATTTTTATCTAAAATTAAAACGCGCTACATAGTGAGCAGTGGTATTCCTGAAGGAAGTTATGAACTTGAAAAAATATTTACTGCTCCTTAAGGTTTTTATGATCTACTATAGTTCATAGTGTTGATATCACACCCATTATCAGTGTTTATAGCCTGTTGTAGTTAACCCAAAGAATTTGATTTACTATGCAGCCTTTCTCAGGAACAGGCAGGCTATGCTACTCGAGATGAGAAAAATATATGCTACATTCAGTATGTCATTTCCACATTGCCTGTTCTGCTGCTGAAGTTTACTTCAGTGATGCTGATTTCTGTGTCCTCAGGCTGCCTGCCTATCTCGAATTCCATCATCATGAATGCCCCTTTTCCAAAGTTGGTGCACATGTTATCAACCACTCCAGTACAGGGAAGAAGCTGCATTATAACAGAGAAAAGTCTTGTTGATTAGTACTCAGCCCACTGATGTACTGTGTTTAAAAGTTCCAACGGGGTAGCTGTGTTAGTCTAGGGCAGCAAAACAAACTAGGAGTCCTGTGGCACTTTTAAAGACCAACAAATTTATTTATCGCATGAGCTTTCATGGGAGAAAATCCCACTTCCTCAGATGCTTAGTAAGTTCCCCATCTTCAAAGCATCTGAGAGAGTGGGATTTTCTCCCATGAAAGCTCATGAGATAAATAAATTTGTTGGTCTTTAAAAGTGCCACAGGACTCCTTGTTTGTTTTGTGTTTAAAAGCTAACTGTAATAGTATTTCAGGAGGAAAATTAGGACAAAGGAAGTAGGTGTCAGCATAGAAAACTTGCTTATATTGCTGTTATGAGAATTAAATGAAAATTTAAAAAGATGCATAGATATTCCAATAACTGGTGTTCCCTTCTCTTACACCATTTATTTTTAAAATAAATAGTGCATATGGGTTGTATGTTATTTCCTATATCCCTAACATATTATTGGCTTAGCTGAAGATATTTGTAGTATTCCTCCTTTAATTTATACACTTTACCAAATGTTTCTTAAATTAATTCTCCATTTATTTATTTATTTATTTGTAATCCTAGAATGAATCATCTTCCCCAATACATAACTTACTCTTTTATCAGTGGGAAAGATTTTTTCCCTTGATGTAGCCCATTTTTCCCCTTCTCATTTATTTATTTATTTATAGGCAAAAATGCTGAATATCCTGCTAAAATGAATAATGAGATTGCAAATACAAGTTAAGTGCAAGTCAAATCCCAAAGTCATGTACATACCTACTTATTTCATTTGCCCAAGATTGATGCCCCAAAAAAGATATCTAATTTTTACCCTACATTAAAAGTGAATATTAAACTAAATTCCATGAAACTTTAAGGCTTGCTTTATCAAGGATCATCGTAGCTCTTTTTTTAGTTTTTTTAAACAATATTAAGATGCACTCCAGAGCAAAGTGAACAGTAAGTCTGTCCACTGTGCTCTTAGGGTAAATGACTATCAAATAGGAGAATAAAGTTTATTAAGTTGGGGAACACTTCTATATGTCTAAAATATAGATCATTTACTTGAGTTTTATGAAAATGAGGCAATATTTACTGATGCCACTTCTTATGCCTGCTGGTGGGTGGGGAAATGCTTTCTCACATGCTAGAATGGTAGAGCTTTAGTTACGAAAGAATAACATTGCCTCTGTGACTAGAGTAGACTTGAAGATTTATCTCCTCTCAAGTATACCAGAAAGGATAGAGGTAGCACTCTTTTTACTAACATTGTCCTGGTTTTTCTGTATGAATCTTATAATCCATTTCTCTATGCATTAGATTACTTTTGGTATCCACTTTCAGGTGTCCCAGAATAACTTTTGTTGGGTTCCCCGCCCCATGGCCTGAAGTTCCCAGTCAATATCCTTTGCAGCTTTAAAGATGCTGCTGTTTATTACTGTCTTAGGCTATGTCTACACTTGTAAGTTAGTTCGAATTAAGGAAGCTTAATTCGAACTAACTTAAGCCTTGGCCACCCTAGGCTTCCATTAGTTCGAATTAAGGGCTTCCTTAATTCAAACTAATAAATTCAATTGCTTAGTTTGAACTAACCCTTAATTCGAAATAGTTAGTTCGAATTAAGTCAATGTCGCCATATTAGTTCGAATTAACTGCTTAGTTCGAACTAATTGGCAGATTGACCTTTATGCAACTGACTAATTCGAACTAAGCAAGTTCCCTGCATGGACATGGCTAGTTTAAACTAACATTCTAGAGGGGCCATGCTAGTTTGAATTAAGTTAATTCGAACTAACTAAAATTAGTTAGTTCAAATTAACTAGTTTGAACTAGCTTTTTTAAGTGTAGACATAGCCATAGCTCTTAAGTACTTCCAATTTTTTTTTTTTACAACAAAAATGTATGTAAATCAGTGACTTTTAAAGTTTGGACATTGCTTTTGCAGGGTGTCTGTTAGTTTATGGTTAAATTCAAAGTAACTATTTCTCTGTTAACTTCTGTGTGCTCTTTACTTCAAATTCAGATTTTCCTCCACTAAGTACACAGATTTTGGTAGAAATTCTACCTTAGTATGCAGGGCCAAAAACCAAACAAATAAAAAACCCACTTACTTTAAAAGCACTTTACACCCACCTCCCGCCGGCTTTCTGTTCAGGCAACGTTTTGAAAAAGGGGAGGACATGATTGGCCTGTTCCATTTCTGTCCAGATCTTGATGGTTTGTAAAAGTCTGGGTCATCAAGTTCCCCTATAAATGGGAAGAGATCTTTTTATCAGTTTGGAACAGCAAGAACCTTGTTTGAATTTTTCATCTGCTTTAACTGGCACTGATTCTCTCTCCTTTGTCATTTTAATATGGTTATGAACAATGCCTCCACCCACCCTACCTCAGCATTTTCTGTGCACATTTAATGTAAAATGGAGGCAGCCACCATACCTAACAGAGAACCCTTCCTTTTAGCTGGCTCTCCAGGGTGCACTTATGAACTACAATCAGTTGCTGCACAAGACTGAGTAAGAACACTTACTGAAGGTAACAGTAATATAGGTGACTTGACAGGAAGCTGCTATTGAGTACTAATTTGTCCAGTGTTTATTTAAATTTAAAACTTTTAAGTTCAGACTCCCACCACAGTCTGTAGCAAGAAAGTTGGGAGTAACTTATGATGGCAAGCTTTTTGATGGGCCATACCTTCTTACTCTGCATATCCGTAGATTCTAACAGTAGGCAGCTTTACAATGTCCTACCATTGAAATAATCTGTTTTTATTCATTTTTGCTTATACAGCAATTTTCTTGTAACTAATTTGGCCTGTCGTGGCCTTCTGCCAATTCAAATCCTAGAGGCAATGTATGTAAATAGGAACAATTTATTCATAACTACAATTTATACAAAAGTTTTAAGGGTACATTAATACTAGAAGTAAAAAGGAACCACAGTTAGCATTTCACCATTCTGAAAGTATTTTTTTGTTCTGAAATAAGATGAAACCATATAATATCCCAAGGAATTAAATTCTAAAAGAAATATTTCAAGTCAGTTCATCAGTCAAAACATTTTGTTCTGATTTTGACCTTTTTTAACTTTATAAAAGTATATTAACAAAAGGATGTTTCAAAAAATTGATATGTAAAAATTCCATTCAAGAAATATTCTGGTTCAACATTATCAAAATGCCTTGTTTAATTTCACACAAAATTTCTTTAAAGCTGGAACATTTTTCTAAAACTCCATTTAGATAAAAATGGCATTTTCTTCAAATGCCATTTTTTGACAAAACATTTGACCAGCTCTCATTGATACCACTCTATATCACGAGTTCTGTTATGTGACTGAAAACTCTACTGCCACCTAAACATCTTTATGTAACTGATGCAGTGTAGTCCTTCAATGATGCATCTATGCATATGCAGAACCAAGGTTATTGACTTGTCCAAGACACAAAAATATCTTAAAAACTTACTGTCATTAAGAAAATCAATGCTATCTACTATAGGGTTATTTTTTCTGATCCAGGTGACAGTTTGTTTAAATCAAAAGTGTGAAATCAACCTCAAAACTTTATGTCCCTTATTACAAACATTAAGTTGGCATTGATATTTATTTCACTACTGTAACTTCAAAGTAAATTCTGATGTTTTAATTTTGCATGACATTTGAGGAATAGTGTAGTCTAAAGTGATTTGCTATAAATACAGGGACTGTAATATTAAAAGACTTTATTCTTTTGGTAGAAGTTAATAGTACTGTTACCATGGCACATTTATTCCTTTAATTTCATGTAAATTTAAATTTTATGATGTTTGCTTCTCCAAGATTATATAATCCCCTTTTTATTGAAAAGAATCACAATTATGCAAATGATGATATCCAAGGAGACAACCAGTAATTAACTGTGAAAGACAGGCTGTTACCGTAAGAGTTTTATTCACACTGAACAAAACAGGAATTGCTTTAAAATAAACCTTTATTAAAAAGATTCAATTTGGTGTAGTGTCTTTTAAAGCTCTTCGTTCAGACAAAAGCTAGTAGTCCCAGTGATGGTTATCAAATTTATTAATGTCTTTGGTTTTTATTCTTTTTGCTTCAACTAGACTGGTGTGTTCCCTTTCTTTAAAATGGAAAGAGAGCTTCAATAATGACTAAAGCACTGATCCTGGAAAACTCAAATGAAAGTTGGTGGTAGTTTTGCCTCAGTATGGCCATCAGGATAAGAACGTTTTTATCACAGGATTTATATAAAGCTATCGATGAGCATAGGTATCTTGAGCATAGCTGCAAGTGGAGTTAGTTGTGTAGTCAAATGACTCACCACTTGCAATGCCAGAGGAAATAATGCTCTGTGCTTGGAGGCCAAACAGAGGATTTGGCTAATGTAGAAAATAGCCTGTTTGTTTAGTGCTATACATGTCAAACTCTTTACACCTACACTCCATATGATGCATTACCCTTAGTTTGTTTCTGAGCGCACTTTTAATCTACACAGATGGCCTGAATACCAGCATTTCATGTGAGCTTCTCGCTTCATTATGATATATCTACAGTGGAGCTGTAATTTTCAGCTTGGGAAGATGACTTGCGCAAGCTTGATTAGTGCTAACATGCTAAAATTAGCAGCATGGCTGTGATGGTTCAAGTGATGAGGATGGGCCAAGAATCCTAATGCATACGTACAGATTCAGATAGGTTCTTTTTTTTGGCAGCTATCTCATACAGGCCCCTTTGCTGTTCAGGCTACATTTCAATTTTTAGCAAGGTAGCTTATCAGAGCTAAGTGTATTTGAGCTGGAAATTGTGCCTCCAACTGAGCATAAACATACTTTCTGAGGGGAGGGGAAGAAAAGAGCAGCACGTATTGCTACCAGAGCAGGAGAACCTACTTAGGGAAACCCATGGTAATGGACTCCAGCAAAAAAGTATACTACCCCCCTACACTTGTGTCTTCTTCCTCTGAATTATTCAGGAAGCATCATGGGCAGGGACCCATTGATTGTCAATGGGATGGGTACGCCTGGCTTACTCAGACACTTGAAAATTCCACCTTGAATTACTGCTTGAGGATGGTTTCTTAATACAGTTAAATTATGGTCATGGTTGTAAAGAATCTATGGATTGTCTGTTTCCTGCCAACTGTTGGCAATTTGTTACTAGTGGGGGTGTTTAAATTATAAACACTCCCAGAGGTTTGTGTGATAGGTAAATGCCATATAAATACCTATAATGGATATGAGCATGTTTTGCCAAAAAATAAAACATTTTTCATTCCTGAGCTAGTTCTCACAATGAAAAGCAAAGCTTTCAAGCTGAAAACTCTAATTTTTAAAACAGATAGTATAATTGGGGGCAGGAGGGAAGGTGGGCTAACAGTCTAGTGATATCACATTAGAATAATAGGTCATTTACTTGGAGCCTGTCATATGACATTCTGGAGGCATTTAACAAATAGAATTAAACCTCACACTAACCTTGGCAGGGAGGCATCACTGTTCCCACTTTCTTTAAATAGGAAACATTAACTATGGGGTTTAAATGAACATTTCACTCCCATTTTCTGGGAATCAGTCAAACAAATATGGCTGTGCATATTTGGGACCATATACAGAATAACTGGGTGTCCTGTGTATGTAGTTTAGATAGTCAAATGGGAAAAATTAAATGTGGTGCTGTTTCTATTTTTGGAGCATGTCAGCACAAGCCTGAACAGTTCAAGTGCCTTGGCAGCTGGAACACAAAACAGTGAGCTTGAATGTGAGAAACATTCCAGACTGAGGTCTGGAAGAGTGTCAGGAGTCACACTAGTGATGTACTGACCTTTTTATCATATGTGAAGTCACTTGTAGAAATATCAGGGTAGCATGGGCAGCAGTAATATGTAAATGGTGATTATGCTCTCATGGCAACATGGAGTCTGGATATTTTCTTGCTGTACCTTGTTTGTTTATCTTATATACACCAGTCCCTGAAAAGAGATGGTTGCAAACAACACACATGCAACCCCTTGTGTCAGAAATACCAATGAATGACTAATTCCCAGAAAGCAGCTCTGCCTCAAGAATTTCTCTCTGGTTAGAGAGATTAAGACCTGAAGCAAACTCTTGATGTTTACAACAGCTTTCTCAAAAAAAGAAACTGCATCACACAAACTATATTGATCTTCTTAAGACCACTCTCTTACTGGGAAAAGAACATAATGGCCATATAGGGTCAGACCAATGGTCCCTCTTCCCCAATGTCCTGTCTTCCACCAGTGGCAAATATCAAGCACTTCAGAGGAAATGAACTGAACAGGTAATCAAGTGATTCATGCCATCGCTTTTTCGCAGCTTCTGGCAAACAGAGGTTAGGGAAACTTCAGAGCATAGTTTTGCTTCCCTGCCTATCTTGGCTAAAAGTCATTGGTGGACCTATTCTCCATTAATTTATCTAGTTCTTTTTTGAACCCCGTTCTAGTCATGATCTTCACAACTTCTTCTGGCAAAGAGTTCTACAAGATGACTGTACACTGTGTGAAGAAATATTTTTTGTTCATTTAAAACCTGCTGCCTATTAATTTTTATCGAGCAACCCTTAGTTCTTGTGTTATGAAATGGAGTAAATAACTTCTATTTACTTTCTCCAAGCCAGTCATGATTTTATAGAGCTACATCATACTCCCTTCATAGTTTCTCTTTTCCAAGATTAAAAGCCCCAGAATAAGGGCTTCTTCACACACACACACACCCACTTCAGCTCCCCTCTAACTCAAAGGACACTGAGAACCATCAGGATGCTGTCACCAGAAGTTTATTTACAGGATGTACATAAGATCCCATCACCTTCCAGTTCCTTTTCTGTGAGCAGTTTCTGGGACTCAGGCAGGGACACCAGAAAAATTGCTGTACTTCCTTACACTCTCTGGCCTTCTGGGCCAGCTCATAAATCCTTCTGGGTTTTGGGACAGCTGATACCTCTTTCCTAATCAAAATCTGGGAACTGCTTGGCCTGACTAGGCAAACAGCTGCCCCCCCACCCCCCTTCAGCAAATCAGCCCTTAGCCCACCCAATTAGCTCTGCTACCCCTTAGCTAGGAAGGCTGGAATGATAGGGGCTGGCCAGGGGTTTACCACCAAGTTACACCCAGTCTTATTAATCTCTCCTCATATGGAAGCTTTCCTATTCCACTAATCATTTTTGTTGCCTTTTTCTGTACCTTTTCCAATGCTAATATATACATATTTTTAAAATGGGATTACTAGAATTTCATGTGGTATTCAAGATGTGGGCATACCAAGGATTTATAAAGAGGTAATATGATATTTTGTCTTATTTTTATCCCTTTCCTAATGATTCCCAATGTTAGCTTTTTTGACTGCCACTGCACATTGAGAGGCTATTTTCAGAGAAATATCCAGATCTCCTTCTTGAGTAGTAACAGCTAATGTAGACCTCCTCCTTTAGTATGTATAGTTGAGATTGTTTTCCAAGATGTTACTTTTCATTTATCAACAGTGAATTTCATCTGCCATTTTATTGCCCTGACACCCAGTTTTGTGAGATCCCTTTGCAGTCTGATTTGGAATTAAGTGTCTTGAGTAGTTTTGTATCACCTGCAAACTTTCCAGCCTCAGTGTTTACCCCTTTTTTTCAGAGCTATGAATATGTTGAACAGAACCAATCCCAATACGGACCTGTGGGGAAAACCATTATTTAACTTTCTCCATTGTGATAACTGATCATTTACTCCTTCCCTTTGTTTTCTATCTTTTAACCAGTTACTGATCCAGAAGAGGATCTTGCCTCTTATCCTATGACCACTTACTTTGCCTTGTCAAGGCTTTCTGGAAATCTTGGTACTAAGCAAAGAGTCTCTATGTAACAATGCGTGTAGTGAATCCCACTGTAAAACCTTTATATTTTTCATTATTGCAAAATAAAAAGTTGTCTAGCTGTGGGGGATGTAATGCACTCTATGGGGGTGTGATTTCTGAAGCAGACTAACAATAATTGCATTAATTGGTTCATGTAGTCCCTGCTGGTATGCTTTAATAATGTTTGAAACAGTACTATATTTAAGGCACAATAGGGAACCTTTATGTGCTAGTAGGGTCTGTGCAGCCCAATTAATGTGCAATACATTAGTGATCTTTAGGAATCACATCCCTATGCAGCATATTGCCCCACCCTGTAGACAAGTCTTAAGAATAAAAATAATCCACTAATAGGTTTCTCAACTTGATGCAGTCTTGTTGCCTCATTAGTGAAGCATTACAGAAGAAAGACAGTTGCTTTGGAGATCCATGTGTAGAACATACAGATACATTCCTAAGTCACATCTTTTCAGGCTTCCCCCAAGGGCAATTGCAGTGCCAGGCTTGGAGGAGCTGCAGGTTTGGACCATTATTTGTGGAAAAAGGAGAAATGCAGAAGGAATTTTACTTGTTCAGTGACTGCCCCACCTGTTGACCCAGTTATGCTTCCAGCAAGTTAAGATGCACATTTCAGAGGTCATTTATTCCTACAGGTAAAAGGAATCAACACCAGTATTGGCAGGTGTCAGGAGTGTTTTTACATCAAAATATTGTGAAGTCTTCTCATTTAGACTGATATTTTTTGTCAAGATAATCCTCACATCCATGACTTCTAAATTACAATAATGTGGTCATTTTGAATTTCCTTTCGAAACTAGTGCTAGATTATATATTTCAGCATGCTGCATGGTACTTGCTCAAGGCACTGAGCCCCATCCATCTTCCATTTAAGTCAGTGGAAAGATATGTATTGGCTTAGACAGGACTGAATTCTTTGGCTGTGGGGAAAAGCCTTGACACGCACTGATTGCAGTTGTTAGCAAACATAATCCAAGGTTTTGATTTAGAGTTGTAAAAATATTAATAGTAATTAAAAATAATATAGACTGCGTGCGTGCGTGCGTGCGTGCGTGCGTGCGTGCGTGCGTGCGTGTGTGTGTGTGTGTGTAAAAAAGTATGTATATGTAACCTTGTGTCACTATTTGCCTGACTACTTTTAGGTATTGATATTGATGGAGAATGGCTAAGAGCAGACATCACATGCCCCAGCTCTGAGTGCAGAGACTGGTTTTCTAGGAAAAAAGATCTCGACTGTAGATAAAGTAGTTCTTTGAGAGAACAGCAAAGTTTGAGATAAAGATTTTGAGTTGATCTTGGTTATTATATATATTTAATAAACCAAACCCCAGTAGGAAATTATTGTGGTCTACATCTACTGTGAGGGAAAAAATACCTACTCAGAATATATAACATAGCTTTGGGAGCGACCATCTACTCACATTATAAAGTAGCCATATAATAAAACTTTCTAGATTTTTTTGATAATTACAATTCTTTTGTACACAATATGGTCACAGTAAGGCCAGATGGAGGACAGCATGCCATACTGCACTCAAACCATTTGCAGTTAAGCAATATCTTTGATACAGGGGGCCAATATCTATAGTTCATCCCACATTACTATATATGTGTAGCAGTAATCACCATAGTTTCTTTACTGGCTCTTCTCCATATTACTCAAGTGTGCAGCATTGTTAATGGGCCTGTTTATGCAAGGTGCCGAGGTTATCTTAATAGCATCCTCCCCTTCTGTCACTAAATGCCACAGCAGCTAACAGGTTCCAACCTGCCACCAAGAGACCTATGTTGTTAGAATAACAGCTGAACTCGGATAGAGGACCCCAGTCATGAGATCTGATTGGGAGAATGCTGGAGGCCCTGACTGGTCCACAGCTCCTGTTTAAACCCAGCACAGAAACAGGAAGTTACAGAGACAGTTAGGGTCCATCTGGCTCTGGAACGTGTGCTTCCTGCTCCCTTGGCTTCGCCTCCTGCTATCCCAACCCAACCTGACTCTAGTTATTGATTCTTGATTCTGTTCAAGTTCATCTCCTGCTTCAGATCTCCTAGGCTGCGTCTACACTGGCAAATTAAGTCGACTTAAGCTTGGCTTAAGTCGACTTAATTTGCCCTGCGTCTACACTACACTTTGCTTAAGTCGACTTAAGCAGCTTGCTTAAGTCGACTTAAGCAGCTTGCTTAAGTCAACTTAAGGAAACTAAAGTCGACTTAATGAAAATTAAGTTGATTTTATTAAACCTGCTTTTTATTCGACCTAAGGCTTAATTCTACTTTCTAAAGTCGAATTAAGCCAGTGTAGACATGGGGTAGCCCTAAGTCAACTTAGGGCTACCCCAGGACTACACCACTGCCCTCCCTGCTGGGGGGGGGGGCACAGGGGGAGCCTTGCATGCCCCCCAAAGGGCAGGGCAGAGCCCTGTGTGTGTTGCTGTATGGATTTAGGGAAGCATTTTTTATATTATTTTCAATGGATATCTCATAAATGCTCTATAATCCATAGGAACTATGTCATGTTTGGTATCAATAGAAAGGTAGTAATTTGCTGGGAATGATTATATAGTTTATGTCTAGGAATTCTATTTGGATTAGAAGTTAGGAATTGGGTATTCTATCTGTACTTTAACTTACGTTATTTTATTGAAATACCTGAGAGAGCTGGGTGGGAGTGTCAAACTATTGTATCCTTAATGTTTAGGAATGTACCAGGGACTAAACTGATGAGCCATTAAGGAATACACCCATTTTAATCAGCACAACCGCTTGCTTTGACCAGTAGATCAAGCTGCCTGTGTCCCGATCATGTCACTAAAATCTGTCAGAGTGGGGGGGGGTCAGTTTGTAGCAACTCAGTGCCCTAAACTCTCATTGATGTTAACCAAGGACGTTGAGGATACCTGGCACATTTCAAGGTTAGGCGATATCAGTAAAATAGTACTCTGATAAAAACAGCGCGTAAATTGTGAGGTAGTACTTATATACTACTGGCTTCAAAACAGCACAGTCTGAGACACTTTTTCAATTAGTTGCTCTTGCATATTTTACCCAGGACTTGAGATTGCCCCTGTTCCCATTCAGTAATAGTTTTACCAGCATTTATATTTCAGAGCAGCCTGTTTGTTAGAAGCTTTTCAAGGGGATATGAGAGATTGAGGGTTTAATGTGAATATATTACAAATAGAAAACATGGACATTTTTCAAGTCCTCCCCATCTCTTGTTGGTTATCTCCTTGGTCTCTATACTGTGGTTAGTTTTCTGAATTGTCCTTATCCAGTGTTCTTTATCTCTTCTTACAAAATGAACATATCTTCCATTTGCTTCTGGTAATCTGTTCGTTGGTGCTAATTGCTGTCTGAATCCTGCCCCTTTTCTCAATGTGAACAGTAGTCAATTGAAGTAATTTGTTAAATATCTACTGGCCAATGTACATTTAACATTGTCACAGTTCATTCCAAAAGTTTGATTAATTAAAAAAAGTCTTTCTGAGTTTAATCTAGGTTGGTTATTTCCCTAAGGAGTAACTAAATGGCCTCTGTAGGAGGAGGAAAAACCTCTTAGAAATAATAGCAGTTATTACCCATCTGTAAATATGTACAGTCACATACAGAGAACTGAGGTATATATATAATAAACCAAAACTTTGTCCAGCCCTCCCACTACTCTGAAGCTGATTTTTTTTTTTTAAATAAAGTGAAGTGGTTGGTCAATTATAATATAGTGTTGTTTTTCTCCTCAAGATTTCTTCATTTCAACCAAAATGTAAGAAATACTAACTTCATGGTTTAAAAAAAAAAAGAGTCCTGTGGTACTTTTAAAGACTAACAGATTTGTTTATCACGTGAGCTTTTGTGGGAGAAAATCCCACTTCGTCAGATGCTTTGAAGATGGGAAATTTACAGAATGAGAGGAAATTCAATGCAGGGAAGTGTGTGACATAGGATCAGGTCAGACTATAAAAGCAAATCAAAATAGATGTTAAGATTCAAACACTGGGGAAAAGCACATAGAGGAAACATGAGGTCAAATCACCTGTTGTAATGAGGGAAAATCCATAGTCCCTGTTTAACCCCAAGTCAACTACTACAGGAGAAACCCCCCCAAAAAAATAGAACGCCATTGGTCACCACCTATAACACCCAAGTCAGACCTCTTCACCACATCACCAAATATCTACAGCCTATTCTTCAAGACGATCCCTCACTCTCTCAAGCCTTCAGAGACAGACCTTTCCTTGCTTACAGCCAGCCCCCCAACCTTAAATGGATACTCACCAGCAACTACAGATTAAACAACAGAAACATTAAAGCAGGAACATATCCCTGCAACAGACCACGCAGCCAACTTTGCCCTCATATCTATGCTAAAGACACCATCACAGGACCAAATCAAGCCACCTACTCCATCAAGGGCTCATTTACCTGCTCATCCACCAATGTGATTTATGCCATCATGTACCGGAAATGCCCTTCTGCCTTATATATTTGACAAACAGGACAGTCTCTGAGCCAAAGAATAAATGAACACAAATATGACATCAGAAATTGCAACACTCAAAAACCAATAGGGGAACACTTCAATCTCTCTGCTCACTCCATTGACGACTTGCTAATAGCTGTGTTGAAACAGATGAATGACAAATCACAGCTTCAAAGAGAAACTGTAGAACTCATATTTATATGCAAATTCGATTCAGTTGTCTTGGAGTTAAACAGGGACTATGGATTTTTCTCTCATTACAATGGATGATTTGACCTCACCTTCCTCTATGTGCTGTTCCCCAGTGTTTGAATACTAACACCTATTTTGATTTGCTGTTACAGCCTGACCTGATCCTATGTCATACACTTCCCTGCATTTAATTTCCTCCCATTCTGTTAATTTCCCATCTTCAAAGCATCTGATGAAATGGGATTTATCACGCATGAGCTTTCGTGGGAGAAAATCTGTTAGTCTTTAAAAGTGTTTGTTTTTCTGCAATATACTAACACAGCTACCCCTTTGGAACTTAACTTTATGGTGTGTCCATCCCAGCCAAACATACTGAAAATCATGTATAAAAGCTTTTTGAAATTTCAAATTAATTTCTCCCTTGTTTTCTGTTTTTCATTTCAAGGGAAAAGATGGAAGGTTTGTTCTCTGGATGGTTGTCAATGTTAGCATTTTGATAGCTGCCTGCCTCCTCTAGACCTTTCATCTTGTTTTCAATAGAACTCACACATTTACCTCTGTCAGGTTTGCATGCTCACTTTCAGATGGCTGGCTGACTTTCAAGTCCCTCTTTCCCTGAGAAGTCAGCTCTACTCTACTTATTAAAGTGTGGGTGGTGGCGGATCTAAATACCTCCTGTGAACATATAGCATAGAGAGAGAACATTGGAGAACAAATTTATTTTCCATGCTTTGGTGCAAAATAGAAGATTTTTTTCTAAGTTTTCCAGTAGGTAAAAATACAGTGCATAACCCTGTCAGTTTTCCATGGGGACTATCATCAGATGGCTTAAAATGAAAAGCAATGAGTTCTTGAGATTTTCCTAGTGTGAATAAATGGACTTATTTATCAAAAGCCAGCTCCTCAGTGAAAAGCTTACTTCCTTGCATCTCTGGTAAATACACATACACTGTGTCAAATGATAAATATGTTTAAGTACTTGATTTTTACCTTTAATTCCCCAGTACATTCTCATTCTAATTTAAAATGAGAAAAGTAAAATGTAACAGCACATAATAGAAGACATGGTATCTCTGCTCACACAAATGTGTCACTTGATCATTTTAAACTGACTTCCTTCCTATGTAGGTCTGACTATCTCCCTAGATTTATATTATAAAGTAGAAAAAGAAAGATGGAAGCTCTTTAGGTGGCAGCAAAAAAGTGGGACATATAAATCAGAATAGATACGTATTAAGGATTAATCCTAGCCTTAACAGAGCTGGTATAGAGAGTTTCATGGCTGTGTACAGCCACCCCCACAACCAGGTTGTGATTTTTCTGTGTGCCGTGCAAGCCATGTTGTTTGTAATGTCATACACCTGACACTTTGACGTCATAGGTAAAATAGAAAGTAAGTCTAGAAGAAAGAGAGACAAATCCTGGTTTGTCAACCTGAATTAAACCTGGAGTAATTTCACTGGAGTCAAATCTAAAGTGGTATAACTTAAAACAGACTTCTGTCCATAACATCAACTTTAAATCACTGGCAGACCCCACTTAGGAATTAAGCTCTTCAATAGTTAATTAATTAATATATAAATGTTAGCTGTGCTTTCCAGTGTAACATTTAATAATACAAGGCAGTACCGATGCAGAAAAGCACATTCAAAGCATATGTTCTTTTTAAATCACAGCATGTACATTACACGGCGTTTGTGAATAGAAGATAAATGCAGTTCATGCAAAGAATATATTGCAGATGGCTGAAACTACTACATGATTAGAAACTCATTTTGGATGTTGCAAAAAGTCTGAATGCTTATCCCTCCCTGCTATACTCCAGGCTCATCCTTTTTTACCTGAAGCCAATCAAATGCTTCTTTTTCTATGCATCCTCACCAATGGCAGCCTTAGATCATCTGGGCCGTAGGCAAAGGCCCATTCTGCTAGAGACTTTTTTGCATTGTCAGACTCAACCAATCTTTGGTCAGAACATGGAAATTAAGGCCCATTCTGCTTGAGACTTTTTTGCATGGTCAGACTCAACCAATCTTTTGTCTGAACATGGAAATTAAGTCACATATGTAAAAACTTTTAAATATTTTTTCTATCATTCATAACATCAGAACATTTCATACAAATATTAACAAATTTTAGTCATGACCTATATATATGTTACCTTTTAAAAGACCCATTTATGTTGGGTCACCCTGTGAACAAAATAAATAGATGATAAAATTCCAAAAGGAGTAACCATCCCTTATAAAATCCACTTGATCCTAATAAAAGGTTATTTTTCTATTAATAGGCTTTCCCATACTTTATTTCCTATGCATTAATGTTAGGGGAATCGATCCCTTTTCTAAAAATGAGCTATTGCAGAGCTGGCTGCTGTTAGTAATTGTTTTATCAATGGGTTCTTCCCAAAGTCAGTAACCACTTTTGGATTGTAACCTGATAGAATCACTACAGTGTAATCATAGTTGCCTTGACGGTTCTATTTGTGTTCTCCAAAAATACTATTATCTTATGGTACATCCACTGTAAATGCAAAAAGAACCATATTCTTTCACAGCTTATCAACTTCTTATGACTCCATTTCCGATGCATCTTCCTTGGCTTAAGAGGAGCTTGGCACCATGGATAAACTGTTTGTAGCAATTCCCCATAACATTTATACAATACATGTTCTGACCCTCGTCCAGACATACCTGCAAAACTCTTATGGGCCCACAACATTTTTGTCAAAACTTTGAGATACTTTATGCCGTCTATGGTAGGAACCCATTCTTCAAGACAGTGCTGAGAGTTAATGTAGGTTTCATAAAGAAATGCTCACTGGATAAGTATATGTTTTAAAATTCTGCTTTCAAGTCAGAACTGGGGAAATTCAATAACTCCCAGAGGAAAAATATTCACTCAGCATTTGCAGGCCAAACTCCAGCCTGAAGTCCAAGGGCCTTATAAAGAATTGTTTGTATATTATTTGTCTATACTAAATTCAGACTCAGACTTTTACTTGGCCTTATTTAAATACTAAGAACTGCACAAAAGGCAAATCTTAAATATTTAGAATCTCTAGAAAGAGATAGTTAAATAGATAAATATCACATAGAGGCGATTGCATTAAATTGCAGAGCCATGATAAATTGATCATGTTATCTCCCCTTCAGTCTGCCCATTAATCCATGTCCCAGGACATATTGTAACAGCAACTTAAAAATTAAATCAACCTCCCAGGTAAACATTTATTTCTCCTATCCACCAATATGGGATTTCTCCCCCAAATCACACTTGTCAGAGACCTAAAGTGGAGAAGATTGAATCATAGAATCATAGGGTTGGAAGGGACCTCACGAGGTCATCTAGTCCAACCCTCTGCTAAAAAGCAGGACCACTCCCACTAAATCACCCCAGCCAGGGTTTTGTCTAACCGAGCCTTAAAAATCTCCAAAGATGGAGATTCTACCACCTCCCTAGAAAGCCCATTCCAATGCTTCACCACCCTCCTAGTGAAAAAGTTTTTCCTAATATCCAACCTTGACCTCCCCAGCTGTAACATTGCTTCTTGTTCTGTCCTCTGTTAACCTCGAGAACAGCCTAGCTCCCTCCTCTTTGGAGCAACCCCTTCAAGTAGTTGAAGGTTGCTATCAAATCTCCCCTCAGTCTTCTCTTCTGTAGACTAAATAAGCCTAGTTCCTTCAGTCTCTCCTCATAAGTCATGTGCCCCAGCCCCCTAATCATTTTTGTTGCCCTCCGCTGGACTCTTTCTAATTTGTCCACATCCTTTCTGTAGTGGGGAGCCCAAAACTGGACACAGTATTCCAGATGCGGCCTCAGCAGTGCCGAATAGAGGGGAATTATCACATACCTCGATCTGCTGGCAATACTCCTATTGATGCAGCCTAATATGCCATTGGCCTTTTTCGCAACAAGGGCACACTGTTGGCTCATATTCATCTTCCCATCCACCATAACCCCCAGGTCCTTTTGTACAGCGCTGCTACTTAGCCGATCGGTCCCCAGCCTGTAGCAGTGCATGGGATTTTTCTGTCCTAAGTGCAGGACTTTGCACTTGTCTTTGTTGAACCTCATGAGGTTTCTTTCGGCCCAGTGTTCCAATTTGTCCAAGTCTCCCTGGATCCTGTCCCTGCCCTCCAGAGTATCTACCATTCCCCCCAACTTGGTGTCATCCGCAAACTTACTAAGCACTCAGTCTATTCCATCATCAAGATCATTAATGAAGATGTTGAATAGAACCGGCTCCAGGACCGACCCCTGGGGCACTCCACTCGTTACCGGTTGCCAACCAGACATCGAGCCATTGATTCCTACCTGCTGAGCCCATTGATCTAAACAGTTTTCGATCCACCTTACTGTCCACTCGTCCAACCCATACTTCCTTAACTTGCTGACGAGAATGCTGTGGGAAACCATATCAAAAGCCTTGCTAAAGTCAAGGTATACCACGTCAACGGCTCTTCCTGCACCCACAAATCCAGTCATCTCATCAAAGAAGGAAATCAGGTTGGTCAGGCATGATTTGTGTTCCTGATCACTCTATTTTCCTCCAAGTGTTTCAGGATGGATTCCTTGAGGACTTGCTCCATGATTTCCCCAGGGATTGAGGTGAGGCTGACCAGTCTGTAGTTCCCCGGATCCTCCTTTTTCCCTTTCTTAAAGATAGATACTATATTTGCCTTTTTCCAGTCCTCCGGGACCACCCCCGTTCGCCAAGAGTTCTTAAAGATAATGGCCAGCGGCTCTGCAATCACTTCCCCCAACTCCCTCAGCACCCTCAGATGCAGTACATCCGGCCCCATGGACTTGTGCACATCCAATTTCATTAAGTGTTCCCTGACCTGACTTTCCATCACCGAGGGCCGCTCTTCTCTCCATTCCGCGTTACCCCGTGTAGTAGCCTGGGAGCTGGCCCTCCCTGTGAAGACTGAAGTAAAAAAAGCATTGAGTACTTCAACCTTTCATCATCCTCCACGAGGATGCCTGCCCCATTCAGTAAGGGACCTACACTACCTCTGATCCTTTTCTTATTGCTGATATACTTATAGAACCCCTTTCTGCTATCCTTCAAATCACTTGCTAGCTGCAACTCCAATTGTCCTTTGGCCTTATCTTCTTAGGAAAATACATTGCCGTTTCAAGATCTGATAGCTCTATAGGCATCTTTGTTTAACTGGAAAGAACAATTTTATCAGCTTTCCAATGGGATCCAGCACTGACTTATAACCCTGCAAGAGCTAGACACTTGTATACAATACTGCACCATAATCTATTTAACATATATATCATGGCAGTAGTCTGAGCATAAGATTGTGTTAGGGAACTTCCTGAATGCTAATTCAGGCTCTAGCTTTGACTTTAGGGTGTTCTGGCTTGGAGCAAGAACTCATGTAAAGAACTCACTGCAAGATTAAAGTAAAAAGATGATTGCATCTCCATATCTCAGATTGCTCATCTGTATAAGAAGGGTGACAAACACAGTTGTGTTAGGAGGGTGGGTTAGCTTAACATGGATAAGGTACACAAAGTATTAGAAGCTTTATAGAAGTGCTAAATATCATATTGTAATTGCTATATGGGATTTGCCACCTTTACAGCCTCCAGTTACACACATTTATCAATACCCCAGGACAGCTAGCTAGGACTTGTCATACAAACAGCAAAAACAATATAAGGTAACCCTAAAAGGACTAGTCACAATTTTTCAGTAAACTTGAACCTGTTAAAGGCATAAGAAAATTAGGATAAAGATAGCCAGAGGTTAAAATGAAGTCTCTCTCAAATTATTCTAATAAAATACAATAATATAAAAACATGACTACCCCTTTGGAACTTGATTACATAAAGTGGGTTCCTTCTGAAGGTAAATATATTCTGACATTTACTTAAAAATCAAAGGAAGAACAAATAAATAAACCATCTAAGTTCTCTTATTGTCATTGTGGAATCTGAGGGCCAGATTTTTCAAAAGTATTTAAGATAAATTTTAATAATCTATCCCTGAGTGCCTATCCAGGACTCAAGTACTTCCCATCCTCTGAGGGCATACTTCCAGACCACTCAGGGCTTAAATTTTTTGGCTATGTCTACACTTACTAAAGACAACAGAGTCCTGTGGCACTTTTAAAGACTAACAGATGTATTTATCGCATTCTGGATCTGTGCAAGTTGTTTCATGAAGTTGATGGATTTCCACTTCAAACGGCTGTATTCAGTGCCCTCCATGTAGTCAAATTCCAAAGGAGTAGCCGTGTTAGTCTATTGTAGAAAGACAACAGAGTCCTCTGTTGTCTTTCTACAATAGACTAACACGGCTACCCCTTTGGAGTTTGACTACACTTACTAAAGTTAGTTTGAATTAGTTAATTTGAACTAATTTTAGTTAGTTCAAATTAACTTAATTTGAACTAGCAAATTTTAGTTTGAACTAACCACGTGTCATGCATGGCACGTGCTTAGTTGGAATTAGTCAATTGCATTAAGGTCAATGTGCCAGTTAGTGCGAACTAAGCGCTTAGTTCGAACTAACATGGCCACACTGGGTTAATTCGAACTAAATAGTTTGAATTAACCATTATTTTGAAAAGTATAAGCGAATTTATTAGTTCGAATTAAGAAAGCCCTTAATTCAAACTAATGAAAGCCTAGTGTAGCCAAGGCTTAAGTTAGTTCGAATTAAGCTTCCTTAATTCGAACTAACTTGCCAATGTAGACAGAGCCTTTCAGAACGGTTACAGATAGATGCATTTTACTTCTTTACATGTAAACATTTCTTTAAAAATCTACCCATACAGAAAGTCTGTAAAACCCAACAATTACACTGTAATAAATAGCCAGCAGCATTAAACACTAATATACAAATTCATTTTGGCAACCAGCAGCAAAAAAAAATAATCAAATGGAGATTTACCTTAGCCAGTTAACTTCTCAAAATAAAAAGAGAGACTCTCCTGTGGAATCCCTTTCCCCTATTTCTCCTCCACCACTTCCATAGTACAATATGCCATGATCTAAATATACTTTCCAAATGGAGTCATGCATGGGAACTGAGCAAGTTAAACACCCCTGAACCAGAGTAGCATTTAGTCTGAAGTTAAGAGTTGCCCAAACTTTGTCCTTCAGCATGACTGACAAGATATGTGGCTGCATGAAAATACCTTAGGTTATCTAATACAGCCTGAAATGCATTAGTGAAACACTAAGCCAAGTAACTTGAATTGAGCCAAATGAACTCTAACTTCTTCCATCTCTCCCTCAAGCCTTCAGTCAGTGTGCATGAGTGGAGGTGGGAGTATGGGGCTATAATTATGTAAATAAATAAATAAAAGGGAAATTCCATTTATTGGGAGGGAGACAGAGGAAGAATAGATCCAAACTAGCTAATCTTACATTTTAAGATTCAGGAATTAAAGGTGTCTGGATGGAGATGCAAGAGGAAGGGCATCCATGCCCACCCTTTCCTCTAGGCACCAACTGTTGCCTCTCTCTCATGCTCAAGATCTGAGGTGAGAGTGTGCATCATCAGTGACAGGACAATGAAGGATAACAAAACAAGAACAATGACAAAAATAAGGGAGGGATATGTTTTTCCTTCCTATTTATTATCTGACAGCATCTGTTTTACTTTCAAACTACATTTGACCTCTAATAAAGCAAGCTATTCTGTATTCCTCTATTGTGTTAGAAAAAGGAGCACTTGCAATTGCTCATCCTTGATGAGAGGAAAAACAACACAGAAGGAGGGATGCAGTCATCCACCCTCTCTAAAGAGACAAATTATTTTGAATCTGTTGTGTTTAAATGATAAACACACATTGATGTCTATCTCTCTACTTCTTCTCCTCTCTTTCTCTGTAAGGCTTTTGACACCTAGTCCCATTATTTGCACTTTGTCTTCTCCAGGCCTCAATTTTCCTTAGAGAATGTCTGAGAGTATTGAATAGAGTATTATCCCTTTCTGTGGTGCCTGAGGAATTTCTCTGTTTCAGGGCGGTTTGTGTCAGACATCCACAATGCATAGCAAAACTCTGCCTTTGACAGGCCTACATATACTGACCTTCAATTAGACTGCAGGTTAAGACAATACTGAAAAATCAATAGCTCATTTTCTCTCTCTTGTGCTCAGATTTTGATGTTTACTAAGATAAAGGATGACAATGCTAAAGGCAGGAATCTTGGCTGAACATCCATTGATATTACCATGGGCTCAAGGGGTCATGCATTGGCCTAATCACTGCAAAGCTTCCAAACTCAGAACTGTCAATAAATATCAGACACTGCTTCATACAACAACCACTGCTTTCCCTTTGGCATCAACTATCACGTTCTTTCTTTGCTCCCACAGACTTCTCCCCAAGAGCCTAGCCAGGAAAGGTACTGGGTAATTGGAACTCTGTTCATGGAACTCAGCGGCACTGAAAGATGTTGGTGTTTAATTTTATCACTGTTTGCAGGTGTCTAAACTTGCATTGCCTCCTAAAGGAGTGGAAAGAGGTATTTTGATGTCTGTCAGAAGTGTGTAGGTTTTTCTTGTCCTCCTTCATTTAACACCCAGATTACCAGGCATACTTAGGTTTCATATTTATACTGTGTTCTAATGCTATTGAGAGGTAGGCATAATTCTACAAAAGCCCAAGAAATGCTGTGTTTAAGATGCCATCTTCATTTTTACTCTTAATTTTCCCTAAATATTATGTGATCCAGAGAACTGAACTTGGGAGTCAAGGACCTGGTACTGCTCTTCCCAGTTTTTCCACTTTTAAAAATAAATAAATAAATAAACAACAAAGAGTGGCCTTAGACAAGAAACTCAGGCCTTAAATTTCCTGATTTTGCTTGCTATAGTGTGACATTTAAACATCTCAAAACGAGCACACAAATGGAGGCATGTGTAATTAACAGACACGCACAAATTAAGGCTAAAATGTTTCTATGTGCTTCTTCCCTAAAATATATATTCACCTCAGTGCTAAGGTCTAGCCTACTAGATGAGTTCAGGAGCATGTTCTGAAAACCTAAGCAAACTTTCATGACAAGATGGTAAAAAATGCTTTAGCCTTTGTATGCTATGCTGCATCATTGTCAGAAAATTGATATGAATTTTTCTGTTGTAGACAGTTGTCTCAATTTTTACATCAGCAAAATGGATTACTCCTTCTGACTGAAAAACAATGTGCAATGTGTTCATTATTTTGGAGTGGGGTTCTATAAACATAGTTAGAAATCCTAGAGTGATTTCCAGTGAGACTGCTCAGAAACTACATTTCAATTCTCTGTAAAACTTAAACAATTAATTCGACCAAAGTTATCCTTACTCATTAAGGACTACTTAGCAATTAAAAAGAACTTGTCATTTCAAACCCCACAGTTTTCTTTATGGTTGGTCGTGTCTTTAAAGGATGGCTAGATTTATATTTTAATGAAACATGTTTATTATTAGCTGAAAGTCAGATAATGGTCATCAGTTTGACTTTGACCTTTACTACAGCATTAGTTACCTGTGAAAGTCTTCATAAACAATATACATGGTCTTATAATAGATTTTATTTATGTAACATGTTGGATTTAAATAATCAGTGGCTACACATTGTGTAACAAGCATGTGCATAAGAATAGCCATAATGTATAATATCAATGGTCCATCCAGTCCAGTATTCTGTTTTCCGACACTGGCCAATGTCAGTTGCTTCAGAGAGAATGAACAGAACAGAGCAATTATCAAGTTATCCATCCTCTGTCATTCCCATCATCTGGCAGTCAGAGGTTGAAACCCTGACCGTCTTGGATAATATCAATTGATGGACCTATCATACATGAATTTATCTAATTCTTTTTTGAACCAATTACCTTTTAGGTTTCCTTTTGTTTTGTTTTCAAGCCTGCTGCCTATTAATTTCATTGTCTGAACCCTGGTTCTCATGTTGTGCGAAGACCCCTCAAGTTAACACTAACACTTAGTTTTTCCACATGATCCATCCTTTTGTAAGCCTCTATCATATCCCCCTTGATTGACTCCTTTTTCCAAGATGAACAGGCCCAGTCTTTTTAATCTCTCCTCATATGAAATCTGTTCCATACCGTTAATCGTTTTTGTTGCCCTTCTCTGTATCTTTTCCATTTATAATTTATCTTTTTAGAGATGGAGCAACCAGAACCACACTCAGTATTCAAGGTGTAGGTATATTATGGATTTTTAATAATTCCACTGCCATTATATTTACTGTCCTATCTATCCCTTTCCTAAGAGTTCTAACATTTTGTTAGAGTTTGTTTGACTGCTGCTGCACATTGAGCAGATGTTTCAGAGAGCCAACCATAATGACTCCAAGATTTTTCTTGAGTGGCAACAGCTAATTTAGAACTGCATCATTTTGTATATATAGTTGGAATTGTTTTCCAATGTGCATTACTTTGCATTTATCAATACTGAATTTCATCTGCCATTTTTTTGTTTCGTCATCCAGTTTCATGAGATCCCTTAGTACCTGTGAGATCTCTTTGTGGCAATATGTATATGAGAATATATGAAAAATACAAGGTAAATATATTTACGTGTGACTTTATTTTGATCTGAAACAGCCGTGTCTGCCTTTTGAGCTGATAAACCATGACTATTGACAAACTTTCAATAAAAAGTTTCCTTTTAAAACAAAACAAAACCTAGACACAAAAATTGAGCCAAGATAGTTCTTTGGGAAAGTCTCTCTTAAGCTAACGTAGCTATTACTGCTGCAGTGAAGGAGTGTCCCTCATTGCTTTACATTCTCCCCTCTGGGGAGAACAGTTTTAGGTAACTGACTGGCAGCTTCCAGGCCTTAGCTGAAAATATAGTAACTGTGATGGGAGATCTTAAAGGTGGGGAAGTGTAATGTTAGAAAAACTCATTAGGTCCCTTAAGAGCTACTTGAAGGAGGTGAATTTCCTAGAGATTGTCAGCCAGTGACTAAAAGCACAAGAAAAATGGAATAGTAGGTAGCTAGCCACACTTGTTTGAATGAGAAATGTTTAACTTCTTCTTTGTTTCCACTAGTTCCCAGAGTACCTTTAGTTTCTTTCAAATTCCTACTGGCTGGTATCTCACCTCTCTTCAGGTCTATTTTCCTTAGGCCTTGCATATTGCATTTTAAAAGGAGTAAGAAAAGGGAACAGTTCTCACCGGGTGAGATTTCTGCCTACATTAGTAATCCCGGTGACCTGCTGCTTTCTACGGTACTAGCTGTGCATTAGAGCAGGCTTTTTAGAAAGGCAGAGCAGCACAACAGTGCTTGAGGCAGTTTTCTAATGAGCTGTCCATGTTTCTTCTAGAATCCTCCATTCAAGTCCCTCCTTGATACAAAAAGGGCTGAAGAACGGGATCTCCTATCTTCCTGTTCCATATAGACAGAGGTATGCTATACATTTTTTTTTTTTTTAAAAAGAAGAAGATAGTCTCGACATGCTGGCTCAAGGAATAAAAGCCCAGCTCATTTTGTGGATTTTCAATGTAGAAATCAAATTCAGGCCTGACCACTCACATGCATAATCGATCACTGCTGGAGTGAATAATGGTTTGCAGGCCTGAGCTTATATGTTTGCTGCTTGTTGCTGGTTTTTTTGGAGGGGAGGAGGTTTAAGTTTTAAAATGAAATTCTTACTTCATATTGCATATTCTGCACTCAGAATTTCCTCTGATGTTGGAAGAGCAACGGTGTTGTCATTTCAGGAAAAATGGGAAGGTGGTAGAAGTTGTCAGTGAATTAGAAAACCAATGCAGTTGTTGCTTTCCCAATGACAATGTCCAAAGCCAGAGGCAAGGGGGCAGTAGCCATCCTCCCCTCCAGTAAATAATACCTCTGAAGAGCATGGGGCCAGACAAATAGGTGACTTCCTCCTACCCATCTTGCCGCATTCACTGGGATCCAGTAAAGAAGGCAACTTTTCTGATGGATGAATTTCAATTTTAGTACTATCAGTGATGTTCTGAATGTTAATCATTGTCATGTTTCAGGGACCCAGACCTAATTTAACTTTCTGATCGCTGCCCCAGATGTCCAGTAAGGTTACTTTTTAATAAGTCAGAGTATAATTTGGCTGCTGGCTTGTCAGGTTCCACTAGATTTTTTTATTAAATCAGTATTTTGAGTAACTCCAAGTTACAGTAAACATGGTGATAAAATACATAAAATTTGCCAGGACTGCTCTAAATGTAGAGTAACTTAGATGTGATGTAGCTGCTTTTGATATAGAAGATAATCACTTTTGAGTTATGACACTGAAGTTGTTGGGTTCTTTTCCTCCAGCTCTTACTAGATTTTTTTTAAAAATAGTTTATTTTCAGTTCACATTTACCCAGCACTTAGCGCAACAGGTGCAGGCTTATTTAGGAAGACAAAAATGAACAGAAGAATCCAGCTACCTCCTTTGTGCATTTGAACTTCAAATGTTTGTCATTCCAGCTTTTCATTGCAGGTATAACAGGATTTATAAGTGTGGCTTGGAGCCATTGTTCAAATCCCAAGACAGCCAGTAAGCTTCTAAGCTGTTTCTGTATAGATAAACATGAAATACTGGTATGGAAGTGTCAGTAGCAACTCCATCATTAGAGTGTAGACTTTGGGGCTCGTTCCTCAGCTGCACAGAGCATAAGCCTAAGGGCTGCTCTTAGTTATTCTGACTACGATGATTCCATAGGGATTGATCTGCTGCCCAAATATTGCCTGGAGACCTGCATGCTCCTCACTCACCTTTTCTGTCCCTGAGGAATGGAGAAGGTAACATAAAGCTGGATCTGTCTATTTTGAGGAAGCTTTAAATCCCCTTTTGAACTTCTTGAACAGTGCTGAGGGGACATAAGCAGGGCCGAAGGTATGGCCTTTTCATTCTAAGCCTGTTTTCTTTTCCTTAGCACCCTCTAAGTGTTTTTATATAATATTATTTTTTAAATTAACAATAATAAACCCCCAAAACATTTTAGTGGAAGTAAACAATATACAGAGGATACTCATATCAACCATTCACTTTTATACACAAAATGACATGTGGATTGTATAAAAGGCAACTAATCATGTTGTATAAAGATCAGACAGAGGGAAAGGAGGGTGCGGAGAGCGTACCAAAAGAAGGTACTCCTTCTGGAGTCCTAGCCCATACTACTAATTTATCTTGCCATATCTATAAAGTCTGTCAGTGAATTTGTCTGTAGTTCCTTCTAACTTTGAATAAAGTAATTTATTCTTGGGCATACAGTTATTCTTTAAAAAGGATGTCAAACTTATTGGAAAAACTGAGGGCAAAATTAAGTCAATGATAAATTTTTCTCATGTGTCATGTAGATTTTTGTTTTATTTTATTGGTTTTTGTTTTGTTTTTGGTACATGTATTCACAACTTCCCAAAGTTCTTATCATTGCTCATGGCTCACTTGTCACAGTGCAGTATCAATTAACAGGGTATTTTCTCCTGAGGAATGCCTGTCTTTGTGGACTGAACTAATGAAGAATAGGAAGGGATCCAAGGGAATGTCCAACCTGACTGCTACTACAAACCACAGGTGAGCGCAGATTGCAGGTGCCCTCTGTGCTTATCTGCAAATGAACATGAGGCTGTTGGAGCCACAGTTGGATAGCATTAGCTCAACTTGGGGCAGCTATATTTTTAGCTCTGAAGGTCTCCATTTCAACGCCTTTTGTGTTAGCCAAGATGGTGACTGTCACACTACTGCTTTTTAGTACTGCAGTACATGTCCAAGAATGATGCCACAATATCCTCTGGCTGCTACCAGAATTGTCCAGCACTGGGGTACTGTTTTTGGTTGTGACAGTTCCAAATATTAGGCTTGACAAAATACTTCATCTCTTACAAGAAAAGAGAGAAATTGGATAGAATAAAAGTATTGTACCTGCTAAACTCTGATAGTATCTGTTTGGTGATCCATATTACATGAAATGGGAAATTTTAAATATATCTTGTGTAATGAGAGAGAGAGAGAACAGAAATGATCAGAGGCATTGGAAGACATCCGCATGAGGAGAGACTAAAGAGATTGTGACTAATAGCAAACATTAACAGAGAAGAGGAGATACTTTTTTTTTTCATTTGCACAGTGCATACACTGATCTTTTGGAGTTACAAAGGGGTAACCGTGTTAGTCTAGGTCAGCTAAACAAACAAGGAGTCCTGAGGCACTTTTAAAGACTAACAAATTTATTTACCGCATGAGCTTTTGTGGGAGAAAATCCCACTTCAAAGATCAAACATCTTCGAAGTGTTTGACAAAGTGGGATTTTCTCCCACAAAAGCTCATGCAATAAATAAATTTATTAATATTTAAAAGTGCCACAGGACTCCTTGTTTCTTTTGGAGTTAGTAAGTTTTAAGAAAAATAATTACCTATTATATACTGATAAGAATATCCAAAGTTGTAATAGAGTGAATAAAGCATGAGGAAATAGCCAGATACCAAATGGTGTAGCTTGAACAATAATATGGTTATGAGCAGGATATTCCACAATTGTTTACTATGGAGTTATTGAACTTTCCCTATAGCATCTGGTATAGACAATATTGCTGTTGGAGGTAGAATACAGGATTAGATGGACCACTGCTTTGAAATATGGTAATTCCTCTTTTTCCTACACTGTAAGAAGAAATTACAGCATAATGCTATGCAGCAAGCAGAAAGGTATTAAAGAAGTGCTGGTTGCAAATTGCTTTCTCACTCTAGCTGAAATTTGCTGTTACGGTGCCTAAATTTAGTATAGAAAGCCCTTCATTTCTATCAGAAAATAAATGTACCATGTGAATTTTTATTGCATGCCACATATGTAACATATGCATTCTAACTACAACATGGTGACCCATTCTTTCTAGATATAAATCTTCAAGGGCATCTTTACCATGGGTCCAGATGATGAAGATGTCATCAATATAGCGTAAGTAAAGTAGAGGTGCTTTGGGATGAGACGTGAGGAAATGTTGTGGCTTGACCTCTATGACTTTGTACTCACCCACAACCATTTCAGATTTGAAGATAATTTATACCTTCAAGTCAGTGGCACTGCTATGGGTACCCGTGTAACCTTCGGGTGGGCTAAATTCATTTAATTGCCCCTCTCCAGTGCCCCACAGAAATCAATCCCAACCCCTATGGGGAAAGCAGCTGGAGACCCAGGATCCAGTCTGTACAGGACTCACGGCGAAGCTTGCTCAGAGCTACACTCACACATTAAAATACTACAAAAAA
>ML685808.1:5111527-5145986 GCA_007922175.1 Pelusios castaneus
GAACCTTATCCTAAGAAAACAAACTACAATTAACCAAGAACAATCCCTTGAATGAAAGATACCCAAGAGTCCCAAAGTCTGTGTGGAGTTCACCCAACTCTCAGCTACAGTCTGTTCCAGTGTGGAAGCTTCAGTGGCAAGAAATAGTTGTCCTCTTCTTTCTTTGCTGGGATCCTCTGTAGCATTACATGCAGGCTCTCTCTTCTCCTCTGCAACCCGCCCTCAGTCCCATATGCATGTCTGCAAGGTCTGTCGCAAATGACTCCTTTACATGGAGAAAACATCTTGTTCACTCCTGGCTCAGCTCCTCTCCAGAACACTGAGCACATGGTCTCCCCTCAAGGCAGCTCCTGCCTGCTGTCTGCTCAGGCTGCTGCTCTCCAGTCATCTGACTGACAACATCCCATCACACCAGCAGGGTACACTGTGGAGCATGCTCAAATTGCTACCACTCCCTGCTTCTGGAAGTTTCCAGTTATGGGTCGCTAATCTGCCCAACAACAGTAACCCACCCTCAGCAGGTCTCTCAGAGATAGCCTTTTCAGGCATATGGGTTACACCCGCATGGCCCCACAATATGCCAACATCTTTATGGCCGATTTAGAACAACGTTTCCTCACGTGTCATCCCAAAGCACTTCTACTTTACTTACGCTATATTGATGACATCTTCATCATCTGGACCCATGGTAAAGATGCCCTTGAAGATTTCAACAATTTCCACAACACATTCAGACTTAGCCTGGAACACTCCACACAAGAGATCCATTTTCTGGACACTACAGTGCAAATTAGCGATGAGCACATAAAGACCTCCCTATACCGCAAACCTACTGATCGGTATAGTTACCTACATCCCTCGAGCTTTCATCCTCGACACGCCACATGATCCATTGTGTACAATCAAGCCCTAAGATATAACAGCATTTGCTCTGACCCTTTAGACAGAGATAGGCACCTTCAGGATCTCTACCAGGCATTCTTACCCACCCACAGAAGTGAAGAAACAAATTGACAGAGCCAGACGGGTACCCAGAAGTCAACTACTACAGGAGAAGCCCATGAAAAACAACAACAGAACGCCACTGGTCACCACCTACAACCCCCAAGCCAGACCTCTTCAACAAATCATCAAAGATCTACAGCCTATTTTACAAGATGATCCCTCACTCTCTCAAGCCTTGGGAGACAGAGCTCTCCTTGCTTTCAGACAGCCCCCTAACCTTAAAAGGATACTTACCAGCAACTACAGATCATACAACAGAAACACTAAAGCAGGAACATATCCCTGCAACAGACCACGCTGCCAACTTTGCCCTCATATCTACACTGAAGACACAATCACAGGACCAAATCAAGCCACCTTCTCCATCAAGGGCTCGTTCACCTGCTCATCCACCAATGTGATTTATGCCATCATGTGCCGGAAATGCCCCTCTGCCTTATATACTGGACAAACAGGACAGTCTCTGCGCCAAAGAATAAATGGACACAAATATGACATCAGAAATTGCAACACTACAAAACCAATAGGGGAACACTTCAATCTCCCTGCTCACTCCCTCGACAACTTGTTAATAGCTGTGTTGAAACAGATGAATAACAAATCACAGCTTCAAAGAGAAACTGCAGAATTCGAACTTGTAAGCAAATTTGACTCAGTTGTCTTGGGGTTAAACAGGGACTATGGATTTTTCTCGCATTAAAACAGGTGATTTGACCTCACCTTCCTCTATGTGCTGTTCCCCAGTGTTTGAATCCTAACACCTATTTTGATTTGCTGTTACAGCCTGACCTGATGCTATGTCATACACTCCCCTGCATTTAATTTCCTCCCATTCTGTAAGTTTCCCATCTTCAAAGCATCTGACGAAGTGGGATTTTCTCCCACGAAAGCTCATGTGATAAATAAATCTGTTAGTCTTTAAAAGTGCCACAGGACTCTGTTGTCTGAATTTGAATGACATTCTTCTGGATAAGAACATTAGAACACATCACAATGAGTTAAAGGCAAATGCGATTATCAGAATTATGTTCTCTATAAATAAATGCAAAGAAGAAGCCTGTATAAAGACAATATAACATTTCAATGTGCTGTTACATTTCACAGCTAGTTAAATTCCCCTGTGCAATGTGCAGATTAATAAATGGGCATAAACATCACACTGCACACTTCACCAGAATTGTTCATATGTCCTTTAATGTATTTTCAGGACATTTATTTGGAGGTAAAATAGCTATCAGCCAGCATTTCAGCAATAGCTGCCTTCTTTAAGGCTTAATCCAATATTATGAGTTCTCTATATCACATGGCTTCCATTATCAAAGTAATAAAATGACCCCAACCATGTGGTCTACAATTACTCCAACTATTTAATCAATTGAGGAAATTGTACGTACCAAAGTATTAAGCCACTGATTAGAGAAGTTAATGATGATTAATCAAAAAATTTGTTTATCAGCTCAGACCTACACAGTTTTGTATCATGTCCCTGAGGCTGTTTCCCAGTTTGAGAATTGCAAGAAAGCATAAGCCACATACCCAGCATGCACCCTATGCCAAAGGGGGTTAGAAGAGGGTAGTGTAGAGTTAATGAGGCCAGTACTGTACTAGCTAGTGATCACATTAAATCATAAAATTCCCTACTGCCCTGGAGGATCAAGGATATTACTGGCCAAAATCTGGTCCTGTATGTCTATAAAGCTTACATCCATTTCTCTCACAGCCTCCCTTAAAAGTTGGAGAAAACTGCACTATGTTAGTCCTCAATTTCATGGTCCTAAAAGTGCTTGAATTTCTGTGTATAATTAACTTTCTTTGTTACCCCTAAAAATGTAACCACCCATTGGTAGAGTTCTCTACCATTTTTCTGCCAGAAAGATGGATTCCAATTTATTTTTTAAAAGCAAATCTATCACTTTCATTTCCTGTGTTTTAGTTTCCATCATTAGTTATGAGGATAACTTCTTTCCTTTTATTCCATCTGAAAAAAAGTTAATTTACAGTTTGTCATTTGGTATATTCTCCTCCTCCCCAACCTCATTATGGGGTGGGTGGATATATCGGATGCTCTGCCTGTCAGTTTTTAACCTTCATTGATCCTTTTCAGATCCTAATGTTATCACATTGCTCTTTCTAGCCTTTTTTTTAATTTAAATTTGATTAGGGTGAATTTGAATTGTGGAACTCCTTACCTGAGGAGGTTGTGAAGGCTGGGACTATAACAATATTTAAAAGGGAACTGGATAAGTTCATGGGGGCTAAGTCCATAAATGGCTATTAGCCAGAAAGGGGTTAAGAATAGTGTCCCTAGCCTCTGCTTATCAGAGGATGGAGACGGATGGCAGGAGAGTGATCACTTGATCATTGCCTGTTGGGTTCACTCCCTCGGGCACCTGGCACTGGCCACTGTCGGTAGACAGATACTGGGCTAGATGGACCTCTGGTCTGACCCAGTACGGCCTTTCTTATGTTCTTATGTTCTTATCACATCTTAATGATTCATTTAAATATGTTCTATTTTTAGGTAAGAATTTTAACATATTTTATCCATTTTCCATAACATATTTTTATAATTCAAAATCAGCTTTCCTAAACTGATTGCTTTCCTTTGTACTTTCAGATCCTTTGTAAGTACATGATATCAAATGATGATTCAAAATTCATAATCCTGTGAGCTTCCTCACAATATAAATTAGTCCATATGGACTTGGTTCCAAGTCACTGAACAAAGGCTAAGAAAGCATAAATACCGCTGGGGGGTGGAAATGGACATAATTCACTAGTCCCCCATGGACGGTATTAAGTAGGTAGATGATCCCAGGAATCATATACTCATTTGTGGTCAAAATACCCAATTGCTCCTAAAGATTGACCATGGAAATGAGTCCGCCACAGTGAGTGTGATTATATATGCAGAAACCTGCTGATTTCCCCCTCCATGAAGCAGAACTCCATGATTTCTACTGAGCTAAACATAGAATAGAATATATGAATGCTGACTCTTCAAGAAATTTCATAGAATATAGTCTTGAAACTGTTTGGTTTGGTGTTACATATCATTGCTCTCAATCAATAGCCAAGTAGTTACAGTACCCTTTTGGAATTTGTGATCGCTTTCCATTTGCTGCTATTTCTTCATCTAGTTTCTTATGCTAGCAGAGTTTAGGGTAGTGACTAAAAATCTTCTATCATTTTTTTTTGGAACTTACTATTCATCCAAATAGTCAAAGAAACGTCCATCACATTAACTTTTACAGAAAGTTATTTCATTCTTCATTAGTAAAGCAGCTCTGGCTCCTTTATTTGGTCTATCTTTTTATTAAATAATATATACTGATAGTTTAAATTCCCAGTGATTTTTTTTTTTTAAATCCTGTCTCTGTAATTCCAATTCCATTGAATGATAGCCTTCCATAAAGACACACGGTTCTCATCCATCAATCTTCACATATATGCTTCTAAAACTTGTGTAAGACGAATTACTTCCACAATGTTCTTTTCTCTCAACTCTTCTTTTGCTTTTCCTTGGTAACCTCTCCCTTTCGACATGTGAATCTACATGTACCTTATGTTCAGTCTGTTTGGGGTTATTTCCTTTATTCTATCTTTCCTTATAGTTTACCTCCAAGAAGGAGGGAAACAAATAATTCTAAATCAGTTCAGCTGTAATATGAGATCTGCACACCAGTTGATGGAGATGTCTAAATGCATCACTTGCTACTGGAAGAAGCATACGTGCTGCAAGGGCTCAATCCAGCGTCTGTTCAAGTAGAAGAAAAGTCCCTCTCTGATCTGAATGTTAACCTGAATCAGATCTTTAATAAGTAATTATACATCTGTATTGATAGACTATCCACCTACATTTATACTCTGAGTTGGGACACCAATCTATATAGAAATTAATAGCTGTTTCCAACCACCTCATAAAGAGGCAAAAAAATGTGGAAGTAAACTGAGTGACAAAAACAAAACCCAAATAAAGGGATTGGATTTTGTTTTGGTGGGGTTTTTTTGTTTGTTTGTTTTGTTGGTTTTTTTTTTTGTTAAAGGTGGAAAACAGTGAGCAGGAAATAAGATGAAAATGAAATGGTACAAAGATTAAATTTCCTATTTTAGCCATAATTATTGATTATGAATTTTATAGGAAAATGGAGCATGATTTTTCTATGTCTAAGGCTATCCTTCATTTACTTAAGATGATTTTTTTTTTCAGATAGATATAAAAAATTTTAAATTTTCTTTTTTGAAATTGATAAAAATCCCTTCAGGAGATATAAGTTTCTCTAAAGATGTTGTACATAAAACTCCCTGCATCTCCTTTATACAAACAACAGTGATCAATAGAAACAACACAATAACCATATTTGAATATTTAACAACCCTTTAAAAGCAAAACAGTTTATAATATCTTCTGCCTTATTCTCAGCTGTGATAAATCAGTGTTAACTAAATTTGTTTCATGTAAGTAAAACTGATTTTATTCCATCTAAAGATCTGGCATCCTTGGTTTTTTACTTTAAAAAAATTGTTTTACTAATTTTTTTATCATGATTTAAAATCATATCCCCTTAAAACAGTTTCACTTAGATGAAGTATTAATTTAAAAGGTTAATTTAGTTAATTAAGGCTATTGCAAGATTACCCAAAACTAAAATGTTTATAAATGTGGTGGGAGAGGCCTTAGACTAAATCAAATTATATTTAACTTTATTGAAAATATGACCTGTATAGTGATAACTATCTTAGGTTCCCATCATTGAGCAATGCAGAGATGAACCAAATCCTTGGTGCCAGTTGCTGGTGGGAATATTGCTGCGCACAATGTTTTCCGTCCTCCTGCAAAACATCCTCACAGTCCAGGCAGGAGCCATGTAGATAAAAAGCAGCACTCAGGATCATCATGCTTCCTTTTGTCAGACTATAAACTACAGGAAAAATCATGGTAAATTCTTACTTCTGGTTGACTTATCAACATCTTTTGTCAGTCTAAAAATTGACCCATCACCATAAATAGTAATTTAGCAACCTTCTCCTCATATGACACTGCACTAACTCAAACAGTTAATCCTTTGCATTGTTTAGCCAACTAGTCTAAAAGCTATATTATTTTGTTTACAAATGGACAGTCCAACACATACAGTTCCACTAACCAATCATTGTAGTTCCTTCCACTGAACAAACAAACAGATAGGTATTACGTGTACTTTTGAATTTCAGAATACCATTAGATAATTAGATGCAATAGTAAAGGGACAATTTGTAGTTTGGGGGCCATTTTGTAGGGTGTTCTACCAAAGAAATTAAATCCTATTATAAAATGAAAGGCTGAATTTCCAACTGACATAGTATAGCCAATAGAGAGTGACAATATTCAATAATTCCACAGGGAACAGAACATCCTGACTGAAGTGAGCTAATTTTTATTGACAGCAACCCTCTTTTTGAATAAACATCTGAAAATATATTTTATAGTTTGTGAACCTGAATCCCAAATATTTACAATTTCATTGGGAATAATTCACAGTCCTCTTGCATTATTTACTAGATTTCTCTAGTATTGTAGCTTCTTACTTAGTCTCATGTGTTACTGATTTTATTTTACACTAGCAATCTCCTTTGGAGATACTTGTAAATCTGATTTTAAAAACTGAGGAACACTATTTCAAAATAAGATTGGGTAGGCTTTGAAATGGATCCATTTTCTGTTTTTCATAAATAAGTAGATTTTTTTGTTTGTCCATTGAAAATTTTCTCATCCTGAAAATTGATTTAGTAAACTAAATCAATCTTGATAAAGATATAAATTCTTAAATGATGTCAATAATTTATACTTGACTTTCAATTAAAGCCACTACCACCCCTTTTTGAAACAAAACTACTGTCCATAATTCGTTGACTGAGGAACTTGAAGGACTTCAGACATTAAGTTTTCACTGCCATCACCCTTTGGAAGTAAGTGTTTATTAATCCCTTTTCAAACGAGGAGTCAGGGAACGGTTAAGTGACTTCTCCAGTGTCTCACACAGGAAGTTTTCATCAGCCCTGAAGATGAGTCTTAAGCTTTCTAGCTCCCAACTATATATACCACTAGGATGAATCCTGATTTGTGTATTTTGCTGGGTCTCTTTAGAAGTAGCTCACTTCAATCTGGAACCAAGAAAATTATCAGGTACCAAAAAAACGTCCAGCCAATGAATTACACAGAAGTGGAGCTGAAATCTTGGTGTGAAAAATTCATGTTATCACCATATAAAAAGTCCAGCCCCACCTAAAACATTTACTAAAAAATCTGAATCAATTATTTTTCATAGCTATCTACTGGACCTTACAAGAATTTTCCTACACTTTCATTGAGTCCTGCTGTCCCACTTGAATGGATTTTTGCTTCAGTCAGTATCAGTACTTCCAATATAGAATCATAGGGCTGGAAGAGATCTCATAAGGTTATCTAGTCCAACCCCCTGCTAAAAGCAGGACCACTCCCACTAAATCATCCCAGCCAGGGTTTCATCTAACCGAACCCTAAATATCTCCAAAGTCAGAGATTCTACCACCACACTAGGTAGTCCATTCCAATGCTTCACCACCCTCCCAATGAGAGAGTTTCTCCTAATATCCAACCTCGACCTCCCCAGCTGTAATTTGAAACCATTACTCCTTGTTCTGTCCTCTGTTACCATTGAGAACAGCCTAGCTCCCTCCTCTTTAGAGCACCCTTTCAAGTAGTTGAAGGTTGCTATCAAATCCCTCCCCCCCTCCCCCGGTCTTCTCTTCTGTAGACTAAATAAGCCTAGTTCCTTCAGTCTCTCCTCGTAAGTCATGTGTCCCAGCCTCCTAATAATTTTCGTTGGCCTCCGCTGGACTCTTTCTAATTTGTCCACATCCTTTCTGTAGTGGGGAGCCCAAAACTGGACACAGTATTCCAGATGCGGCCTCAGCAGTGCCGAATAGAGGGGAATTATCACATACCTCAATCTGCTGGCAACGCTCCTACCAATGCAGCCCAATATGCCATTGGCCTTTTTGGCAACAAGAGCACACTGTTGGCTCATATCCAGCTTCCCATAACCCCCAGGTCCTTTTCTACAGTGCTGCTACTTACCCGATCAGTCCCCAGCCTGTAGCAGTGCATGGGATTTTTCCGTCCTAAGTGCAAGCCTTTGCACTTGTCCTTGTTGAACCTCATGAGGTTTCTTTTGGCCCAGTGTTCCACTTTGTCTAAGTCTCCCTGGATCCTGTCCCTGCCCTTCAGCGTGTCTACCATTCCCACCAGCTTGGAGTCATCTGCGAATTTACTAAGCACACAATCTATCCCATCATCGAGATCATTAATGAAAATGTTAAACAGAACCAGCCTCAGGACCAACCCTCGGGGACTCCACTCGTTACTGGTTGCCAATTAGACATTGAGCCATTAATTCCTACCCACTGAGGCCGTTGATCTAACCAGTTTTCTATCCACCTTATGGTCCACTTGTCTAACCCATACTTCCTTAATTTGCTGACGAGCATGCTGTGCGAAACTGTATCAAAAGCCTTGCTAAAGTCGAGGTATACTACGTCAACGGCTCTTCCCACATCCACAAATCCAGTTATCTCATCATAGAAGGCAGTCAGCTTGCTCAGGCACGATTTGGCCTGGGTGAATACATGCTGACTGTTCCTGATCACTCTATTTTCCTCCAAGTGTTTCCAGATGGATTCTTTGAGGACATGCTCCATGATTTTTCCAGGGATTGAGGTGAGGCTGACCAGTCTGTAGTTCCCCAGATACTCCTTTTTCCCTTTCTTGAAGATAGGTACTATATTTGCATTTTTCCAATCGTCTGGGAGCTCCCCTGTTTGCCACAAGTTTTCAAAGATAAGGGCCAGCGGCTCTGCAATCACTTCGGCCAACTCGCTCAGCACCCTCAGATGCAGTTGATCCAGCCCCATAGACTTGTGCGCATCCAACTTCTTTAAGTAGTCCCTAACCTGACCTTAAGAACATAAGAACATAAGAAAGGCCGTACTGGGTCAGACCAGAGGTCCATCTAGCCCAGTATCTGTCTACCGACAGTGGCCAGTGCCCAGGTGCCCCAGAGGGAGTGAACCTAACAGGCAATGATCAAGTGATCACTCTCCTGCCATCCGTCTCCATCCTCTGATAAACAGAGGCTAGGGACACCATTCTTAACCCCTTTCTGGCTAATAGCCATTTATGGACTTAGCCACCATGAACTTATCCAGTTCCCTTTTAAATATTGTTATAGTCCCAGCCTTCACAACCTCCTCAGGTAAGGAGTTCCACAAGTTGACTGTGCGTTGTGTGAAGAAGAACTTCCTTTTATTTGTTTTGAACCTGCTACCTATCAGTTTCATTTGGTGACCCCTGGTTCTTGTATTATGGGAGTATTTAAACAACTTTTCCTTGTCCACTTTTTCCACATCAGTCATAATTTTATATACTTCTATCATGTCCCCCCTCAGTCTCCTCTTTTCCAAGCTGAAGAGGCCCAGCCTTTTCAATCGTTCCTCATACGAGGCACTCTCCAAACCCCTAATCATTTTAGTTGCCCTTTTCTGAACCTTTTCTAGTGCTAGAATATCTTTTTTGAGATGAGGAGACCACATCTGTACACAGTATTCGAGATGTGGGCGTACCATGGATTTATATAAGGGCAATAATACATTTGCAGTCTTATTTTCTATCCCCTTTTTAATGATCCCTAACATACCTTCCATCACCAAGAGCTGCTCTTCTTCTCTCCATTCTTCACTACCCAGTGTACAGTGGTTAAAGTATAATTTGATGGGCCCCAGAACCCTCCTAATCTCTGGGCCCCCTTCCCATATTGTCTGGGGCCCCTTCATGAATGTGTGGGCCCCAGCCCAGGTAGTCATTTGCAATCACTTCTCCGTACCACATGCATCGGTTATCGCTCCATAAAAATATTTATAATTTTATATGGCGTTTATGTCTATAGCAATTATTGTCACAAACTAGCAAACACTGCATAACACAATAAGTATTGTGATTAACAACAGTGGGGCGTAGGACCTGCCAGCAGCCAGGGCAGGGCAGAACATGCATTCCACCAGATTTTTCTCTTTTTAGGGGCCCTGGAACTCTGGTCCTTGAAATTTGTGGGCCCCGGAACTGCGTTCCGGTGCGTTCCCCCTTACTTTAACCCCTGCCAGTGTAGTAGCCTGGGAGCTGGCCCTCCCTGTGAAGAATGAAGTAAAAAAAACATTGAGGTCTTCAGCATTTTCCGCATCATCCACCACGAGGATATCTGCCCCATTCAGTAAGGGAACTACACCACCCCTGATCCTCTTCTTGTTACTGACATACTTTTAGATCCCCTTTCTGTTATCCTTCACATCCCTTGCTAGCTGCAACTCCAATTGCCCTTTGGCCTTCCTGATTTTATCTCTGCAGTCCCGAGCTATATCTTTATATGCCTCCCTTGTCATCTGTCCAAGCTTCCACTTCTTGTAAGCTTCCCTTTTATGTTTCACTGCACCGCAGAGTTCTCTGCTAAACCACGCTGGGCGCCTTCCACCTTTGCTGCTGTTTCTGCACATCGGAGTGGTCTTTTCTATGAGCATACCATATCTTACCTGTAGAATCACATTTTTTTATTATATGTATATTCAGTATTCTTTCTATATCTTCACTGCTATTTTTAGCAAATAAACCACTATTCTACTCTTATTTTGGAAATATGGGCAATAAGATAGGAAATGGGCCTAAAGTCTCCCATTTAATCCACATGATTTTGGATCAGGCCCAAGCCAAATTCTTTAAAATACTGTTTTGCTCATTCTAATCTATTTTGATAAGTCTTGTGCTTGTAACTTAGCCTGGAGCTAAAGAATGAAGCCTCCTAGGAGCTCATTATGCCTAATTCAACATGAAAATTAAATCTGGCAATTCAAGCATTGTATACACTCTTCAGAAGCTATGTTTCCTATAGTGGAAAACAATGGATTCCTACAGTGGTTCTACTATTATGAAGCTGTATCATGAAATTTTAATAGGTCATTCAATATGTTGCGGCCTTGGGCTATTGATAAAGTAGCTAGTACCCTTGTCTATGGAAAAGATATAATTCAGAAACCTTTTTTTTTTTTCACATGTAACAATTTAAATCTTCTGTAGTTTTCTTGTGATAAACTCAAGCTTTTTAAGACTTCTGTGTACCTATAACAAAGCTTCTCAAAGGCAGGTAACTTTTTGTCTCTGTAATACCTCTTTTCTACTAGTGAAACATGGCACATTTTTTCTAGCTGTAATGAAAAGAGACCTGTACCCTATTAAAGAACACAGCTTTCAGAGGATAGTTGCATATATTTTTCAGTCTCCTTTGGGGCGTTTGGTTTAGTTAGTTATTTTTTAATATGATTCTTAGAAGTCCAAGCACTGGATTGGTTCTTGCCCATGAACCTTCAAGCTATATATTAAGTATTTATTAGACAGAAACCAAAGCAGGAAAACAGCATTTCTTTTCCAGAGGTCTAATTTAACCCAACACAAATCAGTGTATAGCCATACATAATATTCTCCCAGCAAACACTTTATTTTAACATATGCTTTCCTCCATAAGTAGAAAAATATTAACTGCTTAGTTTTTTGAATGTATAAAACTGTGTGCACTTCTGATCAGTAATAATAGATTAAAGAAAAGCAACCATTTTGGGTGTTGGTGGAGAGGATGAATTTCCCAATGTCTTTAGATCTGTTCAGGGGTGGCAGTGAGATTTTCCCTTCCTAGTTCTACGCTAATTGTAGTGTGAGGATTTGCTTCCCCGCATCTACCTTTAAATCATCAAATTCTCATATTCGACTGTCAGGAGACCAAAAACTTCTGTGGTTACTTTTGAAGATCTAACACTATAAATGGAGGAATCCTTCAGGGGTAGCAACAGCATTTCAGTGGTCTTCTGAACTCACCATTTAACATCACACAGGGCACTAATAAGAGTCGTGAACAAGTAATGACAACATGGGCACAGACCTATCCCTTGACGAAGTCAGCCCAGAGATCAGTGTAATGAAGAAGAGGAGAGCTTCTGAGTCAGATGTTGTTGCTGCTGAAATACTTGCATACAAAGTTGAGAGCTCACTGAAGGGACTGCATGGATCATTTTTCAATATATGGTACTGAAGACATACTGCAAGACTTCGTACATTACTACTATCACTATATATAAAAGGAAAGGTAAAAAGTCAAATGTGGCTACTATTCTGATATCTTGTTACTCTGAGTTTTTGAAAAGGGTCTGAGTGGAGTTGGTATGTTTGGATATTTGGAAGTCACTTACACTCAAAGAGAAACCAACAGCCAGGAAAAGAGAGAGAGAGAAACACAGAGAATCGGTTTATTAGTCTACTCTAATTCCAGACAGAACTTAAGCTATCCCATAACATTCTAGCTCTTTAAGCTACAGCAAGCTAAGCAGGACACAAACTACACAACAAGAGTACTTTTTGATCATCCTCTACACAGCATCATTAATTAAATGCTACTAAAGTCTCAGTGTGGTTTAAGGAATGACTGTCATGTTATTTTTAGCCACCAGACATAGGAGAAATTTAGAGAACAGCAACAAGTCAAAATCATGTGACTTATTAACCTGGATAAAATCACTGGAAACCATCAGTGGACACAGGCTATGGCAATTGCCTACGTTTTTTCAGAAATATTCACCAATATTCTGAGGCTATTTCATGATGGAATGCGTGGACAAAACTGCGTAGATAGTGTTCTGTCAGTCCCCATTTCCTATCACTCTTAATATTAAGCAGGACTTTGAAATTTGGTCCAGATAGTGTAGAAGAGATTCCATTGATTTAGACAGATTCACAGGCTGACAAGCTGAAAGAAAACAGAGGTCCTCTATAAACTTGTGCCAGGGAAACCCCACATGAAATTAAAGGTCACCATTAGGAAAACAACTGAGTGCTGTTACTAACTTCTGCTGTGTTGGTAGTATATTGGATAATGATGATGCTACAGACCAGGAGCTGTCAAGTCATATTAACAAAATCAGTTCATCATTAGGAAGATTGTCAGGCAGAGTCTGGCTGCAACATGGTATTAAGCATCAAACCTAATTAACAGAGTATAAAGTGCTTGTTGTATGGGAGCAGGACCTGGACCTGCTATAGATATCACATAAGGTTTCTAGGAAAGGTCCATTAATGACATCTGTGTTCTCTGAATCAAATGACCAGAGAAAGTTACGAGTAATGAAATTCTGGAGCGTAGTCCCTCCACAGGGATTGACACCATGCTTAATGTGTCAGTTATGTGAGACTGGTTATATGTTGAGCCTGGATGACACCAGAATGCCAAAGTGGTTGCTGTATATATACTGTATAAAAGTGGGCAACAACATATGAAGCAGCCAGAAGAAAAAGCTTCAAGGATTCACTGAGTGTTACTTGAAACAGAACAACACTGATGCTGACAGGAAGTTGTCAGCAACAGATAGATCATGCTGGTAGTCAGTCAACAATGAGGTTACCTGGATCAAAATGAACACAGAGACTAAATCTCATACAATAGCAGGTACATCTTGTAATCCCTTCCTCAACATCAAGCTACCTATATGCTTCATGAGGAAAGAACAGCCACTCATTCATTGGTCTTTATAGGAACAATTGTACTAACAAGACTCAAAACCATTATCAGCATCTCTTCAGCCGCCACCACCAAATACAACAACCATGAGATGGGGAAAGAAGGATGGTCTTGTAGTTAAATGTTGGACTGGGACTCAAGATCTGGGTCAGGGAGGGATTTCTCGACTAGCTATTTTGTATTCTGGTTTGTGGTGGAGGATGTAATTTCCTTTCTATGAGGCTTCAGAGATGGTCATGGCTGGAGATGCAATATAGCATGGGGAAGACCAGGGATCTGAGGTGGCACAAAGTATTCTATCTCTTAAGAGCTTAACTTGCTAGTTATTGCTCATGTTCTCGGGGTCTAACTGATCACCGGGCATGTGGTCAGAAAGGACATTTCCCCAGGTCAGATTGACCATAAACTGGGGGGTGGAAGGTTGCCTTCCTCTGCAGCATATGGGTGCAGGTCACATCCCAGGATTATCTATGTATTGCACTTGGTTATTTCCCTGCCACTGAAGAGGCCTCAGGCACTGATGCATATTGGTCCCTCATAGTCCCCTGTAGACAGTGATATTTTGGTTGTTGGGTTCAGGGTGTGGGTGCTGGGTGGGGAGAGTGACCTGTAATACACAGATCAGACTAGATGATCTAGTGGTCCTTTCTGGCTTTAAGCTCTATGACAAGTTTCCTGTATGAACTAGGGCAAGTCATTTCATTTCTTTTATAAAATGGAGCTAACAATACTCCTTTCTCCCTCCCTTAGTCTGTTCTATTTAGATTATAAATGCCTTAGGGCAGTGGTTGTCTGTAACAATAGAAGTATAATAGACAAGGAGTCCTGTGCCACTTTTAAATACTAACAAATTTATTTATCGCATAAGCTTTTGTGGAAACTGTAGCATGTTAGTGGGTGGGAAGGTGGGTGTATGGAACATACTGCAGTTTCCATTTCATGCATCTGAGGAAGTGGGATTATGCCCATGAAAGTTTGTGATAATTAAATTTGTTAGTCTTTTAAAGTGCCACAGAACTCCTCCTTTGTTTTGCCGAAATAGACTAACATGGCTACCCCTCTGGAATTTATAGTTATAATGTAGTTCTAATTATAGGTATTATGCTCCAGTCTTTTTCAAGGCTTTAGGGTTTATTGTAATAAACTGTAGTCTCCGGTGATGAATCACATTAGTGGAAATCACATATTTAAGAATACCACTAAAATACTCATATGTAATTTGGTAAACCCTAAATTGACCTGATAAGTGACCCAGGAAGTGCAAGTTAGTTTAGAGGGCCTTCAGATTTTTTTCCTTCTGAGACAAGTTTACAAAGAAACAATATTATGCTTGTGAGAAAAGTTAACTGAAAACTTTCAGAAAAATATGTTTTATTCTATAGTTGCCAACACTTCCACAATAATTTTACACTTTCCATTACTTTTGTGGGGGTGGGGAGGGCAGGTAGCTTCATTCTAAAAGGTAAAAAAAGGATAATATTGGCTGTCCCTAAGATTCTTAAAACTTCAGCTCTCAATAGTGCATAGAGGAAGACATCTCATTTTTGTTTGTTGTGGAGTCAAGCTGCTGCCCCTCATCCTCTGGCATAAGTAGTGATAGAGAAGGGAAATAAACTGTGAGGCTAGCTCAACTGCTTCCATCTTTTTGGCTTTCAACATTTCAGCAGACCCTAGTGGTATCAGCATTAAGAGTCATGACAACTGCTTATATCTTGAGAGGTCATCACCACCTCCAATTTGTGTGTAGATTCAGATATGGATCCAGTTCCCTGACTGTTATAATCACAAAGGACTCACACTAGAAATGCTTTATGACCACAAGAGAATGTAGGTATAGATGCTGTTGATCAGGTAATAATCCCAATGAAAGGATAGACAAGAGAAGTAATGGCATGCCCTTTTCTGTTACAATGACTAATAGCAGCTAGGGTATCATTGTGTGTCTTTCCTGTATACTCTCCCACCTTTGAGGTGTTGTTTCTAGTCCTTTTTCCCTTCAACTCTTTGACTTTCTATTTGTTCTTTTTTAAAATCAAGATTAATACATTTCTAAAGCTATTTCTGAGTTAGTAATCTCTCATGGTATGAGAGAATTACAGAAGGAACACCATTTTCTGAGGCAAACTCTGGTAGTTTTAATTTTTAGTTTTTAATAAAAGGATGTGCATAACTTTAATAGATTGCCCAATAAAAATAACTCCATTACAGAAAGAATAGCATGACAGTCGAACAGTGTTACACCACGAAGAGTAAAAGCCTAATACATTCTTCATCCTGTCATCAAACATTATCCACCACAATTCAAAGCACTTATCGGTTATGATTTCTTTTGCCTGATATCCAACTAATGCAATTGTTTTTTCTCTTAAAGAATTTCCATCAGTGACACTGATATTGATCATTAGTGGCATCTAAGACTTTCTGATTACTTATTCCTTTTCTGCATTGTTATTCTATTCCAACATCTTCCATTTTTTCTACCCTTGTATACACCAATTAGCTTTAGAGAATTCTTTACAATCAGCCATACTTGAGAAACACAACATGTGAAAACATGTCTACTTCTGAACTCAGGGATAAGAAAGATACCATCATCTTTTTCCATCTGTATGTTTCCTGTTTATTGGGCTTTTCTTTATGTGATCACTTCCCAAATGTCTGCCTCTGCCGGTGGTGCTTTCAAAAGGGATGTTCTAGTCCTGAAAGCCTGGAGTCAGTGGTGTTTGGAAGTGCTAATTCCAGGAATAGAGCCAAAAGTACCACATCTAAGAAATCCATCAAAGTGCAGAATTTTGATGCATTATCAAAAATTAACTGGTGCTGGATTTAAACGTGACTTGAAAAAAGATACATCAGCCCACTACTGCTGAAGGAGAACCTCCATTAAACAGTGGAATATGCTCTTCCCGGAACTGCAGCCACTGGAGGCTGAGAACTCTATCAGGTTATTGCTTTCCACTTAGTTCAACTGCTAGCAAACCTTAAACCATAAATTTTACTCTAGTTACTTTTTTGGGGTTCATTTTGTGTTCAAGTTCCATCACTCCAGGACCATCCATTTAATTGCAGATTCCTGTCAATAACTTAATTTGATTTAATGCTTCCTTCTCTGGAATGTACCTCAAACAAATTCTGTGATGCCTAATTTAAGCAGAATAGCAGGCAAATCCAAATTACTATAATTACATTTATTATGATTAAGTTTCATTGTATGTAAAATTGTTATGGGAAACGGTGCATCAACTATTTACCAGAAAACATGATCTTAATGAAAGAGTTCAAATGAAATAAATAGTCCACAAACACACAATGTGGTGATACTGATCAATAAATTCTCTTCGTATAGAGGTAATTAACAATTTCAATCTGATTAAGAAAAAATCCCAAGTGATCTGAGAATCTTTTGAGAAAGGTTTTAACATTTCCCTTCCTACAGTAAGGTATTATATTTGTAAAATTAGAGCTGTCAGAATTTAAAACAATGAAGTATGTGCTAGAAATGAAGTTCTGCATTACAAGTAAAATGACTCATGATTAAGCTGAACAAAGAGCCATTTGAAAAATATTGTTTTATAAATTGTTTCTAGGGAATATCCCAGAAGTGCTTTTGTTTTGTTGGGGGTTTTTTTAAAAAACCCATAAATATTTTGCATAGTTCACAAAAGTGAACTGCCTTTGATCGAGGTCAGTAATGATGGGGCAAGGAACATGTCTATTAAATGTAGAGCAATAAAAGAATGGATGATCTGGATCTGTAGATCCTAAGTCATTTATGTGTAGCGGGCTACCTCTGCTTACATATCTCAGCACTTGCCCCATAGATCTTGGCTTTTCTGTCAAGCTGACAGTGACACCTGCATCATGGTTTGGCACACCTGACCCTGACTAGAGAGGTTGAATCTGTGGAGTAAAAATGTATGCAGCAATTCACCATATGTTAGGACATCTGATGGCAGTTTGCTGCATAAAGCAGCTACACTTGCCTGATAATCATCCTCTGTCAATGCATAACCTAAAATATGTATTGCTGATGTAGAAGGAGGGACCAATAGTAGCTATTTGGTGAAGGGAACAATCATAATCATCTTGTCCTCTGCCTAATCAATTGAATGTTTCCTTCTCTCTGCCATTCAGTCAATGAGCTAGGGTCCTTGTCCTTTATAGACAGTAAACACTGGCCACTAATTTTAAATGATGTCATCTTTTTATGTTTAAACAGACACTAAAATTAATCTTTGTGCTAGACCAATTAACTATGACCAAGGCCTCTAGTGTTCTGTGATGGGAGAATTTTTTGCATAATTTTCCTCTTGTTGCATAATTCACTATTCTGTGATGATTGTAAAGAAGTCTGTCTACCAGTCTTTTTTCCCTGGATTTGCTTTGCTCTTTCCTGGGATGACAGGGACTTGTTTGAATGAATTTTAATTGGTAAATACATTATTCACAGAGCTGTGGCAGAGATAACATTGTGTATTAGAAGCTCTTCCTAAACGCACATGAGAAACTCAGAGTTATGAGCACCTCAGGAACGGAGGTGGTTTGTAACTCTAAAATGTTTGTTGTTCTGAACAAAATGCTATGGGTGTTCTTTCAAAAATTTACAGCTCAACATTGACTTAATACAGTTTTGAAACTGTACTATGCAAAAGAAGAATGTTGGCTTTAACTATTTTAATTTAAATTAAACAAATACAGAAACCGTTTCCTTACCTGGTTAAATATTTCTTGTACTGTCACTCTGAAGCTCATGACAAAGCACTACTAGCATGGAAAAAGGTTTCCAATCCTACCTTAATTGAAATAAGCCCTACAAAGGATAGGTTCATTTAGCCCATAATGTTGCCACTAAATGTATACTCTGCTTCCTTTTTAAGAAATGTTCAATACAGTTACACAGAACTTCAAAGCATTTGAAATGAGATTTCCGTTTGCATTTTGATGCATTTGTGCATCTCAAGCCATGTCCATATATATTTAGTAAATATGGGTCGGAGTCTTCCTCCCATTGAGCTCTAAAAAGCAATATCCTTTCCAACAAGCCCTAGCACCAGCTGCTTTTGACCTCAGGATTTTGTGGGATTGGTGAGACTGGAGCATAGTAAGGGATGATGGAGGGGCCTCCTTGAGAACAATTAGGGCACCAACAGTTCCCTTGAAAACTCCAGTTCTGAAGTGGTTAATTTATACAACCCATGACAACCAAACTGTAAGGATCAATTTGTTAATCCAGTCACAAAACAAACCCTGCTACCATGCAGAGCCCTTTCACACTTTATGTACCTTTTGATACAAAGGGGTATTTAAGGTAACACCTTGAAGTTAAACTTGAAGTGCAGTCATAACAAACTTCATTAAGGTCCAAGTTATTTGAAATGTATTCCTCACTAGGAATAAAAAAGTTGTACAGATAGATCTGGATAGAGGCTGAGGAAAATTAAGGATACCAATACTATCCATACCTAACTGAGTATATAATAACCAGAAGATATATGAATATTCTGATTAAGTTCTTGTATAGTTGAAATACTGACAATTTTCCAGTTGCATTAACTGTACATACCTCTTTGAACTGAGACACTTGAAAATTTGATCCAGAGTCTTTGATAACTTCGAGAATATGTTTTGCCAGCAGTGAGCAAAGATTTTTTTATATCACTGTAGCAGCCACTGCATTTTCTAGTCTGGGAATTAAGGAGGCTTTTTTTTCTTTTAATAGCTTTAAGATCCATTGATAAAGAGCTTAAGGGCAAGAACTGTTAGAGATTGTATGTTTGCATGGTGCCAAGAATAATGGGACCCTGGTGTGATTTCTTCTAGGCACCAGTGAAATATATAGGTTATATGTAAAAGCTAAAAACAAACAAACAAGTTCTAAAGGAGAGAGCTGAACAACAAAAATGGGAGTTAGGTCATTGACTCTCAGTAGAAGCTGAGCAATGAACTGCCTTTTTGTGCCTTTAGAGAATCTTCTCCTCAGTACGTTTTTAAAAATTAATATTTATATTACAATAGTGCCTAGAGGCCAACCAGGTTGGAGCCCCTAGATTGCTTTCAGCAATTAATATTTATTAGTAACTACTACCACGGTCATCACTAAATTATTCTATGTTAGCTGCAATCAAAACCTCAGCAATATGTATTGGCGCTGCTTTTTTTTTTCTTCCTAGTGAGAATTTCTGATGGGAGTTGCAAGACAGAAAGAAACATAGTCATGAGTTATTTGTTGTACAGTAGCCTCTAGAGCCTTCAACAGACAACAGGGCTCCATTCTGCTGATTTTACATACACATTGTAAGAGATTGCACCAAGTAGTATAGTGGTCCATTGCTTGAAGAATGGACTGTTAATTGATAGCTCTCTTTCAGTTTCAGAATGTCCCATTAACTTCTGCCATAATGTGCTTCAAAGGCAATTCTATTCCTTGTCGGGTTACAGAATGTTGCTGTTAATGCAAGGGAATGCCTTTATTAATCAGTAAACCAATTCCCCTTCTACAAACAAAAAGTTCTTCAGAAGAAATAGTTCTCTGGAGCTTCATAAATATTCAGCTCCCCATTAGGGTAGCTATGTATGTTACAGAAGGTTTCTAAATGCATGCATTTTGTTACCGAAAACCACTTTTTAAATTAAAAGCAAATGCTCTCTAAGACACCTGCTGGCTTCAGGTAGTCATAATTCAGCAAAGCAGTAGTTACAACTTATATCACCTCTTTTTTACATAACAGCAGGGAAAACCGGAGACGCCAACTCTTCAACCTCACAGAGTTGTCTTTGTCAAGGCCATTAGAGGGATGATGGTACTTGACACATCTGCATTAAAAATGTATCTGTTTCACAAACTGCAGGAGAGAAGCAGATAAAGGGTATTTTAGTACTTGCATTACTCTCTTTGATGGTACCAATCTAAAATTCATATCTACAGTTTAAAACAGCATCTGATTACACAGTATTGTATGTTTGATTAAAGCTCTTTAAGGAAAGAATGCTAGTCTTTACCTCCAGTGTCTATATGCATTTTTAATTCAAATTGAGAGAGGGATTTTTACAGATATTCATTTGTTTCTTTTCCCCTAATTAAAATATGGTTAGTTCTTATGAAAGGTATTGGACAGTAGTGGAAACAAGGGTAGTCACAGAATTAGGGAGGGAGGGGAGAAAGGCCTCATCTCTGCTGTGTCTGATATCTGCTGTGGAAGGACTGTACCCAAAGACTTTTCATAGCACTTTACATCAGGCAAATACATAGAATCATAGGGATGGAAGGGACCTCACGAGGTCATCTAGTCCAACCCCCTGCTAAAAAGCAGGACCACTCCCACTAAATCACCCCAGCCAGGGTTTTGTCTAACTGGGCTGTAAAAATCTCCAAAGATGAAGATTCTACCACCTCCCTAGGTAGTCCATTCCAATCCTTCACCACCCTCCTAGTGAGAAAGTTTTTCCTAATATCCAACCTTGATCTCCCCAGCTGTAATTTGAAACCATTACTCCTTGTTCTGTCCTCTGATACAATCGAGAACAGCCTAGCTCCCTCCTCTTTGGAGCAACCCTTCAAGTAGTTGAAGGTTGCTATCAAATCTCCCCTCAGTCTTCTCTTCTGTAGACTAAATAAGCCTAGTTCCTTCAGTCTCTCCTCATAAGTCATGTGCCCCAGCCCCCTAATCATTTTTGTTGCCCTCCGCTGGACTCTTTCTAATTTGTCCACATCCTTTCTGTAGTGGGAAGCCCAAAACTGGACATAGTATTCCAGATGCGGCCTGACCAGTGTTGAATAGAGGGGAATAATCACATCCCTCGACCTGCTGGCAATAATCCTACTGATGCCGCCTAATATGCCATTGGCCTTTTAGGCAACAAGGGCACACTGTTGGCTCATATTCATCTTCCCGTCCACCATAACCCCCAGGTCCTTTTCTACAGCACTGCTACTTAGCCGATCGGTCCCCAGCCTGTAGCAGTGCATAGGAATTTTCCATCCTAAGTGCAGGACTTTGCACTTGACCTTGTTGAACCTCATGAGGTTTCTTTCGGCCCAGTGTTCCAATTTGTCCAAGTCTCCCTGGATCCTGTCCCTGCCCTCCAGAGTATCTACCATTCCCCCCAACTTGGTGTCATCCGCGAACTTACTAAGCACTCAGTCTATTCTATCATCAAGATCATTAATGAAGATGTTGAATAGAACCGGCCCCAGGACCAACCTCTGGAGCACTCCACTTGTTACCGATTGCCAACCAGACATCGAGCCATTGATTCCTACCCGTTGAGCCCATTGATCTAGCCAGTTTTCGATCCACCTTACAGTCCACTCGTCCAACCCATACTTCCTTAACTTGCCGACAAGAATGCTGTGGGAAACCGTATCAAAAGCCTTGCTAAAGTCGAGGTATACCACGTCAACGGCTCTTCCCGCATCCACAAATCCAGTCATCTCATCGTAGAATGAATTCAGGTTGGTCAGGCACAATTTGCCCTTGATGAATCCATGTTGACTGTTCCTGATCACTCTACTTTCCTCCAAGTGTTTCAGGATGGATTCTTTGAGGACCTGCTCCATGATTTTCCCAGGGATTGAAGTGAGGCTGACTGGTCTATAGTTCCCCAGATCCTCCTTTTTCTCTTTCTTGTAGATAGGTACTATATTTGCCTTTTTGCAATCCTCTGGGAGCACCCCCGTTCGCCACGAGGTGTCAAAGATAATGGCCAGCGGCTCTGCTTCAGGCAACTCCCTCAGCACCCTCGGATGCAGTTCATCCGGCCCCATGGACTTGTGCACACCCAATTTCTTTAAGTAGTCCCTAACCTGATTTTCCATCACCAAGGACTGCTCTTCTCTCCATTCCGCGTTACCCCGTGTAGTAGCCTGGGAGCTCTTAATAAGGGATATACTGTAGTCTCTCTTTCTTGATGCAGATAGGTAATATACTACGACTACTACTACTATTACTAATTAATAAATTATTAATGACAATTGTGTGTATATAACTTAAAATGGGGGTGGGCTATGTAAGAATAGACCAAAATCTATGAGGAATAATAACTAGGAAGATTAATCCCTTTCTGAGGAACATTTTGTTTTCTTTTTACCACAGCATTGACTTCTGTCATGGGAAGGATGAGGGAACCATATTCAGTAGGTCCTGCTATGTCATTGACCTATTTGTCCTATATAGGAATGACTTTGTCTTTTCCATTCATAATTTTAGCAAATTCTGCCTTTCAGAAGCTATAGCTACCAATCTTGAATTCAGTGTACATACATTCTGTACACTACTTGGTTGCTTGACAGAATACAGTACATTTTTTACTCCTAGTAATAAATATTTTTACTCGCACATGCATACACATATATACAAAGAGTAAATGTCTATGTGCTTCCAAATTTCAAGGGTGATCCTTGGATTCTAATTTAGTGACTTGTTCTCTTTGCCCCTCACTGAGACATAAATTGCTTTATTTGTTTGTTTGTTTGCTTTTTTTTTTTTTTTTTTTTTTAAGTCCCACCTCTTGGCCATGCACTTCTGGTTTTCTATCCATCTCTAATTCAATGCCTACTTCTCATCCTTAAACTCCCACTTTAATTCCTTTTGCATTTCAATTCATTGTATGTATTCTATTTCTAACTCTTGCCTTTCTTACAGCTAGAAGGGGTTATTTATACTATATTTAAAGGTTTATTTGAATTATATCATGTCATTAACTATTGCAAATGCATTTATCTTTTTAAGGATTGGTGATTTCCTTATAATCGCTTACTGAATACACTGTATTCATATACATTCATAAGGAAATGAGGGATCCTTAAAATATATAGAAACTCCATTTGCACTGGTTGCTGAATTATAATTTTTCTGTATGGTAAGTAAACGGTAAGATATGTATACATCCTGATATATTTTGCAGCATGCTTCATTTTTTCTTGGTAGCTCATTGAGACATCAAGCATAAACTGACTCATTACCAATACCTCTGGATGTTTGTATCATCACTGTGCACAAGAAACCTTCCTAACACTTTTTTGCCCTGGTCACCCAAAGAAGATAGTAGGTCTGAATCTTACCCTTTAGTGCTGAGATAATTTCACATTAGCACGGTGTGCCAAGAAATACTGGCACTCACTAAAAGGCTAAAGAAATATGTGAACAGCTCAGCTGAGAAGGGAAAATTTTGAAAGGAAGAAGTGGAAGATTGACAAGACTGTAATGAAAGGAGTTGAACCATGTTATCTACATAGGCTATATACCCTTTATGGCCATGATTCACTTAAATTTACTTTGCAGACAATAGACATAAACCTATCTATCTAACATGTTGTACCACTGCTGCCTACCTGTGTTGGAAACCATCTTATAATACATCTCTAATAGTAAAGGTCCCATTTTTGTATACCGCTAGAGATTTGTTAGCTTTATCATGATTTTTTCTCTGTAGTTTGGATTCATCTCACTAGCTAGTACTTATCAGCTATATTCTAAGATAACTGTCTCATTTACTTTTACTTCCTCTATTTCTTTCAGAGCTGCTTTCATTTATTTTCAGATCCAAACTAAGAATCTAACTTCCTTCCTTCCTTTGGATTGTTTTTAATATTAAGTCCCTGAAGTATGAACAACCACTTAATACCCCTCTTCACTAGCCACCCACTGTAAACACATCACTTCGGAGTTTGCTAGACATACTACTGACAGAGGAAAAATCTAGGATGTAACCAGCATATGGATTAAACTAGTGGTAATGTTTTAATTACAACATACATTATGGTATTATAATTGATAAGTTATCTCTGTTCATATTCTGTGGATTTGATGTCCTGTTACGTATTTTAACATTGTTTTACTGAAAAAATGCAGCTGGCATTATTTGGAGTTTTACCAAAACACTTAGCTGATGTTGGCAATTTTTCAGTGGTGATTATACAGTAGTGTTAGTCTTTTTTTTTTTTTTTTTTTTTGGGGGGGGGGTTCTAGACTTGCAACACAGTGGATAATACACATGCATATACAGGGATGCACTAATATAATGTGTAAAAGAAAATAGTTAATTCTAATCATTCACAATAATTTGACCAGACAAGAGACATCTATGTCCTTTACTGTGTATTTTATTGGTTAGCACCATTTTGAACAATCAAACCATGTTTTGTTTCCTCTTTAAATAACATAAATTTACAAGTGTAGACGCAGCCATTGTGTCTCCCTGCCACACCAATCTTTCTTTCTCTCCTAGCCCAAATTTTAGCTAGCAGGTAACAATCAGAAAAATCTAGTGCCTGAACAAATCTGAGATGTTTCTCTGCGACACCTACCACTGAGTGTTTAAAGAAGCGCTGTTTAAAAGTCAATACATCACAGCTTATTAATTTAACTGGGGTAAATAAACCCTTCTCTTCAAACGTAGCTCTGATTAAAACAAGATTCTTAACAAAAGAGCACGGATTAAGTGATACCTTGTAAAAGACATAAAATTAGAGATGGTTACAAGCAAATAAAAGTGAAATCATTCTTCTAAAAGACTAAAATTTAATCTAGTAAAATACTGTTTTTATTTGAAATTTTCTTTTATTTATAGTCTCACTTCCTGCTTTTTACTGAATAGTCTAGCCAGGACCCATTACAAAAATCAAATCACTTAATTTCTTTCTCTCCAAAGGTGAACACTTAAGATGGAGTCTCTCTTCATTCCTTATATCCTCAAAGGGTTGTTTTGGTCTTACAAGTCAGTAAGGCCTCCTGGGAATTCTGCTTCCAGTGTCTTTGAGGTGCAAGAGCCACGTTAATTCTCAGTCTCTAGTGTTCAGGAACAGGATAACAACTGCCATTTTAGCTTGATGGCTTTGTTTAAAGCTGTTTATATAAACTGAGGTAAACTCACACTTTTGTGTAAGACAGACTAGTTATCCCTTTTAGCTGGGCTATATGATTTGGTCTTAAACATGGTAACATTAGACAGAGGGAATTTATAACTTAACTTTATACGTGAACATTCCTGAAACAGTCTAGAGTGGCTCAGGAGCAGGAGTATATTTTATTAATGTTATTAATGTATTTTACAATGATATTAATAACCAGCATGTTGTTTACTTTTATATGATACTTCACAAGGCATACTTTGTACTAATATTGTAGTGGTAGTGTTAGGGGTGAATACAGGAGTTCCTAAGGTCACGTATGCCCAGCCCAAGTAATGAAGTATTAGGGATGCCACCAGTTAGATAGGTCCAGGCCAGAGCATTAATCACCCTAAGGCTGGGAAGAAAGAGTCAACTGTAAGTTTAAGAAAAATTGTTGACATGCATATGTTGCGGGGTTCTCTCATTCACATAAGGCAGAACTTAATTCAGGGAAGTTGTGCCTGTTTGAGGAAGGAGAGAAGTAGGAAACAGATGTACTAAGACCACTTATATACTTTCTTCTATATTAATATTTTTTCATCCACCTCATAAGGGTTGGAAGAGATTTGATGGATTAGATAAGGTGTGTCCAACTGATTTTCCCACAACCAGAAGGCACTTATTGATAATCTGGCTGCTTGATTTTGAGTGTGGAAATACCAACACAATGATTTTCTTAGGCTAGTCAGAGATTTCATTACCAACAGAAACCACAGAAAAAATACTCCACCATCGGTGATAGCATGAGCTTTGGCCCAAGTTTGAAATGTGCAATACTGTACAGCAGGAAAGACAGATGAATTAGAAAGACATTTTGGAGGAAACTAGCTATTCTTTGTTTGGCTGTCACTGGCAATTCTATTACTTGAAAGAACATGTAAATTTGCCAAAAAGCTTTACAAAAATCATTTGTGTGTCGTCACCTCAAAAAAAAAAAAAGTGATCATGAGAATGGAAGAAAGAGGTTATTAGTTTAGTGAGAGCCCATATGTATTACAAAGTTGTCATTCCCTATTGTAGCTAATGACAACTAAAGCTGTGCTTGTTAATATTAACTTTTGTTTTTCTTTTCTACTTTAATTCTCTTATGTGAAAAATGAGATTTTCAAAATCTGGAGAGCTTAAAAATACAGATAAATGATCAAAATTCATCTTATTCCTTCAGCAAGAAGACTTACTTTCTGTGGATTTTGTTTCAGATGTATGATTTTCAGGAAAAGGACTGCTTTGCTCTGAGTTTGGAAAGCATCTAGCATGTCTTGTGAGTGCCTACTGCAATATAAAAAACACATAATAGTAAGTGTGAAAATATTGACATTGTGCATTAACTAAAAGAACAATTCCCAGGTTTGCTCACATCTTGAAACTGTGAGAACTGCCTTTGGGGAAACAAAAATCTATATGTGTTTTCCCTGAGATGACACCTTTTTGCAAAGAATAGCTAAAGTGCACTGCCTAAAGTGCCAAATGATTCACTTTTTGCAGAATTGAAGGGTGGGTGTGTTTAAAATATGTTTTCCACAATATGAATGTTTCCATCCATTTCTGCTGTTTATTATGGACCAAAATCCTCCCATCTGTCCATGTGTAGAACTTCTATTGTAGCTCAGTGACAGAATCGGATCCAAAATACTAATAGGGTAGAAAAGAAGTCTGATGCCTTTCAGCAATTTAAAATTCCTACTTGCAAATTGATGTTCTATCCTAAAGATATTTTGTTCATCCTCCAAAGATAATTACATTTGAGTCAATCTATTTAAAATTCACCCCAAATATTTATCAATCAAATGTTTCTGGAATATGTAATAGCTGATGAACTAGCTATGATTCCCTTATCTCCTGAACAATCTCAATCAGCAGTAACTGTTTTAGAAGTGGTGAGAGCTGCAGGGGAAAAAGTGAGTACATTCACAAGAAACTCCATCAAAGATTGCAATAAAAATAATCATAAATATTGTCTGAGCTATAGAAGCACTCAAGTTTCACTTTGAAATTAAATTTATTTAGCCCCCACCTTTCTGAGTTAGAGAAGATGTGTACTGAAGAAAAATCCTTTGTTAATTTAGAAGAGAAAGTTACAGATTTACAATCCTATACTGCACATTTTAAACTCTTTCTGCGTGATGGTTAAGGATAAAGCTTTTATCCTTCCTAATATTGGAAGATAATATTAAATCTAGAGATGTTGGGTTGCCTGAGAATTCAGTGAATTTAGATTTAACTACAGCATTATCTTTAAAGTGTGTGCGTATTGGAGAAATTTGCCCAGTATTGCATATTCTTATGGCATTTACAATTTCATTTAAATGTAGATCACTGATTTTCAACAATTCTGTCATCTCACTTTGGCTATTACATTTACTTCTGGTAGAGATGAAGGGAGTTATGTTTGTAAGCTGGCAACACAAATTGAAAGTAGCAGGATAAAGAATCTCCAACATTGTACATGGGGATTTTCAAATTCAGCATAAGGAACTTCTGATTTTAAAGTTAATAAGATTCTGTGCTGTACTTGTGAGGTGCAGAACAAAACTCACAGATAAAGGACTGGATAGCTAAGGTGAGTTTAAGGCACTCTTGCATCCTGCTAATCCCTGATTGGCTCTGTCATAATTTGATATTACCATGAAAGCCATCTAAAGTATAGTAGCCTTCTGGGGTCTCCGATAGGTGGCAGCATTGCATGCTTTAGATCCACCCTGAAACACCAAGTTTGCAAAGGTATTGTCTTCAGTAGGATCAAGAGATTTCTCCCACAACCAGAACCGGGACCTCTAGAGCACCTTCATGATATATTGGCCTTTTTTCCTGTCATTAAGTGACTGGAGCAGGGGAACTGATAGAGCACAAAATTGTATTAGTTCACATCATAACATCTTTATTTCCTCAAAAACTCTGTGGATGGGGGAAAGTATTTTTATTTGATGCCAAAGATTTATCATCACAGAAACTAAGAATATATATTTAAAAAGAAACATCAGATGTAGGTAGATTTTCCTGTTTCATCTTAAACAAGGAATGAAAACGTCTCTCTGCAATATTGAATTTTCGCCTGTATGCTTTGCAAACTCATTTCAAGTTGCTATGTATTTGCTTTATAGAACTTTTAAAAAGAAAAATAACTTGACCAGTACTGTGAAACATACATTTTGAGAGTTCCCATCCTGTGCTTTCAGTGAAATATTTTGCAGTAAAAAAAAGTATGCCCTTATTGATAAACAATGTTTTGTCACCTTACCATTATTTTATTCTTGATTTTCTTAATTTTTAAAATACACCAAAATTCAGCCTGAAAGGTAACTATTTCAGAAAGGTCAAACCACATGCAAATAAACATTCATCATTCAATTTTTAACTGTTTTAATTGCTGTTTGATGGAATAAACAGAGATGAAAGAGATCATTCTGAAGATTTCTTTCTTGAGGAGGCTAACATACAGGGGCAAATTCTGAACCAAGTTTCATGTATTTAACTTCCATTCACTTCAAAATTTGGACAATAGTTGTTTATTGATCATATGCTTCTCCCATTTGTCTAAAACATAAGTGTGTGTCATTTAAAATTAAAGTGCTGCCAATAACATTTTTACTTCACAGTCTAGATAGGGGATTTATTACAGAATATCGGGGGAGGGGAAGTGTTCTTTGTTTTGTTTTTTGTTTTTAAAAGGTTGTATCAATTTTTCAAACTCAGATTAGCATTTTAATTTACAGACTGTCATGCTGCAGAATTATGCATTAAATAACAATGGCTGATAGATAGGGTAAGCAGAGTGAACTACAGCAAGAGAACTTTTTAGTAGATTACAGGCTTTGTACCTCCCCCACATAAGCACACATTTTTAGCAACTGGAACCATAATCCACTTCTAGAATTCAACTCAAGTGAAATGTAAGGAGCTTTTAGTCCTCATCTATAATCCCCGGGGAACATATTGTCTTATCTATTAGCCCTCTCAAAAATATGAATATTGGGAGGAAATGTGGGAAGGGGAGAAAAGGGAAGCTATTATGTTTCAAAGGTCAGGTCAAAAAAGGATGTCAAGGATTTTCTTGTGGAATATTTTGAAATTATCCATGAGGTTGGCTTGGTGTCTAAAATCATTTCAAAGGTAGCTAGATATTTCTGTTTGTCCTCTCACCAGTTTTTCTCTAAGTTTTTTTATTTCAAAATTAATAAAATCCCACTTACCTTGAACCCACAAATCTCATAACATGCCCAATACTGGCATTTAATCCGGAAGAGACTATTGTGCCTTCATGAATGTATAAAACAATTATTACAGTATATTTTATATTAACATTTAGGGATTTTGCCATGGGGTTCTTTCCCACTCTCCGATTTTTAATACTACATTTCTGTGTGAAATAGCCAAATCATTTGAGATGTTCTTCCTGTGTGACTGTAGTCTAATAACATTTTGAGCAACTCAATGGATATCAACTTTGCATAGCCTCCTATTTCTCTCACTCCATTGTAGCATATAAGACTAATCAATTACAAATTATATTGTAAGAGAGGGTTTTAAATGGTTCTTCTAATAGATATTACTGGAGCTTGGTGCATATAAATCACTAAGCCAATATGTAAGCCAATTTAATATTTTTAATTTTGACATCAAGATAAATGTTTCCAGGATTTCAGATAAGCTTTTTTTTTTTTTTTTTTTTTTTTTTTTAAATTATAAAATTTTCATTTGCACACTTTTTATGAAACTGTTTAGTTGTGACAGGGAGTTCAAAAGGCTGAGTACAGCACAAACCAGTCAAATGTTTTCCATGTGGATATCCTTTTGAAACAGCACTGACCTTAAGGTCCTACTATTCTCTATCTCTACCCTCCCCTCACCCTCCACCCCCAGGTGCCCTCATCAATTGAAGTCTTTTTGGATCTCAGTGCAGCATTTGATAGAGTTTGACATAATTACTTAGTGAAACTCAGTGAGATGGCTAAAACATACCTTTGAATAAATTTTCCTACAGTTAATAAAAATAGCAGTAAGACTAAACTGATACTTTTTCAAAGACTAGGCTGCTCAGGATGGGAGCTCCTTGGGGCTCAGTTTTAAGTCCTTCTTTTCCTTTTGTACTCCCCAGGTCAGTTGAAACAATCTCTATACATGTACACAGACAATATTATACGATGGATCATGAAACAGATAAATTGGAGGACGAATTGAATGAGAACTTGAATATTGTAAGTAGATGGGCAAAGGAATATAAATTCCAGATCAATCCAACAAAAAAAAAAGTCTGCCTACTTTACTACAAATCGTAGGAGGTTCAACTAGAATCCAAACCCTACATTGGGTAGATATGATATTGCCATTGAGGGGAACCTGGTACAGTAGAACCTCGATTATCTGGGTTAATGACCGGCGCCCGTCATCCGGATAATCAAAAACCACGGATAATCGAAGCTCCTGCTGATAGCCAACCACCTGGGGGAATCGGGTGGCTACAGAAGCTCCGGCGGAGCTTCTGTGGCCACCCGATCCCCCAGCTCTCATCAGGAGCTGCAGCGGCTTAACACCGCAGCTCCTGCTGAGAGCCAAGCCCGGGAGCTGAGCTGGGGGGCTGGCTCGAATCGGAGCCGGCCCCCCAACACAGTCCAAGGGTTCGGGTGGCAGCAGAAGCTCTTCTGGAGCTTCTGCGGCCACCCGATCCCCCAGCTGTCATCAGGAGCTGCAGCAGCTTAACGCTGCAGCTCCTGCTGAGAGCCGAGCCCGGGAGCTGAGCTGGGGGGCCGGCTCGAATCGGAGCCAGCCCCCCAGCACAGTCCAGGGGTTCGGGTGGCCGCAAGAGCTCCACCGGGGCTTCTGCGGCCACCCGATCCCCCATGTTTCTGCAATCCCGGTTAACCGAATGCATGGTTAATTGAGGACCGGATAATCCAGGTTCCACTGTATATGTTAAAGAACTAAGTTTAGAACACAAATCAGAAAGGCTATGTCTACACTTACTAAAGATAGTTTGAATTAGTTAATTCGAATTAACTTAATTCAAACTAGCAAAATTTAGTTCGAACTAAGCAAGTGCCATAAATGGCACTTGCTTAGTTCGAATTAGCGAATTGCATTGAGTTCAATGGGCTGGTTAGTTCGAACTAAGCAATGAGCTCGAACTAATGTGGCCACATTGGTTAATTTGAACTAACTAGTTCGAATAGCATATTCAAATGTATTAGTTCGAATTAAGGAAGCCCTTAATTCGAATTAATGAAAGCCTAGTGTAGCCATGGCTTAAATTAGTTTGAATTAAGCTTCCTTAATTCGAACTAATTTGCCAATGTAGACATAGCCAAAGATAGCAGCCAAAGCAAAAAAGAGATTGAGTGTTCTGTAATCTATTGCTTGTGCCTTTTGGGGTTCCAATGGTAGGACACTGAAAGCAACATACTGCTCAGTAGTTCATCCAGTACTTGAATATGTCTTTTCTTTCCAGTCACATATTGTACTCAGTAATCTTACTAAGATCAACTTTGTGCTGATATCTGCAGTTCACACAATAATGCGGTGTAAGATCTATTCCCACAGCAGTTTGTGAACAAGAATCTGAGGTTCAACATCTTAAGAATCATAAAAAAGAGCAGTTCATTTGGTTTGGGAATCATTTTTCCTCCCTAACTGAATAGCATCACTGATCTGGTCTATGCAAAAACTGGAAAACCAAGTAAACAGAGCAGAATTAGAGGCCGATGTTGTGATATCTGTTGAGGTACAGGTGGCAATCCTCGGTCTCTTTGGCAGAAACCAGAATGCTGTCAACTGTGCAATCCTTAGAGAGATTCGTAGGATCAGAATTTAAGGCAATAAATTATCTGTTGAATGGATTCCCATCACACATTCACATAACTGATGATCTGGCCAAAACTGGAAGACCAGAAACTTGGCTTAGAATGACAACACTTGATAACATTGGCAACCTATCAAGTGAAATATTAGCTGAAAAAATGGTCACAAGATGAAAAATCCTCTGAATGATATCAAAGCATCTTGGAACATCACATCCACTTTCTGAGACTGGGAAGAGGGCAGGTCAGTAATGAACCTCAGTAGAGATGGGGATCAAGATATATCTAGTCTGCAAGACATCAGGAGCAGGTTTTAACACCTGCCCATGCTTTTGGATATAATATTGTAAGGGAAAGGAAAGCTTTTCAGAATGGAAACATTGGCTTAAGTCCTTACAAAGGATCATGCATGAGACTGCAATTGGCAACTCAAACTAATACTCTGATATACTATCGCAGGAAAAGACTACAAGATGCCCTCACAATTCTGATCTTCAAAATCAATTGTATTTTGCTAAGTAGGTAACATCATACAAAAGAAATATTCTGAATACACTGAAAAAAAATTGTAATCAGGAGAGTGAGAGGAGAGGAGATGATTGAAGTTACTTCCTGAAATTTCCATAGTATTATTTCTCAACTGGAACTGTTTCTTGGGCTATCTGATTTCTGTGTTGGTTCAGACCACTGATCCATCTTGTCTGCTAGTCTCCTTCTCACAGTCTGCAGTATGCCAAAATGCATAGGGAAGTCAACATCTTTGGGATTTTTGTTTCATTTTCTACATTATAGTCAGTCCTGGCTCAGCTCCCAACAAAGAGCAAGGCAGTTTCAAGCAGCCTCATCATTCTATAATTCTGTTCTGAGTAAAATAGAAGATGACTTAGAGATTCAGATGTAAGCCACCAGGAGAAAGGTAAACTGAGTGGTGAGTCTGAAACTGAAAATCAAGCCATGTAAAATACTTCTGTACAAACAATGGCCACCAGGAACATAAAACTTTTTTTTTCCCACTTGTGGTTTTTTCATCACTTAAGTGCCATTAACATTTACGTTACATCATAAAATAATTTAAGCAGAGGCATTTAAGTATCAACACAAATCTTAAAGATATTCCAGAATCACTTGCTATTGATAAGCACATTTTAGTTATTTTTACAATATATTTTCACAATTGACAGTATTAGTAAAGGATAGTAAAGCTCATGTGACAGAGAAGCAAGCTGACAGTGTACAGTATCCAGCTAGAAGTCAGGTTGATTAAATATTTTGGTAGGCATTCTTGAAATATTCCCAAATAGAACCAGAGAGAGAGAGTCCCCAAAGCATCCACATTTTAGACTCAAACTCCTAAATAACAATAATGTAAGTTCCTCATAATAATTTATCCAGTTTTCCTGTTGTCAAGCCAGATGGGGCTTGGACACAAATCTGGGGTGGGATGGGAGTCAATCTTGGAAGTTACCATTCTTCAATCCTCCACACCGTATTTCAAATACAGTTGGAATTGGGGCCAGGAAGGACAGCTAGAACACAAGCCCTGCTCCTGTGCTCTGAATGGAAGTGTTCCAAGACTCCTGATTGGCAGTATCCTCTATTTAAGCCAGAGAAAGAAAGAGGAAACTGTCTGTATAATTCTGTGCTTCACCCTACTAGGAGCTGCTAGAGTGTATTTTGCCTGTTCCTGCCTTCTGATCCTATTGGTATCCTGATTCTTGATAACTGCCTCCTAGTTCCTATCACCTGAGCCCCGTCTCCTAATACCCTGATTTGGCCCAACTTTTGCTAAACTGCCTTGTGATTCATACTCCCTATTTCTGTCACTTGAACCTGACCTCCTGGTATTTTGACTTTGGCCTCATTCTTGGAATTGACTGTTGATCCCTGCTGTCTGGTTTGTATCTCAACTCTACTTTCCTGGCATTCTCTTTGTAATTGTCTGTGGCCCCTGGACTTTCTGCATATGCTTGACTCTAACCGGTAAGCCAAACTGTCCATGTACTTGCCCTTTCAGATGGAAATTGATAGATACAGTGTTGACAAGATTTGAGATCAAATATACTATACTGTACATCATGAAATTTGATAAATGAGCTAAAGACACCATTATATCAAAAAATGAGAGTCCTGTGGCACCTTAAAGACTA
>ML685808.1:5146386-5162197 GCA_007922175.1 Pelusios castaneus
TTTGTTAGTCTTTAAGGTGCCACAGGACTCTTGTTTTTTTTGCTGTATACAGACTAATACAGCTACACCTCTGGAACTTGACACCATTGTATGTATTTTTAAAGAGTTCTTCAGGTTGGAATCTACAGTTTCCTAGCATGGTACAAAAATCTAAGGCAACAGCAGGAGAATATTATGCACTTAAAATCAGGGGCCAATATTTTCAAACATGACTTTCTAAAGTTAAGTACCTAAAGCCACTTTAGGCATCTAAATATAACTAAGTGTTGTCATTCCCTAAAGTAGCTGCAATTCCTACTGAAGTCAATAGGAGGAGCTGTGAGTTCTCATTATCATTGCAAAAACTGTTCATAAAGATTACATTTCTAAGAAACCACAAATTAATTACTCTCCTCCCTCCACCGCTTTCCCCATTGCCATTGTTCTCCTATCATCTGAAGTCTCAACTGTTCTAATAAAACAGTATAGCACTGAGTTATCTTTATCTTTCCATCTGCTAATCCTTAAATCTCTGTTACATTTTAGAAATGATAAACATACCAAAAGTCTGCTGGCTATCTGGCCAATATACAGTCTACAATAAACCCTTAAAAGCTGCAAAGACCTTTCCAGGCATACATGTTCTTGGCACAAATAATTGGTGTGATGGTACTGTGATTATTTTACACAAACTGGCCTCTTGGTATTTCTAAATGAGTTTAGTGTTTTGTAGGAACATAGAGTTTACTGTAACTATTGGTGTTTATTTTCTTAAACTGAGCTTAATTGCCACATAAATATTTCAGTTACTGTAGAAAACTGTTTCCATTAATCTGTATACTTTATTCGCTGTATACAATTAGCATCCTGACTCTAGGGCTGTGGTTAACAATGACATATTCTACAGGGGTCATTCCCTCTCATCACACTAAAGTCTTTTGCTCTTTTATATCTTCAACAAGAGCACAACACAATCACTAAACAAAAGCTAATTATCAAAGTTGAACAATGAGTTGCCTCCAGCTGACTAGACTATCTTCTGAAGTACTCATTTTACAACAGGAAATTATGTAGATTTCCAGTGATTATGAAAATATTATTTAGCTATTGCCACTGTCCTCAAGAAGAAAAACAAAATTGATGCACACTTGGATAACATAAGTTTTCAAACAAGACTGCCAAAATATGAAAAGGCATTGCAAGAAGAGGGGGAAAAAAGAGCAAATGATTTAGAGTAAGAAAATGGTTCAAGGGTTTGCTCTCCTTGTCCTTGAATTGTACTCTGCCCAGTTCTCATCCAAAGACCATTGAAGTTAATGGAAGTCTAATGACTTTTAATGGGCATAAATTCTAACATTCTTTTTAATGTGCTGAATGGGATGGCACCAAATGACTATAAAAGTCTCAGATATTTGGGTGTTGTTTTTTACCATTGATTCATGTGGTGCCTCAAGGTTGGGTTCTTGGTACTAGATTGATGTCAATGTTGCCCACTGTGTCTGAAATATCCTTGTCATTTGCATCTTATGATGAATAGTTAAATCCATAGTTTAAATCCAACAGCAACTTATCACTTTCCAGAGAAAAAAATGAGGAAAGGCCTGACAATATGTTCTGTGCTCATCTAATGTGAAGTTTAATTTAGAATATTAAATAAAATTTTAAAGGACATCTACATCACTTGGAAGCTGGCTTTTGAAATTTTTAGCCATCATGATCAAAGCTTTAAAGTAGGGTAATAGTTAAGCTTGTTCCGCTAACTCAGAAATTAGTCTGGATTTGCAAATATGTTTCTGTATTTTAAACCATGTTTTGTAAGAATCGTTCCATTTTTTTTCTTAAAAGTGTTTACCTAGTACAAGGAAAGCCTGAGCCAAGTGAATTGGGAAGGATGTAATTTTCCCCCTATACTCTTATCAACCAAAAGCTTTGGCTACTCTACTTGGTGCTCTGTAGACAATAGGCCATTTCCTCAGTTGGTATAAATCAATATAGCTCTACTGAGGTTAGTGGAGTTACCAAAGCTTACATCTGCCTAAGAATCTGAGCCATTGCATTTACATTTTTGTTCTTCTTTCTGCTCCTTGGTATATTTTGTGATGTCTCTGTATTTATTAAATGTGCACAAACTGTGTTCCATTTGTCCTGTTTTCTCCTCTGTCTCCTTTTCTGCTCCTATTTATTTATACATACCCTTTTCCTAATAGAATGGGTGATGCAAATAGTGGCAGTGAAAATTCTACATTTGCAGTGCTAAAGTGGGTTCAGAATTAAGTTAACTAATTTGCCTGTCCCTGTTTTTACAAGTTACTTACAGCCACAGAAGATGACTTGCTCACACATTCCTAAGGGTACCCTATGTAAGTCCCTTACGTAGCCTTCAGAATGTGAATGCTGTCCCCAGTTGCCCCCCGCCCAACCAATGTCACCCTACGTTGTCTCTTACATAGCCTTTAGAACGTCGTCATCTCTGTGACTTCCCTAAGGGACACCCAATGTACAGATTATTCCTGTACATCACCCCTCCACTACCAGATGACCTTTAGATGACCTCATATTGTATGCGCCCTTTTCTCTGCCCCCCCCCCCCCCCCCCCGGGCCTTGCTACAGAATATAAATAGTCCTTAGCTGGTAGGCTGAGCCAGTACTGACTGGGAGAGAGACAGATGGTGCTGGCTGGAAGGAAGCACTGATCAGGAGCTGAAAGACGGAGGAAGTGTGAAGAAAGAAACAAGAAGGCAAAGAATGGAACAAGTAGGCTAAAGCTAGGCTAAAAATACCCTGGTATTTAGTTTAGACAGTCCAGCTAACTGAGTTCTGTCTTTGTGTCTAAGCCAAAGGTAACCTTAATTGCTGACTAAAGGAGCATCGAGGCTTTAGACAACCAAGCTAACTAAGTTCTTGCTCTGTGTCTTAGGCAGAAGTAATTCTTATATCAATAGTGACAGAGCAGAAGGACACTTGCAGATGAAGAGAAGGATAAGAAGAAAAGTTTTGTAAGTTCTAACTCTATGTATGAAGATATACCTGTCAATAAAATTGAATGCCTGTGATAAGAGTGAAACCCCCTTCTCCCTTTTAGTACCCATTCAGCAACTGCCTTGCAACCGTTTCCTGAATGTTATAGACTGTTAAGGATTTTTATAGCTTGTTAATATATAGATTAAATTATACTGTTTAGAATAATGAAATGTTAAATATTTTTATTGTTTAACTGCTTAAAATTAATTTATCTCAGATTGAGAGTGGTGCTGTGTGTATATATATGTAAGAGAGGTACCTTCTCTGTCTCTCTACCTTATATACTGTACTAGCTGCACCAAGTAAAGATGATTTCTGAAGTAAATGATTTTCAGTTCTTCAATCTCATTGTATTAGTATTTAATTTAAATAAACAATAGATTTGTTTTTGAAGACCTTTCAGATCTAAATGTCAATTCTTGATCAGAGGCCTGTATCCAAATTTCCTGGGTTGGTAAACCATTAAGCAAGTGGGCCACATTGGTTTTACCTCAGTAGTATATAATGAGAAAGTATTAACAGTCAAATAATTTGAATTTCTGAGGTTATACTATCATAAGCAGTACTATACATTATGGCAAGATGTGGGAATAACTCTTATATGTTACAATGGCATTTGAGTGAAAGTGTCTTTAACAAGATACCCTCAAAATATGCAACATTTCATTTTCAATAGCGTCCCAGAGGATGAGGGGTACAATGTGATACATGGAGTCAAATTATTTTCTTGATTACAATGGTATAAATCTGTTCCTCCAGTTATATATTCTTGAGAGGAGAATTTGGTTCACTATTTAGCATTCACAAGCTTAAAATTGCCAAAATACTGTAATAAAATATTTAATACAGAAAACAAATTATAAAACCACCATTAGCTTACCATAAAAGGCACAAGTACTATATAAATCTCATATAAACAAGATATATAGCTTAAATGATGATATTACTCAAAATTACAACTGTCCTATAAATAGCCTTATAAGCCATGCTTGAAGGATATTATGCTATTTAATCACTTGAGCTCAGGAGGAAGCCTATTCTAATCACCTGGGGCTCTAGAAGAAAAACCTCATCTACCAAGTTATTTCTTTGTTTTAGGTATTGTATATCTAATTGTATATCTAAATTACAATAAGGACCTCAAACCATAGGTTACAGAATTCTCAATTAATAACCTTTGAAGATAAGAGGAAGCTTTTTTCCCTGATGAAATGAAAATCAAAACTCAGCCAGGGAAACTGTCTGCTTTAATGTGGTGTAGTTAATTTAGCTTTTTGTTAAGGGTAAAGCAATGTGTTTACCATAATTACAAAGCAAAACAAATCAGCAGTGTATGATTTATTATATATAAGATGCAACATCCCCACTCATGTTTTTAGCACATTTATTTTCCTTGTTTAGAAATGTGCTTATGTGTTCATTACCTCTGCCATGGTAGTGGGGAAATGGAGAATAGGAGATAAACTTTCTGGGAAACAGAATATTAAAACCAAAGTTAATTTTATTTCTCTTTATCTTTAGTAAGTGTCTAAAGCTTTCCAGAAATATTTATTTGAAATTACTTTCATTTTGAAATTTATTTCATTTTCTATTATAAAGAAAATTTAATCTAAACCAGAACAAAATGATTAATATCAACTATGTTCATTTAGTGTGCAAAGGCCAATCAAGAATGGAATACAGTTGTGCTAGGCACTGTACAAACACAGAGTAGTATATGGTCCTTGCCCCAAAGAATTTAAAATCTAAATAGTCCAGACAGACACAGGACAGGACAAGTTATATTAAAATAACCAGAGTGAACAATGTGATGGCAACAAACATCAGAGCAGTGCCATAATTTTTTAGTTTTGGGGTGGATTCATTTAGGAGGGGATAAGCTTAAATAGGAAGAAAAGGGAAGGGAAGAAGGGGGAGAAGGAAAGAGCAGGGCAGGGGCTGGTATAGAGTAAGTCTGAGGTGAAGAGACCGTGATGGGAAGGCAGGGAGAAAATTAGAGCAATTAGCACAGAGCAGAATTGGTAGAAAGGTCTGTTAGGCCTGGCCATAAATTTAATATATAGACAACTTAGGAACGTTGTTCAGTGCTGTAAAAAAAATGTAGATCCTGTGTGACAGTTAAGTCAACCTAACCCCACCCTAAATGCTGCAAAAGCAATGGAAAATGTCTCTGACTGGCTCTTCTCTGTAGATTCCCCCCAAAGCCACATAGTGGGGAGGGAAGACACCAGTTGGACCCTATTTCTGCAAGTGTGGTGGGATATCTTCTACCTAGTTCTGGATCTGTGGGGTGGTCTTGGACTTCATTTCCCATCCTCTCACCTCTAATGCAGCAGTCTCTGATTTGGCAGGTTTTGTTCTGAAATGCAATGTTTTGATTCCTGGGGTGATTTTTTTAAAGTATTGTTTTATAGGAAATTTCAGAATGAAAACAAATATGAATTAGAATCTAAACATATTTTTAAATATTAGGATTTCCAAGAGAATGGAAACCTGAGGGTGGTTCGTTGGGTTTTTTTGTTTTTTTTAAACCAGATATATTGACTAGATTAACCCTGTCTGGGCTCTGATTCTGCCAAATGCTTGAGCATTTGATATCCTTAATTTTAAATCCAAACCACGTAAATGTTACCTACTTGGGAATTTTGTTCAACTGAAATTTGTGCAACTCCATTTTTTAAACATTTCATTTTGAGAGCATTTCAAAAAGTGTAGTACTGTGTTGTATCCATTTGGGATGAAGATACCAGAGACACATTAGTAGATCCAACTTCACTGACTTTGACACAAGGGATACATTTGGCCCAGGATCTTCAGTGTTTGATTTGAAATGAGAAATCAGCTTCCTGAAGTGTCAGAGACAATACAAGTAATAACTTTGAGTTTGTATTGATTTTTCCCTAGTTTGCCTGAATATTTTTAATCCTGTCTTTTGGCTCTTTTATCTCCAAAGTGGAATCCCTTCATATGTGATGTTCAGAGAAGTATACAGGAAGCAGGTTTGTCATCTATGTTCCCTCTAAGCTATGCGTGTCTGCGCACTCACACAGGTCGTGAACTCAGTGCACATGGGAAAATATAGTGCACACAAAATAAAAAGAGCAGGATCCCACGTTCACCCAACCTATGGACATGGTCTGCGGCTCACACAGAATCTGGCCCACAGGATGCTGGGAGCAGCGGCCAGGCTGGGGGAGTTTCAAATTTCCCACCCTGAGCATGCTCAGACAGTGTGTGTTCAAGGTGGGAACAGCCTGGCCAAGGAGCAACTCTGGACACACCTGCAGCTCCGGCCATGTAAGTGCAGGGGGAGGGGTGAGAGAGGATTGGGGAAGAGCCCAGGGGGTGGGGGGGGGGCGATTAGGGAAGGCGACCTGGGGGGCTAGAGGATTTGGGAAGGGGTCCGGCAGCTAGTTGAAAACTTTCCACTGACAAATACAGTTTCATCAAAAGCTGCACGTTTTTGAGAATTTTTTCGATCATGACAAAAGCTTTTTGCAGGCAAAAGTCAAAACATTTTATTTTAATAGTGATTCAATTAACTTTCAGATTTTTATTAATATATATAATTACATGTAATGTTATGGCAATGTGTGCTATATTAATATAACAGAAATCTGAGTGAGAGGATCAAAATGATGCTATTGAACTAAAACTTTTGGATCATTCCAAATAGTTTTGTTGTTGTTGTTGTTGTTTTAATCTTGTTTCACAAGAATTTTTTTCAACTTTGTGTTAGTCTGAATTAGAAAAAAAAAATCTCAAAGTGTCAGAATTTACAGTAGAACAGAAATTCCAGTGTGTGACCAGTGTGTGTAATTGTAACATGAATCTTGTTTACATATTTGTCCTTTACATATTTGTCCTATATTCCCCAGAGCAAAGTTTTCTAAATTCTGAACTCCTAGCCTAAAGACAGTCTATATGCCAAGGTTATGGTAGTTTGCTAACAGTAATAAATCAAAAAAAAAAAAAATCCTACCTGTTTTGATTTCAAAACAATTAATTATTTCACTTATGGTAATGATAGGTGGAGAAATATTTGGCTCCATTATAAATTAAGGAGGAGCCAATTAATTTGTAGCTACTTATCATTACTCTTTCAAAAGAAATAGTGAGTTTGGATTACTAAAACAATGGCAATGTTGGCCTTATGATGTTAACAACTTTGCCCACAAACTTGGGGTATGCTCATTGATTAGGGCTACTTCCTTGTGGGGGGAGGGGGAAGGTTGCAATTCTATTAGTGTACTACTTGTGTCACTTGAGTTTCTCTATGGAGCTCCCTTCTGCAAGTTCCCTCCCAATGGAGCCATCCTTGCAGGATCTCAATTTCCCGAACCTGGGTTCTTCCAGCCCCAGATTTAAATAACCTCCCACATATACCCATTCACCAATTAACAAGGTGCATCTGAGCGGACCAGGTTTATCAGCACTCTCAGCTGACCCCTTATATGAACTCAGTAGGCTGGGTCATGTAGCAGTTTTCAGCTGCTACCTATATATGTCCCTGCAGTCAATCAGGCTGGTATTCCCACTATTACTTTACAATTATTCTAGTAGTAACCTCATTAATGAGCAAACCTTACAGGATTTTGGGCATCACAGGGATCTTTTGCTAGGTAAAAGAAGTGTTGGTGCAGAGCAATATAGGTAAACCAAGAACACAAAGGAGAGGGAAGAGTTTAAAAGAGTTTGCCAACTGGCTTGATTACAAAAGTAATTTTATGGCTAAGTTCCTAAGTAATAATTATAAAAGGAGAGGAAATATACCCAAACAGTTACAGCATTAATAACCATACAAGAAAAGAAACTCAATTACAATATTACCTAGAATCTATTGTATCAGGCCTAAAGAGAGAGTTATATTTGAAAAAAGAGAGAAAGAGAGAGAGTGGGTGTGCATGGCAGGAGGGGGGAGCACAGTGGTGTCTCACCACTCTGTGTAGCAGAAAGGTTCCCAAGAAACCCACTGTGCAGCTCAGGGCCAGAATGCTGGATGGAGACAGGCAGAGCTCTCACTACAATCAGCAAGGAAAAGGTGAAGTCCCAGTGGAGATGATGCAGCTTTTAGATCCAAGCATCAGGACTTCCTTCTTGGATTTGAGTAGGAGTGTTTTTTACAGGAAACACTAAGGTTGTTTTGGGGGTAAATAATGACTTGTTTAAGTGGACAATACACATTCCTGGCTGGGGTGGTAATGGTTCAGGGAAGCTCAATATACAATCAGGCAGATTGGGGTATCAATTAGCACGTCTATCACTAGAATGGTCTGATAACTGCTGAGCTTGTTAGCTTCAGTGCAAGATCCCCCATCATACACTGCTTCCCTGCTTCTTCAATCCCAGAGTTCAGCGTGGTTCCTGTTTTGGATCTTGGTTCTCCATATTCGATGCAAATGAAGCTCCATACAGTGTGCTGATGGCTTCTGGATGTGGATAAGTAAGGATGTCTCCCATGGCCTTTTCATTGTTTTTGGTTTCCTGTTCAAGCAGAGTTGGGGAAGGTGATGTGACAGAGGCAGGACAGTATGCTCCGATTCCCAAAGAATACAGAGCTAACAAGTAACAATCATGTTGAAGTAATTGCTGAATCTGGGAAGGGACAATTGGTACTATGTTTATAAATCTTCCTTCCCTCCTCCCACCCCCCCCCCCAACACACCACTTCTTCAACACAGGTGATGATTTTTTGCCTAGAAAGAATCCATTTCATAGTAAGAAGTCAATTCAGACTCTGCAGTGTAGCCAGAGATTTTTGTTCCAAATTGATTAAATCTGCTAAATAGGATGTTGGAAAGGGAACCAGCAGAAAAGCCTCAAAAGGAGTAGTATTTGAAAGGTAGCAATTGATTCATTTACCTGGCTATGAGATGGTAACATATTAAAATATTTTGTAATATTCAAGACAATAAATAAGGTATAGGTAAGAATTAATGATAAGGAAATTCAGCAACTGGCAATTAAAAAAATGTTCCACTTCCTCTGAAAAGACACCCTACGTGTTCATTACATAGCCCTTGGATTGTCATCCATCCATATCCTCCTTAATGACATCTGTGTCATAACTGCCCTTCCGCCCTGTCAGCCTATGAATAGCCAACTGGTCAGTTGTGGAGGGTCTGTGTGTAAATAAAGCTGGGTGTCTGTGATTTGAGTGAAGGTTTGATTCTACACCAATCCGGCAACTGCCTGATCAACATTGCTGACTACTTAGTTAAATTTCTATAAAATATTAAGGGTTTAATTGTTTTAGAATTGTTTAAATTGTTTTACCTCATAGTAAAGATTATGCCGTATATACTGTAATACAGCTGCACTTTTTGTAATTGTTACTTTAGTGCCATACATACTGTAATAAGGAAAAGTATTAGAATGTATAAGTAGTTTGATTTAAATGATTTTGTCTCCAATCTCATTGTATTAATAAGTCTAAATAACTAATGTGTCTTTTAAAAGAAAATACTCAGAGTGTCAATTCTTGATTGGAAGGCTGCATCTGTGTTTTATAAACCTCTAGGGCAGTGTAAGGAGGTAGAGCAGGAAATGTTTGTACTGATAAGGGAGTCCTAATGAAAGCTGAGAAATTTGATCACTGCTGAATTTTATCTTGACATTGTCTGGAATAAGAAGAGAGAAATGGTCAAGAAGTATGACAGGCTTCAAGAAGATTCCTGTCTTTCTAGTTAATCAGCAAACAAGACACTAGAAAAAGGCAATCATGAATTTAGTCCTAGCAACTGAATTGGATACAGTAAATAGAATAGAGGTTTGGAAGTGTCTTATGAGTGCTGAAAGCAGATGAATGTAAGAGTTAGGGAATACACTTTGGTTGATAGAACCATTAAAATGCTTAAATGTAACATTGCAGATATTGAGAATACAAAATGAGCAGAAAAGAGCAACAACTGAAATCAAATATTGTTTGGTTTCACTATTATACACACACACAATGGAAGTGACTGAAGCGAAAGAAGTTTTAAATATAACTGAAGGTCATTACTATAAAAATAATAATTGGGACAGTTGGATGTGAACATCTAAAGCTATATACTTATATGTTTTGATCTGAGTGATTTGTCCTAAGAGATCTTTCAGTAGTGATTTCTCTTGCGGAAATAAGGCTAGTTATTTTCTGTCAGTCTTTAAAAAAAACAAACAAATAAAAAAGAGCTGTTTCTTGTTAGAAGTTACCTAGGTAAATTAACACCTTGATCCTATTGTTCTGATCTCTTGGAACCATGCATGACTGTATCAAAGTCACGACTATGGGTCCATCCACATATAGCTCCTTATAGGATCGGGATTTATATCTTAATATTTTCAACAATAATATTTTTTGCTGTAAGCAATACTTTCTACTATTTTAAAATGGTGCATTTTTCTTTCTCATGCAGTATAATTGTGGCATGCCGAACTATGATTGATTGATACATACTATAAAGTAATGTCACAAAAATAATTTTACATAGGCCTTTTGCAAACATTTGGATAGATGAGGAGTGGTGTTTGCCAGCAACAGTGGTGGACGCATGCAGTTCTACATAAATACAGTGTACATAAAAAGGGTATAAATGTCTCAGAATGAATTGTATTGAAAAGAGATTAAAATGTTCTTTTCTTAGTAATTTTTTCACTTTTTCTGGAAAACTGAAAACTTTAACACAGAGACAAGAACATGTTCTGTACTGGTGTGCTGTGACTGTTAAAACCATTCATTGACTAGCCCAGGGGTCGGTAACCCTCGGCACGCATGCCACAGCTGGCACGTGGGCCGAGCCTGAGCGGCACGCAGAGCCACTCAGGCTCCCCCTGCAAACCGCGTGGCCAGCAGCTGCGGTGTGCAGCTGAGGGTCCCTGCTGGTCCCGTTCCTTTGCTGGATGGCAGGAGGAGAGGGGAGCAGAGTGGGCCATGTTGTCCCGGCCCACCCAGAGTCATGCCGCTGCCGGCAGGGCAGAGCCGGCCCCGGCCGTGGCCGGCAAGAGGGCCGGTTGAGTTGGCCCAGCCAGAGCCACCGCTGTCGGTGGGCGGCCTCCAGTTCCTGGCCCCAGCTCCCGCCAGCAGTGACGGCTCTGGGTCGGCCAACCCGATTTGCCCACTTGCCGGCCATGGCCAGGGCTGGCTCTACCCTGCCGGCAGCGGCGCAGCTCTGGGCTGGCTGGGGTGATGTGACCCGCTCCGGTCCCCTCCCCTCCTGCCGTCCAGCAAAGGGGTGGGGCCAGCAGAGGCCATCAGCCCCATGCCACCCCTGCGGACGGGATCCGGCCCCGGGGCTGGGAACTGGAGGCCGCATGCCAGCTAATGCTGGCCCAGGCCCTGGCCGGCAGGGCTCCACCCCCAGCACCTGCTGAGGGTGCAGTGGGCGGGGCTGGCACAGGGGCCGGCAAAGGTTGCTGACCCCTGGACTAGCCTTTCAAGTGTGAAAGCCTTAAAGAATGTGGCTGCTAGAAACAGTAACTTCCCCCTCTATGTAGGTGTGGCTGTCTTTGAGGATGAATACACTTTGATTTTTGAGCAAATTACTCCAATTTATTCCCCAAGATTTGGCTTAATTTTATTTCATGATTAGCTTATGAAAAGACATGTACAATTATGGTATATGTAACGGATTTTACCAAAAGTTTTGATTTGGAATCCTCATTAGGCAACAAATATTTGAAGAGAAGACTAAAATCACTAATAGAACTTAAATTGTTGTCAGGGTTACACAGATCTTCCCAGACAATCTTCAGATAAACTGAACTGTTAAAGAATTATACAAACTTTGTAGTGTACATATTTTTAGTTTATTAACACTTATTTTTTCTTTTAATTAAGTGTCACAGTACTGCTTTCTATATTTTTCATAGAAAACTCTTTTCTTTAATTTTTGTGTAGATTTTAGTTTTGTTTCAATACCAGATCTTCAAAATAATTATGCCAGTTGAGCCTTGTATCATGAGAAAAATATTTCTAAATGTAATTGTGAGCTGCTGCACCCCACGTATGCCCTTAAGGTGTGATCTATGTATCATTCATGTTCACCCTTCCGGTGCAACTGTGTATTGTCTGATATAAAATACGTCATGTAAGGTGTGTTTGGAATGCTTACGACATACTGAACATTACTTGTTCCAGCATCATGCATACGTACAGATATGAAACTGCCATGTCATGTCGCCAAATGTATGTCTCACATGGCTTGAATAGATGCAGACAAACACAAAGCTGTGTTTCCACACCCAGAGGAGGCATGCATACAGGAACAATGGACTGGCCTTAAGCGCCTGTGAGTATTTTGGCTCAGGTGACAGGAATCACGCCCACTGCTGGACAGGGTCAATCACCTCACCCCCGAGGTGTATTGGGTGAACCTTGTTAAAAGCTGAGGCATCTTTGCCTCATGGCTCCCCCTGGAACTTATCTTCCAAGTGACATCAAGGACTGGCACTTATCTCTGGGGGAGGAAGAGAAGAGGAGGCTGGTTGCAAGATACATCATAGCTAGTCTGTGTGGTAAGCAGACATCAAGAAAGCTAACTACAGACTGAAATAGTTATCCTAGGTTAGCGAGTGAGTTATTTTTCAGTTGATTGTGATTAACACCCTGATGCGCTATTAATCTCTTGATTTATATTACTTTGACTTAGGCTCACTTAAAATCTTGCCGTATACAATATACTTTTTTTTTTTTTTTTTTTTTTTTTTTTTTTTAACTAAAGCAGTGCAGGTAGATTGAATATGTGAAGCGATTTCACTTGGAATGACAAAGCTGGTGTGTATCAATTTCTTTTATGGACTAGTGTAAACGAGCTTGCAGGATGTACTGTGCAGCATTGAACACTGCAAGATGGTAGTTCCCAGGTTTGCAGCAGGAACTGAGGGTCTATCCCATCAGTGGCTGTTAGACCACTCCTTCACTAGGTGAGGGACCAGTTACACACAGTAGGTTTGTTGTGAGCTGACCTAAGAATTGGTTTCATACAGCAAAGTGAGGTAAATTGGGGTCCAGGAGTGAAGAACTACGGTGACACAGGTGCACACCAGTCCAGACTGCAGGAGGGGAATGTCACAATAATCTTAGATGTACCCATGGAAACTAGTTTCTCTCAATCTCTCCTGCTGAAGTTGTTCCGGTTTTTGATAAGTAATTAAGGAGTCATAGGAGCAGGGGACTGCACCCTGGGTCTCCTACCTCCCAGGTGGGTACATTAAATGGTAATGATAGAGTCTTTTTCACAGTCTTACTCTGTCTGGCCAAATCATCATTAAGTATTTATATGAAGCAGAATGGTTCTGCAGGGGACGCTGAGAGATGTCACATTCTAGGTGAGTGTTCTAGCTACTGAGCTAAAACGGATATGGCATCACATCTTCCTCCCCATCCCTGTATATTTTAAATGAGGCCCAGCCCATACTCTGTGCATGCCCGTTGCACCAGGCCCCACACTGAGTTAGGAATTCCCATAATCCTCTATTGGTTTATAGATAGTGTTGCAGCTTAGGCAGAAGATAGGTATCCAGATGTCTAGTGAGTCAGCAGCAGCATAGCGGCAGAAATTTAGTTACATAGAGAGCACTTACAGCGAAACTCTAGGTGCCAAGTGAGTTTAAGCATCTATGGAGTTAAGCAGCAGCCGAATGAAGATTTAATGGATCACAGAGGTGCCTAAAACCAGGATTTAGGTGGCTGAAACCGGAGCTTAGGCAGTTAAATCCATTTGCAGATCTGTCTTAATCTGCCTCTCTGCTACAGGAAACCTCAGGACTATAAGGAAACTGAAAATAACCTTTTCATGGTTTCTCTCCCACTTAGAGTCATTGTAACATCTTACTACAAATCCCTAATCTTCTTTCCCTTATTATTCTGTCTATATTAGGAAACATACTGAAAGCAAAGGGAAAGGCTTCCGGTAAAATGAGAGTGCAACCTAAAATAGATATGAAAGCCACGAGTATAAAAGATCAAATGGTTAAGAAACCCCAAAGCATCACAGTGGTAAAGGAGAATTGAGGATAACACCTAGCATCACTGCAAGAGCTGAAACAGTTGTAGCGAAGTAACAGAAAGATGTGACTGGAAAACAGGAGAATTCCAAAGAGAGAAGCAGAGTAGCTGGGGAGCTGAGAAAGGCAAGTAGTGGCATGTGTCAGAGAACAGTAATTCCCATCAACCAGGAAAATTATTGGAGAAAATCACATCCCCCAAAGACAGTTGAAGCTCAGTGAAGATAGCCAGTTCTTATTGCCTTTTTCTTTGCTTCTGTTCTTGCCTGTTGATCGCTCCAACTGTCACTCTGGTAAAATAAAACCCCTGAATGGGAGTTCAATGCCTTTTTTTCCCCATGAAATTTGAATAATTTTGTTTAATGGATCCTCTTTTATCTACTTGTGAAAGAGATTCCATTAAAGAAAAGCAATTACACACTGAATTGTTTATACTGTTATTAAAAACACTAGATGGAGAAAGTAGCAGGACATTCTAGGGTAATTACCTTGAGTGCTCTATTAAGTGCACTGTGGCCTGCTTTAATCAGCCAGTGGTCCTGAAAGAAGTAGTAAACATGCAACGCAAAATTTTGCATGGGAGAAATTAAGTTAGAAACAGGTGGAGCAAATATAACAAGGCTGAATGAATGAACTCAGGAAGAACAAAGAGTACATGTATCCTATGACAACTGCTATCTGTTATGCTATTGAATAAACATTACATCAGCGGGGATCTGGATAAGTATTGGCCAAGAGCATGTGAGAGATTGGGGGTCTCCAGACTGTGCTCATTAGAGCAATCTGAGAAGGGAACCAGCAAAGTGCTAGCCTGCAAAAGCCTCTGCTCCAAAACTCCTGATTGGGAGAAATGTCCAGCACCCGGGAACAGAGTTCTCTAGTCATTTAAACTAGGAAGAGACACAGGAATTTGTCTGAGCAATTGAAGAAATCCCTGGATGACTGCTGTGGTAAACTCTGTTTATGTGACCCTGGTTCCTGTTTTCCTTATCCCAGACCTCTGTCTGTTCCCAGATCCTTCTTTCCTGACTCATTCCAGGCCCCTTCTTTGATGCCTTCCCTAACTCTATCTCCAGCTCTGACCCTTTGCTTGGCATCTGAATTCTAACCCTTTAGACTGATGGTCACACACATCATTATAGAGTGAGAAAAACTGTAAATGTGCATTTAAAATAACAAGCTAACCGTATGGTCAGCATGCAACACTGTATCTTCAGCTTGCTGTACTGATGCTACTAACTAATTAATCTTGTGAGTATTAGCTAATCAATCAGTCCCTTGTCAGCTAAGTTAGTCAGGCATAATTACTTACCTGCAATTTGCTTCTGTAAGGGGATCATTAAACTGAATATGCCTGTAGCAGGGTTGTTACCTCACTCCAGCCCTGTGCAGCACTGAACCCTGCAAGATGGTAGTTCCCAGAGTTGCACCTAGGACTGAGGGTCTATCCCATCAGTGGCTGTTAGACCACTCCTTCACTAGGTGAGGGACCAGTTATACACAGTAGGCTGGGTGTGAGTTGACCCAGGAATGGGAGTTCTTATAGCAAAGTGGGGTAAATCGGGACCTGAGAAGAATGGCAGCCAATCAGGAGGGAGGACTGCTGGGACAATGAGGGGCCAAGAGCCCAGTTTATAAAGGGAGCTGCAAGGGCAGCTCACGTAGTTGGCTTAGGAAGCCCAAAGAAGGTTCTTTCTCTAGCTGGCTGCAGTAGCCAGCTCCCTGAAGAGCTCCCTTTGACTGGCTCTGCTAGTAATTGGGTGATGCAAAGTAAGTCATGTAGAACTACATTTTCAAAAGTGACTAGTGATTTGGGGGGTCCAA
>ML685808.1:5162597-5205164 GCA_007922175.1 Pelusios castaneus
ATGTAGAACTACATTTTCAAAAGTGACTAGTGATTTGGGGGGTCCAAATAAAAACACCTTAAAGGGGCTTGATTTTTCAGAGGTTGGTTGTTCAATTCTAATGAAAATCAAGCCCACTTAATGTCTCAGGTATATATACTCCCAACCCATTGCCTGTTTAGAAAAGAGGCTTTAACTTCTGTGTGCCTCACTTCCTTTATCTGTAGAGTTTACTGTTCTCCTGAAAGGCACTGCAGTGTGGTCTACATAGACTGGAATTTCTACAGGTAGTATGATGAAAGTTATTCCATACCTATTTTTAACAGACATCACTGTATTTGTATACACTGATCTTTAGAAGGGTTAAAAACATTATTGATCATTACAAAGGGTTTTGCAAGATATAATTAGACCCTCTTTTTATTAAAGAATCATGATTTTTATAGGATCTGTCAGTGTTTTGGAAAATGACATTTTTATTTGGTGTCTTTGCCAACATTTTAATCTCTACAAATCACTGTTTCTATGTCAAGGCAATATTAATGCTCTGACTGACTCATTTTAACTTCTGGTGCTTTCTGATGTGGACATATCTGATGTCTATAGAGGATTCCTTTTGAACATTTTTGTGTCCATTCATTTCAAAGAGAAATACCTATGGCATTTATTTAATCAATTAGATGTTAATACTGACTGAAATTGAGGTTTTTTAATATACATCAAACATTTGACTTCCTTTTAAATAGTATTACATTTTCCACAGAACTCTTTAACCATTTTATCATTCCAATGGCTTTTGTCTTCTATTTTATTATTAACCAAATACTTTTGATCAGTATTTGCGATATTCTACTGAAATAAAATAATGTTAATTCAGACACTGATTAAACCTAACTGAAGAAGGCTATTTTTCATAGGAAATGTACTGAGCACTTTTATTTATCTAAATATTATGCATTAATCCAAGAACTGAACCAGAATTCAAAAGGCACAGAGAAAGTTTGCCTATTATCTACCAACAGTAAACAAACGTTACCCAACTAACTGCAAATTTCAGCATCTGAAGGGTGTTTGACACATCTACACTATTCAGTGGGCAGTTAATGGAAACTAAAGGTATCTTCCAGAGTCTGCCTGACAATGTATAGATATGAAGCTAGCTCTTGAAGATCAGTAAAATAAGGGAGTGCTAAGTAGCTCAGTGAACAGTCCATTGATGCAGAATTGAAGACAATGTGTGCATTTTACTTTTCTGCCACCTTAGATGGAGGATACAAATTAAACAAAAACTGTTTATTCATAGTGCTTGAGTGCAATCCTTATTTACCTAATGGCTTGGAATACACTATTAGTTTGTTTCAGCTTCTTCAATTATTTTACAGTGCCAATCCAATACAAAAGGAGGAAACATTTATTAGCTATATGATACACTGGAGATAGAAGAAAGGCCATAGGGGGTCAGACCAATGGTTTATCTAGCCCAGTATGCCATTTTCTGACAGTAGGCAATTGAATGATTCATCTTGTCATTCAACTTCTGACAGCGAGAGGTTTAGAGACACTCTGAATATTGGCCTTCTCAACATCCATTGGAAAGAAGTTCTTCAGGTTGAGTGTGCCATGTGTGAAGAAGTAGGTTTGTTTTAAACCTGCTGCCTAATAATTTCATTGAGTGACCCCTGATTCTTGTGTTATGGAAAGTGGTAAATAACACTCTTTTTTCCTCCACACCATTCAAGATTTTATAGACCTTTATCACATCCCCCTGTCATTGTCTCTTGGTGTGGCCTTTTGAGGGGTTTCTGCTTCTCCTGCTTTGACCTGCCTTAATTTGTTTTCATTCAGGTCAGTTCCTGGACTCTCACCAAGGGGTCTATGAGCTGTTTAATTTTATGGCTTGCAGTCTCCTTGCTATTATCTCGGAAGCAGCCTGGGGTAGGACTGTCAGCCTTTTGCTATCCCAGGCTTTTCCGCCTCCTCTTCCTTCTCTGTACTCTCCCCTTTATAGCAGACCTCATTTCCTCTACTAGCTGGAGCTGTGGGTGTCTGCCTCCCCCATGACTAGCAGCTGCATGGAGGTGGGTGATCAACCTTGCTTGCTTGTAAACAGGAAAGACTGCTCCACTCTGTTTGCACTCAGTATGCAGATTGTAGACCGTATTACACTCTTCTTAGTGATATCTTTTCCAATCTGACCAGTCCAAGTGCTTTTAATCTCTTCTTGATTGGAAGATGTTCCATACCCCTCATCATTTCTGTTGCCTTTTTCTGCACTTTTTCCATTTCTGCTATGGTCTTTTTAACCTAAAGTGATCAGGGTGCACATGATATTCAAGGTGTAGCATATCATCGTGTCATTATGACAGATATCATCATAAATACATATCAGAATGGTGGTATGATATTTTCTGTCTTATTATCTATCCCTTGCCTAATGGTACTTCATATAGTTAACTTTTTTTACTCCTGCTTCACTTTGAGCATATATTTACAGAGAACTATCCACAGTGACTCTTTTGAGTGGTAACAGCTAGTTTAGACCCCATCATTTTGTACATATAGCCGGGAATATGTTCTCCAATGTATATTACTTTACATTTATCAACACTGAATTTCATATGTCAATTTCTTGCCCAGTCACCCAGTTTTGTGAGATCCTTTTGTAACCTCACAGTCTGCTTTGGACTTAACTATCTTGACTAACTTTGTTTCCTCTGCAAACTTTGCCACCTCAGTTTACCCCTTTTCCAGATCATTTATGTGAATGTGTTCAATAGTGCTGATCACAGTACAGATCCTTGGGGGGGGGAGTGGGGACAACTCTGCTATTGACCTCTCTCTCCACTATGAAAACTAACCATTTGTTTCCATCTTTTACCCAGTTATTTGTTCATGAGAGGACTTTCCTCCTTTTCTCATGACTGTTTACCTTGACTAAGACTAGGTGTAGAACCTTGTCAAAGGTTTTCTGAAAATCCAAACACACTAGACCATCCTTGCCCACATGCTTGTTGAACTCCCATAGAATGCTAATAGATTGGTTATTGGTTTCCCTTTACAAAAGTTGCATTGACTCATCCCCATCATATCATGTTCATCTATGTATCAAATTATTCTATTTTTATTATAGTTTCAATATGCAAGTTTTATAATGCCACTGGGAATGGCAGAGCTGTATGAAGCATCATCAAGAGCCGACCATAGCCCTTAAGAATACAGCCTGTGAGAGTGTGATGCCAGGGGATGCTCTTTTCCCACAGGGCTCCTATTAAACTCCAGACCAATTTTAAAGATGCTTTCCTATAGTGGCATCTCTGCTGGAGGGTAATGACAATATTCCTGTCATTTCCTGCAAGAGGTATTTCCTTAGACAGTGCAGCTATTGGCATGAGTGCAGGAGACAGGGCTGCTAATGATTCTCAATGGGGTCTGCTCTCATAATTATTGGGAATGACAAGGGGAAATGAAAACTGCATGATACTTTTAAATGTTAAATTACTTTTCATTTACCTTTTTACTTTAGATATCTCTCCTGTTCACCCCCAGCACTGATGTTTTCCCCCATAGACTGGGATGTCCAGTACATAAGGAAAATAAATGACTAAAGATAATCCAAGTCTTGCACAGAATAAGCAAAGCAGAAGCAAAAAGTGACACCAGCTCAGCTTGGTCCTTGCTAATCTAAATGGAACGTGGGAACTAAATTGACAGATAGCACTGCTTGCTTCATGGATCACTACTAGAACTCCAGTGAAACTGATGACCCCTAAAACAAAGTTCATAGTCAAGTGCAATGCTACTCAAAGTAATGACAAAATGTATTTGTCTACTTCACTATGTTCAATTTATTGATTTCTTTTAAAGTAATGTTTGTTTTAAATGTAAGCGCTTGCAATTATTTGAAGTTAGAAACATACAAAAACTTTGCTTGCAATCTCTTGAGAAGCACAGATGACGAGCTTTCCCTTTTCTCCTAACCTCTTTCTTCTTTTTTCCTTGAAAAGTCAAATGACTGTGGTTCAGATTTTTAACAATGTATGGAAATCCAATTCTTATCTTAATTACACTGTTATAAATCCATAGTAATTCTTCTTGATTTTAGAGGTTTACACCAATTTGTCAGAGATGAGAATTTGGCCTAGATTTTGAGATTATTTAATCTTACTTGATCTACTTAAAACAAACCAGGAGACTGATGGCACTTTTAAAGACTAAAAAAAATATTTATCGCATGAGCTTTCGTGGGAGAAAATCCCACTGGTCTACTGTGTTGTGCATGCTAATTTTTCTTGCTGGTACCTTATTTATACTTTTCCTTTTCACTATATGGTTGAAATTCATCCCAATGCAAGGTCCAATGCACTCTGTAAGCTCCATTCTGGACCCACATAGAGATGTGGTTAGAAGGGGAAGGAGGAAGACAAACTGTGGTGCTCTTCATCACTCATGACTCACTGCAGAGATCTCCACAGTTGCAGGTCAGGCTAAAGGAAAAGCTTCATGATCTGCCACAAGTGCCTCTGCATCAAATGGTGGGGGTGGGGGAGGGGAGAGACTGTACTGCAATTCTGTACACTCTCTCTGAGTTGTGGGTTTGATTTCACTTTCCTCCCTCACCTGAGTGAATCAGATTGATTTTTCTTTTATTCTTGAAAAAGAGATTTCACACTGAGTTAACAAACCTGAAATTAAAAGGGCAAGTTATCAAAAATACAAGTTTGTAATACTTCTGAAATAGATATTAATGAGGATGGAAAGAAAATTGTAACTAATATTTGGCTGACATTAATGTAATGTATATTGATCTCAGCATATTTTCTCCTGAGATTTATCTTAAATGGTTCTGTCTCAGTCTATTCCTTTTAAATCATAGCAGGGGCTTAATAAAAGAACTCTCTAAATCTCGGAGACATATAGTCTCAAGATTGCAAGTGCAAAATTAGATAGTTGGTACAGTAACTTGTAAGGGTTTTTTTTGTTTCATTTAGTAAAGAGTCTCATAAAATATTTCAGCCTTAAACATTTAGGAGGATAACTTTGCAAAACAACTTTCAGCCTAATGTTTTTTTTAAATAAGCCCTCTATTAGGGATAGATGCCAGTTAGCCTGGCCGTATCAAACAGATGCCACAGCACTCAATACTTTATATGTAATATTGTTCAGGTAGCAAACCTCATAAAATGATTTTTTTTAATCTTTAATTTGATCAGTTAAAAATCCCCTGTAAGAAATTGCAAAGATTTGAGCATATAAAAGAAAACAAACTGCAGCTAAGGATGGATATCTGATCAAAAAGGTGGGCTTTTTTTTTTTAACTTTCTCTTTCTTTCTGCTACTGCAGATAAAAAGTAAATGTGTCATTGAAAATGACAGAGAAAAAACATTGGAGATGGGCAAATAAAGCAAGAGGTATATATCAGAAAATAACAAATAATGTGGCTGGCAGGGGATATCAGCTGGCTAGTTAGACTCAGATTTATTGAAGTACCATATTTACATGCAATTACAGAAGCTTTCAAGACTTTCTGATATCACATGGAAAACACTGGAAAAAAAACAACATTCTATTTAAAGACAATTCTGCTGGCAAATCTAAATATTCTGTTGTATGTCTTCCAGTCTCACTTTAGACACGTCTGCTTAAAAGTTAAGATCATTCGTTCTACTTCTAATCTCACAGACAGCACTAAAAATCCAAAGGGATTGCATCAGCATTAACGGTGTTTGTGCTGAAGTTAGATTAGTGTGATTGAGACCAAAATCTGACTCCTCATTTTAAAAGTTCATCTACCTAAGCTTCCCATTTTTCTCATTGTTCTAAAGGTGACTCCCAAGCAGGACAATGCTATAGAAAAAATTACAACTCTTCCCCCATCACTCTCTTGGTCATTTTCTGTTTTATATTGGATTTTTTTAAAAAACAAACAAACAAAATTACATGACATCCATATTATTACATATGTTTCTTGTAATCACATTGTTAGACTTCAATCAGTGTTTCTACTCTTAGAGGTATTGTGCATACGTATACTAAAATATGACCCCAGTTGGCTTATTCCTCTTGCTGAATTGTCCTTTCACAATGCTACACAGAGTTACCATTTAAGATATCTAGTTCGCCTTTCCAGCAATACTTGTACTGAATGGCTGAGATGCATGGGTCTCTAATGATGGCCTCCACGTTAGAGTTGACAGTAGAAAAACATAACCCTTTTACTATGTCCTTTGTGATTCTTGAAACTATTGATTTGTGGGTCGGGCAAACCCTAGATGCAGGTCAAGGGAGGATTCTACAACCTGCAATAATGAAGCTGCAGGTGCTCATTATTTACAGGAGAGCTGAATTAACTGCTGAATAGATCATGTCTGTGGCCAGATGCTGGCATAGTTTAATAGTTTGAGGATGTGTGCTTAGCAGACCAAGCAAGGAACTGAGATCAATTGAATCCTGTTTCTAATCTGTTCTCTAATTCCCTTTGTGGCCATGGTCAAGTCATTTTACCTTTCTGTGTTAATTCCCCTCTCTCTGAAATGAGGGTGTATACTTATCTACTTACTAAGGGTGGTGGGACAGATAATTATTTAAGGTTACCAAAATCTTCTAGGTGCTTAGAAATTTTATGGTGGGAGAAAGAAAAAGAAAATTACAATGTGGATAGTGATAAGCAGAGCAAGAGATGAGAGTGCTGGGCAGTACATTTATAGTATCTTGAAGAATCAGCTCATCAATCTTCCCCAAAATTACAAGGCCAGTACTGTCTATGGTGATTGAAGAGGATGGAGAGAACTCAAAGTTATGAGGAGGGAACAGAAAATGGTCACTTTAAAGTGTAAAGGCAGTTTCTGTTCATTCTGGGCAGATTCAGAGTCCACAACTGAGAAACAGGTAAAATAAAAAGCAGAATTAAGCATTGTTAACAGGCATTTCTGTTTCAGAAATGCTACCATTCTTCATGGATACAGAGTCCAGGAGTCCCACATAGAATCCATGGACAGCTGCCTTCTTTGGGCTGGAGTGGGCCTCTCAGGTGTGAAAATGACTTCTGCCTTTGGATGTCAAGAAAGTTTTGTGAGTCCACACTTAAAAGGAAGAATGGGTAAGTGAAAAAAAAAGTAAGAGTAAACCTTAAGACTATGTCTACATTACAAAAAGTTAGGTTGACTTAAAGTTAACTTAATAAGGTCAATTTAAAGTCAACCTTATTAAGTCAACTTAACAAAGTAGCTTCCCTTAATCAGGACTTAGTAAATTAACCTAACTTCCCTTAGGTCAGCCTAAGAAAGTGGACTTGTGTCTACACTGGCCTTAGTTGACCCAAGGAAGGGTTAAGTCGACCTAAGGAGGGTTACTTCGAATACCCCGTGGTTCTTATTAAGTTGACTTAAGCTTTCATTAAGTCGACTTAAGGAAGCCCCTTAAGTCGACTTAATGAAAGCCTAATGATGATGGGGATTAAGTTAGGTCGATTAAAGCCTCCTTAAATCGACCTAACTTGCCAGTGTAGACATAGTCTAAATGTCCATTATTATATATGCAGCATGCAGAGGACACTCACTTTAAAAATGAGTTAGCTACCCAGTAGGCTCATACATCAAGGCTTCTTTTGAACTGAGACTGGTCTCAGAGCTTTAAAGCTTGACCAAACACTGATGATGCATTAATGCAGGAGCTGTGACCCTGAGACTACCTACCAAATGTACTCAATATGCTCACTGAATGTCTCCAATGCTGCTATTGTAGGAGAAAAGAATCCTTACATAAATATTGTATGTAGCAGCTCCAAGGCATGTCTTTATTGCTCAAATTGCATTTGTTTACTCTTGGATATATTTATCTATTCGGGCACATTATAAAAACAAGTGATGTTCATGCCATGGAAATAAGTACTGCATAGCAGCAAAGAACAACAGGGGGAAATGACAAAAACCTCCGTGATTTCATAACAAGGGATTAGTGTTTGTCAGCTGCTTTTGAACCTGTGACTATTCCACTCCAACAGCCAAGAGTTCCATTAACAATCCACCTGAGTGCAACACATTCCACCTGCTTGTTAAGGCCAAAGTTCATCCTTTATATCTGTTCTTATTATTTCTTCTTCAATATTATTTGGAAGAAAGGGATAAATCTTCATGCATGTGGCACTGCCTGCCCTAGAGTAAATATTTCAGTTTGTTGGCCTTAACTAATTACTAGATAAAAAGTTCTGTGTGAGGACAGAACTACTCTTCATTCTGTTTCCCCAGTGTCATTTTCTGAAGAAGAAAGCATAGGACAATTATAGACAGCTCTATAAAGCTCCATGGCTTTTCCTGAATATAGTCTTGTAATTGCTGCCCTTCGCAGCCTTATCCTCCTGTCCTATCACTGCATGCTACTTTAATCACTAGAAAATTATTATTGACGCACTTCTTTTAAAAACCTTTCTGATGGGATATTAGAAACAACTTTCTCTTCCCTACAAGCTTTTCAATTCGAGTTCAATCCTGTGGAATCCAGATGAGGTTTGTTCAATGTAAATTCTTTAAAAATAAAAAAATAGGTCCAGTTGATGATTTTGCCAGGAAATTAGAGCAGTGGTTCTCAACCATTGTGTCGGGACACATTACTGTGTTGTCACACAGAGGTAAATGTGTCCTGGAGAGCCCAGAAGATGGCTGGATTTGGCCTGGAGGGAGTGGGCTAATGTGCCCTGTAGAGTCACAGTATGCTTCCAAGTGTGTCACAACCCACAAAAGGTTGAGAACCACTGAATTAGAGTATAAAAAATTCTGAATTGCAGGAATAGAAAAAGAGTTAAGAACTAAATGATATAATTATTAGAAAGAGTGGGCCAGACTTTGGCATTATAATTACTAGAACAGAGTGCAATGTGACTCCATTGAAGTCAACATCATCACATTCATGTAATGCAGTGGTGAACCAGGCCCAGCACTTTTTCTCCATTGCAAAGTCAATGTTATGGAAAATGATATTAAAGTATAATTTCCATACTTCAGGGATTACCAGAAAATGACTCATGATAAACTGACTGCATTTGTGGAATTGGCAATACAACATAAATTTAGCCTCTCTCTTCATATCCTTAAATATTTCAGGATATAATTTAAGAACATGTCCTCCATTGCCTTCATTAATTCTTGTGTGGATTTTGCAGACCCTTAAGTAGAGTGAATATAAAAAGGATTATGCATACAGTTTGGAAGCAGAAATATATTTTGGAATACAGGTTATGGTGAAGAGGAGAAAATCCATGTTCTTTCAGTTTTGCTGAAGTAATAGATGTGCAATGTTGAACATTGCTGCTTTTGGGGGGATTTGAATTTGCCTTATTAGGGATTAAATTGTCAGATTTTTCTTCTTTCATAGATTACATGAGACTATGCAACATATACTGTTCCAAGATATTAGTTATAGAACAGAATAAATAAGACAGGCAAGCAGATATGAATGATAAATAATTCAGATGGAGATAGACTCATTGCCCTGTGAATATGAATAATGTTAGCCTTTTTTCCTGTACTAGTTGCATTTAATTTGTCAAATATAGGTGGGATTTTCACGAACACCTAAAATATTTAGGAGTACAAAACCCACAGGTGCTTTAGAAAATCCCACCCATAATTAACATGCAAGAGTAAATGCCATATAGTGATTTATATTAGTATCATTTTATCAGTAGTGTGCTTTGAGATATCCAATTTGATAAATATGATAAAAGAAAAGGAAAAAAAAATAGAAGTAAATATGCCAAGAGAGTTTGTTTATTCCATGCAAAAGTTTTTTAAAAGAATACATCATATTTTCAAAGCAACATATAGTGCTGAGTCAAAGTTCGCAATCTGGGATCCATGGATGTTTGCTGGCAATCCAGAGATCTTTCTGGCCAGATAGTGCTAGCCCCTCCTTTGTGGTTATACCTGCCAAATTACATTAATGAAAGTTAAAAACACATAACAAAGAAGGCACTTCACCAGTTGCTATTCACTATAACCAATGAGTTAAGAAATTTTGGGTCTGTTGTTTATCCCAGTTTTCTTCTTTTAATGATTTAATTTCCTGTCACTTACAATAAGCACCTTAGTTGTCTCTATTATTCTAAAGATGTGAAGGAACAGCAGACCAAGCTTCACACATTAATTTATGATCGTCTGCAAGAGATGCTTTGTGCTCTTTCCTCCAGACATGCAACATTTATTGAAAATTTCAAAATCAGTCAATAGCGGTGGTGTTCTTAGACTCTTGCAATCTATTTTATTCCAAAACAGGAAAGAAACGATGCCTGGCCAATTCACTATTGAGAAGTACAACATAAGTACAATTATTTCCCCTGTGGCCTAGACTAAAAATCAAGTAAGTTGCAGCTTATCTGACTTAAATATATATCAATAAACCCATAATTAAGTACCGATGCATCGTGACAATTAATCTAAATGCCCTTGAACAAGTATGCATTTGCTTCTTAAAAAAAAAACCTCCTATGTTGCATATGAAACAATGCTAAGAAATCAGGATCAGCATTATCTCAAAATGTATTCATTTACATGTGGATGGGGCCTATTCCTTCTATTTGGCTTTTAATTATGGTTTAAAAGTCTATACTGATCACTGACAGGCCTCTTCTTACTTCTTTATTCACTTTCTATAGCACCTTATTCCTTAAATTGTCCCACTGATACTGTGAGGGCTATTAGATTGAGCCAGCAAAAGTGGCAAAGGCTGGCACAATTTGTCCTTAGGGAAATGATCCATTTAAAATTATGATTAACAGTCATATTTGATGCAGTTCTAGTAATATTTTATGTGCAAAGCACACTCTGAGAGACATCCATATGATTCCATCTGAAATCAATAAAAATTGTGTATGCTATAACTCGGAGGGCATAATTGGGGACTAGCTATGTGAAAGTTTTCATCCAATACTCTTTTTAGTGAAAAATGCAGATTTGATTAAATGGAAACATTTTGCAGATTTGTGTGATTCTGCCAGATTGGTTGGGTGGTTGGGGGGGGGGGGGGGGGGGGGGGAGGAGGAAGTAGAGGAGGGAGAGAATTAAAATGCTACTTTCTGGCACTTTAAAAATGAAATGTTTTGTCTTTTTTGTTGCTTGGAATGACTTTTTGTTTAGAAAATTTCTTGAAGTATTTTTTAATTAAAAAATAATTAATGGTTGAAATTAAAAAAACAAAACGAATTGTTTAACTCAAAACTGTGTTCAGGTTTTGAAACTGCCAGCAGAACAAAATGACTGCTTTTCCTCCAGCTCTATTATTATGATTTGTAGGGGCGCCAAGCACCCCATCTTCTTATTTAAATTAATTGGGCCTGCAAGTACTTGGCAGTCCTTAAAATTAGGCTGTTAACGTCTCTCTGCTTTAGCATCTCCATCTGTAAAATGCATTTAGAACTGCCCTGATCCACAGAGATGTTGGAAGGTTCTGGCATTAATGTTTGAAGGCACTTAGTTACAAAGGAAATGAGCATCATAAGAAAGGGTGTATAAGGGAGACTAGCTATAGACCCTAGAAGGGGGCAGGGATGTCACAAAAGCAGGTGACTGAACTCTGAAGTTAGAATTGCCTCTTGAAAGTTTTGTCATTTTTGGTGAAGAGAGAGTGTAAAGACAATGGCCAGGATTCTCAAGAGTTTGAGCAAGAAAAGCGTCAGTTTAGACATCTAAAAAATGGAGTTTGAGGCGCCTCTCATCGGGTGCATCTACACTTGTAAATTAAGTTGACTTAAGCTTGCTTAAGTTGACTTAATTTACTCTGCGTCTACACTACACTTTCCTTAAGTCGACTTAAGCAAGCTGCTTAAGTCGACTTTTTAAAACCTCGTTTTTAGTCGACTTCTGACTTAAGTTGACTTTCTAAAGTCGACTTAAGCCAGTGTAGACCTGTAGTGGCCCTAAGTCGACTCTAAGTCGACTTAGGGCTCTCCAGGACTCCCCCACTGCCCTCCCTGCCAGGGGGGGTGGCACAGGGAGAGCCTGGAATGCTCCCCAACAGGGCAGGGCAGAGCCCTGCCCACCCTGCCCCTATGCCCTGCCAGGGTCCCTGTCCCCCTTTGCCCCATTGTACCCAGGTACAATGGGGCGAAGGCTGAGCCCCCTGGCACTTGGCAAGGGGTGCCTCCCTGCCACCGTGGGCCTCTCTCAGGTCCCCCTAGCCCCTACAAGTCGACCTAGGCGACCAGTGTGGATACTCTAGGTCGACTTTGTAGGGTCCCCCCAAAGTCGACTTAAAATTTAAGTGTAGACATGCTAAGTCGACTTAAGAAAGTCGACTTAAAGTCAACTTTGTTAAGTCAACTTAGCTACGTCGACTTAAATTAACAAGTGTAGGCATAGCCATCATGTCTAGCTTTTTCAAAAGAGACATAATAGATACACTACACCTAGTTGGGACAAAAGGAATGGGGTGAGACATGGGCATGGCTCTTTACCTCATGTTTTATAGAATCTTAACAGGGTCCCCAGACATCCAAATAGATGTCTAGACTATCTGGAAGTCAAAGATGACTGTCTCACCAGGCATAAATTAACACATTCAGCTCAGCTGGCCAGTCATTGGCTCACAGAAATGCAACTGAAGAGCTCCTTACACAATGACTAAAAGACCATCTAATACAATTGTCTGTCTGACACATCTCTGTAGTAAGTATTTGCAGCACTAAACCTATTATCGTCTCACATCTATTTAGCATCATAGGCTGATAAAACTTTCCACCTTCATCTTCTGTTTTGCTAGAGTGCTGCTTTTACCTGTGCCTCTACTATTATCAGCACTAGGTCTGTAGGTTCCTCAAAGGAAGAGGGAAATTGCCAGTAATTTTTCTTGGTGCATCCTGCTTCCCGTTTCAAAAGAGAGGCAATTTCATAGCCTCTTTCATCATCTAATGAGAAAAGTTTTGAAGTAGTTTAATGAATAATAGATTTTGCAACAATAATGAATTTGGCTTTCTTTCACAGGATTCTCTAAAGAGCAAAAACACATGTTCCAGCTCATCTTCCCTCCTCTGTGGTAAGAAAAGTTTAATAAATTATCAAAATTAAGAAGAGGAAAGGACCAACTCTGTGTGCACCTGGCAAATAGACAGAAAAAAAGATTTGTGTGGCCTTCAGCTGTATTAAAGTACTCCTGGAATTCCTATGGATTCTCAGTATAATAGACTACCTGCATAAAGGCACTGAAAAGGTTACAATTACCATTGAATTCTCCCTGGCTCAAAATATTTGTCCTAGATATCTCTGAATGCTAGAATTCTTTATGTTCCATGGAAAATGTAAAACCACCAGCAAAGACCTGGAAATCTTTGAATGGAGGAACAAACAAAATTGGGGTCATGTTGGAGCATTGATGCTTTGGTTTGTGCTAGAGGGGATGCAGAGGAAATTCCTCCAGTAGTCTCCCATGGATGGGACATGCTACTGATGGCTGCTCCACCATCCTTTAATGATCAATATTGGAACAGAGCCTAGTGCCATGGAGATAGATAAGTGTTTTCTCAGTACCAGTCAATCAGAATTTTTCATGTTGAAATGCTCACTTTGGAATTAGTATTGAAGACTTTGGAGCCTGACTCTAATAAGAAATGGGGAAAATTCTGATATTTCTGAAATTTCAGCCTAAGAAAGATATGATTAATGTGGAGACTAACCTTCCAGGAAAGTGCTGGAAGCCCCATCACTCCTAGAGACTAGATAAATAATAGAGACTATGCTACAATGACACCAAGATGAACTGAGCTTTTTCTATGGTAGTCTGGAAATAGTGACTCGTGAATATCTGAATATGGTCATAATTCTGCACACACTAAAAAGCACTGATGGGAGACTATAAAATTTGAAAATTAAGTTCCAAAAGTCCTGAAAATTTCATGGGGATGTCCAAATCGTATTAGCAAGTTCCAAAGGTGTAGCCTTGTTAGTCTAGTTCAGCAAAAATGAGCAAGGAGTCCTCTGGCACTTTTAAAGACTAACAAATCTATATCTATCTAATCTAAATACATTTGTTAGTCTTTAAAAGTGCCACAAGACTCCTTGTTTGTTTTGCCAAATCATAGTAAAAATTATCCAAACCTCTGGAAATTCCATGAGGACAGTTTTTCTCCTGGTATCTTTTGGAATCTCTGCTTTCTTTCCTGGATGGAATCTTATAGCATAGAAGTGGCAAAAGATATGTAAAAGCTTAATGGGCTTTTTAGAACATTAAACTTAAAAATGAAATCATCAGATACTAGATGAAGGTTTAGGCAGGTTCTTTATTTTATCTGAACCATTCATCCATCCTGTTAGGCAATTTGCCAACATTGCTTCTCCTTATCTGCTAGTTGCGTAACACACTCATCAATATCTCTACCAGGAACGTTACATAAAGGCAATACATTTATTGGCACATTTAACCCTCCCTATTTTATGCATAGCTTTGTCAAGGCTGATTGGAATCAAATCAGTCAAATGGTCAAATGTACTAATTCTAACAAGCAGCAGCCTCTGGTTACACAGTTATCAGAACACTGCCCTTTCCTAGCGCTTTGCAAGGTGGATCAATGCAATTATCATCCACTGACATATGGCAAAGAGTTATGAGTATTTTCACATGAACTAAATTGAATGGGACACAAATCATCGACTTATGTCAAGCAAACCAGAGTCAGCATCTAAAATATAGAAAATTTCAGTGGGAGTTGACAGGCGGTGAGTGAGGAAAACAGAACAGCATGGTGTTGATATAGTTGTGGACAAAAGTCACTCAATCATGGTGCAAGTTAATATTTGCCCTGTCACCCAGAGCAAGTAGAGAAGTATGGGGTGATCTGCACATCTGTTTTACATACAAAGTGTTTGCTTGTTCATTTTCATATTCTTTGCAGTAAGTAAGTCTTTATTGACTTTTAACAAGTAAGTTTTGTTAAATATAATCGGGTACACTACAAAAGGACATGGCAATCCTTCTTCTCTTCTTTAATTCCCATCTGTCAGCTCAGCAGTAACAAGGAGGCTAAATAAAATCTTTCTACTACTTTCTGTCTTGTACCAGTTTCACTGCTTCATTCACCTTTAAATCTTTTTGTTCTATGTCATGCTTCACTATGTCTATCCGATGGTCTTCTTTTATTTCTATTTCCGTGCACTCTGGTATATATTGCCATGTGGAACAAACAAGGAGTCCTGTGACACTTTTAAAGACTAACAAATGTATTTATCACATGAGCTTTCATGGTGTAATCCCACTTCATCAGATGCATGAAATAAAAGATGTAGAATGTCAGGTAAATAAATACAAAGAAAGGTAAGTCACAAAGTTAGTTCAGTCCTTTTCAGCAACCCATACATTGTTGTTTTGATTCAAACTGCGTGGAAAAACAGATAAGAGGGTGAGAATGTTAAAAGAGGGGAAAATCACCTTTGGTAATGAGTGACCTAGTCCAAATATCTATTCAGACCTAATGTAATGGTGGAATTTATATACAAATTTGACAGTTCCGCAGTTTCACATGAGAGTCTTGTTTTACAGTGTTTCTGTTGAAGCACTGTAACTGCCATGTCTTTCACAGAATGTGCAGGGCGGTTGAAGTGTTCCCCTATTGCCATTCTTGATATCTGTTACCGTTCTTGATATCTGATTTGTGTCCATTTATTCTTTTGCGCAGAGAGCCCTTTGAGTCCATTCCTGACATGTATCCAAGCCATCACCGTCATCTTTCTTGAGTTTTCTGTAGAACCATTTTCTTATCATTACATTTATTAAACTCTCAGCCAGTATGCACTCTCTACTAGTTCATTTCTGTAGTCAATAGCCTTCATTCATCAGCTTTTCTCACGTGCCAACATTCCAATGCAAAGAGTAGTATTCGCATGACAGTTTTCTTATAGATGCTGATTTTTGTTTTTATCTAAATGTGTTTAGCATTCCAAGTCCTGCAGAGTTCTTTCCAAATGCAGTAGTAACTAATATTATTTTTTCCTTTATATTTCAACTCCACAATTCCCATTCTTCAATACTACTCTAAGATACTCACATTTTCCCACTTGTTCTAGTTCTTCTTGTCTTCCAGATGCCATAATTTTTGTCTTATCTGTGCTGATCTTCAGTTCTAATTTTCTGCTTTCTAGTCTACCTAGTCATTTATTCTCTGTAAATCCTCCTTGGTCAATACTGTGAGGTCAGTATCATCAGCAAATCTAAGGTTACTTACTGTCCTACACAGTGACTCTAGCTGTTTCCATCTGTCAATGCTACAGCCTTTACTATCCTACTCCTGGAAATATGTATGGGAAATGGCAAATATTTCAGTGGTACTTTTCTCACAGCCATTTCAGCACCCTTTCTCTTACCAGCCTAAAAGTGTAGATAACTGTTTAATGGTAATTGGAGAGAACTCTTGTTATGGGGGCCTATATATGCTATGATAGCCTGGCATCAAGGGTGTTAATGCAGTAACTGCTGACCAGTGCTGATTGGCAACCTCACACCAACTGGGTGAGTAGAGGAGATGAGAAGCAGAGGGGAAGGGTGGCTACTAGAGGAACAAGCTGGTTGCAGAAGAAAACTTTTGCCAGAAAGCTGCTCAGAAGCCACCCAAAAACAACACACCAGAGAAGGGATGGTCAGATCTATAAGGTACAGAAATCTACAGATTTAAGGGATATAGGAAGGAGCTTGTGGCGCAGCTGCAGAAGTTATTGAGGCCTGATTCCACCTGCCTACTTAAGGGCCCAGATCTGGAGCCCAATGGAGTGGGTGGGCTTGGGTACCCTTATCAGTCCCCCAAGGGAGTTAAAGAGAGAAGGGGTTTCCAGACTCCTGGGTATCGGGATCAACTGCCCCACCAAGTATAAGAGGAAAACCTGCACACCCCAGTGGGATTGAAACTGGTACTCTTCACAGTCCAGAATGGGACTACCACAGACACTCAGGAAAGAGAGCTAACTGGCCTCCCAATGGCTATGTCTACACTTGCACTTTAAGTCGACTTTAACTAAGTCAACTTGACTTAACTAAGTCGACTTAAAGTCGACTTAGTTAAGTCGACTTAGTGTGTCTACACTGAAAATTAAAGTTGACTTAAAGGGGAACTTACAAAGTCGACCTAGAGCGTCCACACTGGATGCTCTAGGTCAACTTTGAGGGGCTAGGGGGATCCTGATGAGCCATTAAGGACATAAAGAATACAGCCATTGTGTCCTTAATGGCTCATCAGTTTACTCCCTGGGACCATATCACCTGGCAGATTCCTTAACATTAAGGAGACAATGGTTGTTCACACCCTCCCGTCTAAGGCATTTGTCCAGAATGACACAAGTTAAAGTATGGATATAACATCAAATTCTTAACTTCTAATCGAAATAGAATTCCTAGACATAAACAATATAATCATTCCCAGCAAATTACTACCTTTCTATTGATACCAAACATGACATAGTTCCTATGGATTATAGCATTTATGAGATATCCATAGAAAATAATATCATAAATGCTTCCCTAAATCCAGACAGTGTCACACCGTGCCCACATGCCCTGCCCTTTGGGGGGCATGCCAGGCTCCCCTTGTGCCCCCTCTGGCAGGGAGGGCATTGGTGTAGTCCTGGGGTAGCCCTAAGTCGACTTAGGGCTACCCCAGGGCTACACTGGCTTAAGCCTTCGGTCGAGTAGAAAGGTGGTTTAATAAAGTCGACTTAATTTTCATTAAGCAAGCTGCTTAAGTCGACTTAAGCAAAGTGTAGTGTAGATGCAGGTCACATGAAGTCGACTTAAGCCAAGCTTAAGTCGACTTAATTTACCAGTGTAGACGCAGCCAATGAGACAAAATGAACTCTATAATGATCCATCTTCCCAAAGGCAGCATGGTAGCTTAAACACAGCAATTCACACCTTTCTTTTGTGTGTTGGCAGAACTGTGTTCTAGGGCACTAAATATAGCAATGACATAATTAGAGAAGGAGCCTACCAATATGATTTCAGATTTTTTACTCCACAAAATGCTGGAGGAAAAGATAGTGGTTCAAGGCCAGTTGCTTTGGTTCAACCTATTTGAGACACAATTCTATAATGACGAGAGTGTTAACTGCAAGATTAGGCTCTGGGTTCTTATTCTAAATACAGCCATAATTCCTAGCTGTTAGGATTTGGTGTTCTGATTGGATCCCATCTCCCATTATTGGAATAAATATATTTTACATATATAAATTATCTTTCATTCCAAAGCAGAAGAAAGCACAAACTAAAGCAAAAGCTACATCTAGAAAAGTTATGGTATATTTCCTTTCCAAGCCATTTATTTTTTCTTCTTTAAATTGCCATAAATGAGAAATGTGGCAACGCTTTATTTAGATATACTATCTCCTACGTTGCATTATTCACTCCTCTTTTCTCTAGTTAGTGCAATTTACAAGAATCAAATGTTTGAAATGTAATGCTCAAGTTGCCCTGAATTCTATCAATCTGTATATCTGCTAATTTAAAAGGGTTTTTTTTCTTTTAATAGTTCAAAGGGGAGTTAGCCCTGTAAAGTATTCAGATTTGTTAAGTGCAGTTTTGATTGACAGGTGTTCACATTTGTGATGCAGAAGCAGCAATGGCTAGAAAGTCAACTAGCATGGCCTCTATGCATAACGTAAGCAGAGTATATAATATGCAAATTTTGTTTGACCACGATCGTGACTGAGTCATAGTAAATACTCAGTCTGGATATCAGGCCTCCTAGTGCAAAATTATCAGTGTACAGTGAGGGATGTGGGTGGGGGAACATGCAAATAAATCAGTTATTTTTTTTTTAGAATTTTCACTCCTAACCTTTAGGCTACCACAACTTTTGTCTCTTTCCTCCTTACCCCATCCGTTGGAAAGGGATATGAAAAACATAGTAGCTGCCTAAGGATAAACTTCAAAGTTTGTCAGTTTTTTCTCTTTTCTGCTTCCCTTGAAAATATTGAAAGCTCCTCACCCTTCCTCAATTACCCCCAGTCTACCTTTCTCCAGGCACCTTCATTCCACTGATCAGTTTTTATAGGCAGTTCTAATATCTTTAACTTTAACCTCAGGAATGTCTCCACCCAGGCTTCATCCAGAAAAGCTTTAAAAAGAAAAGTTCTGCTGGAAATACCAAAGAAAAACTGAACACAAGACTGCTTTCAGGCCTTTCATATGCTGAACAAGCTAAAACTGAGACATGGATATTTAAGGATTTTTAACAAGAAAACTGTGACATTGGCAGGCTGAATTCCAGCTCTAGCCAAGACTGCTAAGAACTGACAAACTTGTAGTTGGACAGCAAACAAATTTACCTCTATTAGTTTTGCTCAAAATAGGTATTAGTCATATAAGAACTTATTTAGGGTTGTTTAGATTCCATGATATGCTTGTAAATTGCTATGTGCAGTAATCTCACTTATAAAGTCCAATATGTATATTTTGCTTTATAATTTTCATAATGTTTGTTCTGACCTTATGAACCCAGACATGAGAAGTATGCCTCCCTTTCACCATTGTCCACTCTCCAGAAGGACTAACAAAAATCAGATGGACCATCAAGGAACATCACAGTTGATTAATACCCCTATCGCACTTGAGAAATGCTACATACAAAGTAACTTATCCTGTGGACTTGGATCTGAATGGAGGTAATATACCAAAGTCACAGGATAATTTTCCATCTCTTGTCTGTTTGAACTCTGATGGGACTAGAGACACCAAACTGAAACCAGAAATCCCTTGGGGGCTGCACCAAGGCTGCCCTGAAAGACACTTTGAATTGACAGATCTCTACAACTCTGTCACTCTTTGATGATAACTCATTTGTGTATATATGTTTGCTTGATTTAACCTATAAATAACTCTTATTTTCCTAGTTAAAAAGCCTCTAGATAGTTCATTATAGGACTGGCTACAAGCGTCTTCTTTGGTTGAAGATTTAGGGTACCAGTTTATCTGGAGCCATTGATAGTTGTTTTGGGGCTAGAAGCAATCTGAATGTGGTGTGATTTTTGGTTTAATTGGGCATTTATCACTAAGTCCAGTTTGTCTGGGTGACAAGATAGACCGGAGAGTCTAAGGGCAGGTCTGTGAGTCCATGGTAAGACTCTTACAATGATCGAGTTCACATTTATTACTGGTTCCAAGGGGTGGCCATGCTAGTCTAGTTCAGCAAAACAAGTAAGGAGTCTGTGGCACTTTTAAAGACTAACATATTTAGCTAGTTAGTTAGTTATTTGGTACTGGTTTGGTGAGATCTAATTATAGAGCACTCCTCCAGTTTGAGCTATCTGTCCTGTTTTTGACAGTCTCCCCTGAAGTCGACTCGGCACTCATCGTAGTGAGCCACACGAAAGAGCATGAGAAAAGCCACTACAAGTACACACTATGCCTTGTTCTCAGTTAATTTAGGGGAAGCTTTAAACCACTTATTTGCTCCCTTAACCTGGCATTGCACAGCGGCTAGAAATGCCTCTGGTTTTGGAGCATCTTTGGGATGCTCTGACTTAGACTCTGACTAATGAAAGTGCACCTCCACCACAACATGCCTCTAAATGCTGGGAACAGGCCAAGTGGAGTTCTGCTTTGAGAGCTCTGTGTGTTAACACAGGAGTCCCCTTCATGAAGACAGTATCTCTCATGGGCCAGATCTGCACTTTTCAGAAGTCATGCAAAGCAGCCCTAATGGAATGGAGAATAGGCCCCTAGGAATTTTTAATGCTCTATATTTTTCAATATTTATAAAGAATTATATAAAAGGCCACTGTGCCTTCCTCCATGTTCTGTCCCCAGTGCCCTTGGTGGTGCTTTTCCTCACTGCTTAATTACTTGTTGGGTTTTTTAGGGGGCTGAGGAAGGGGGGGGGGGTTAGTTTTTTGTTTGTTTGTTTACATGTTCTGGTATTATTTGGTTCTCAAAAATTTTTTAAAGGACTTGAATCACAGTAGGAAAAGTGACTTTGGGCCTCATACCTTATGCAACAATTTCCCCTCTGTATACATCAGGATTTCTTAATTATAAGTAAGGGTGCAGCTATGTTTACTCTAAATTCTTAATAGTGGAGAAAAATTAAGGTCTTGTGCCAGTATGTCATAGTTTCCTTCTATGAAATATCAATTCCTCATGTCCCATCCTGTCCTCTATAGAGCATAGGAAGAATGGACGTCCTAGATCCTGAACTTGAGCATCCTGAAATAGTGCAGAATCCCAAAATCCTAAGGGACAAAATTCTGAAATTCATAATCCTCTCCACTTAGCCTTTTAAGATCAATGTCCTTTGCAAAATTGCATACAGATATGTTAACAGGTCATGGTGCATGCAGTACTGGGAATTGTGTGATCAAATGGATACTTTTAAGAAAAATAAAATAACTATGGAAATGAGTGAGTTTTGGATTGGCTGCAAGTTATCCATTGCTAGTATTCAATTTAAACTTTAACCCATACTCAAGATTTATACACTTTTTTCATATCAATAAGTTTTATTTTTACTTCCATCTGTTCAAATTGTAGTGAAATTTCCTGTGTAACATTTATTTTGTCAGTCTATACAATAATTGCTTTCCCAACTTCTAACTCACCATAAAGATCAGGTTGGGGAGCCATTGTGTTAGAATGGAAAACAGTTTCCATGTTAGAACTTTTTGATACATAGATTTAGCTAATAGCATCTAGTTATTTGCAGTGTTGGGGATTTGTTTTCTAGTAAACTAACTATACCATAGGAGCAAGGGATTCCACCAACTTTCACTAGCTATGGAAGTGGTTCGAATCCATATGTATCATTTCTGTTAATGCAAGTGTAACACTTATCTGAAGTCAAGCCTTGATATGGACACCAGGCTTCAATAAACAGATGAATACTTCTGTTGAAAAAATATTCCAATAGCAAGCTAAATTGTAAGTATTGTCAATATCTACATTTCTGCTCTTAACTGATACTGACTATTCTGCTGACTTAGTTTTCATACTACATTTGCACTGCCTGTTTCACAATTAATATTGCAATGATAACTTATTTTCCCAACCATTAACATTTAGATGGGTATCTCCCAATTATGTGATCTTGAGCCTCCACCATGATCCCTCATTTAAATTACTTGCAGTCTTGTATGGTATTTCAAAATCACACTCTTTGAACCTTCTGTAAAAATTAGAGAACTTCAGAAGCAGGTAGTCTGCCAAATAATCAGTGGGGACACTTGACTATCGAGGTACTAAAGGAGCAGGATTATAAGGCCATTGCAGAGAAATTAAATGAATTATTTACACTAGCCTTCACTACAGAAAATGTGAGGGAGATTTCCACACCTAAATCTTTCTTTTTAGATGACAAATCTGAGGAACTGTCCTAGATTGAGGTGTCATTAGGGAAGGCTTTTGGAACACATTGGTATAGTAAGCAATAATATGTCACCTGAAACAGATGGCATTCACCCAAAAAGTTCTGAAGGAATTCAAATATGAAATTGCAGAATTACTAAATGTGGTATGTAACCTATATTTTAAATCAGCTTCTGTAATGAGATGCCGTTTAAAAAAAAAAAAAAAGGATCCAAAGGTGATCCTGGCAATTCCAGCCATGTAAGCTTAACTCAGTACCCAGAAAACTGATTGAAACTACAATAAAGAACAGAATGAGCAGACACATAGAGCAACAAGCTTTGTTGGGGAAGCTTCTGATCTATCAGAATTCTTTGGGAGGGGCGGGATTCAACAAGCATGTGGACAAGGGTGATCCAGTGGATATAGTGCACTTAGACTTCCAGAAAGCATTTGGCAAGGCTCCCAAAGTCTTTTAAGCAAAATAAGTAGTCTTGGGATAAGAGGAAAGGACATCTCATGAATTTCATGTTAATAAATAATAAATACAAAATAATGCACACTGGAAAGCATAATCCCAAATAAATGATGGGGTCTAATTTAGCTGAAATTATTGTTCATAGTTCCTTGAAAATACCAGCTCAATTTGCATTGGCAGTCAAAAAAGTGAACAGAATGTTAGGAATCATTACAAAAAGGATGGATAATAAAAGAAAAATATCATAATGCCTGCATATAAATCCACAGTACACACACACCTTTTGAATACTGCGTGCAGATCTGTTCAAACCATATACTATATTTATAACATTGTGATTGGAAAAATTTACAGAGAAGGGCAACAAAAATCATTAGGGGTATGAAACAGCTTCTATATGAAGAGAGATTAAAAAGACTGGGAGTTTTCAGCTTTGAAAAGGGGATTTGATAGAGGTCTATAAAATCTAAATGGTTTGAAGAAAACGAACAAGGAAATATGAATTTGAAAATGAAATTTGAATTTGAAAAAAACAATGAAAATGAAAACTTATGAAGATAAATTTATAACAAATAAGAAAGTAATTTTTAAATAATTAGAGACTGCAATATGTTTTGGTAAGCCTCCTTTTGCATTATTTTTTGTAATTATAGCCATGTTGGTACCAGTATATTAGAGAAACAATGGGAGTGAGGTAATACCTTGTTATTGGATCAACATATATTTGTAAGACAAGCTTTCAAGCCACACAGACCTCTTCTTCAGGTCTGGAAATTAGTTGGTCCAATATAATGTATTACCTCACTCACCTTGTCTCTCTTCACATTAGAAAGATACTATGACTCAAGACTTCTCTATCATCTAATTTTCATTAACAGAGGAAAAAAGTCAAATCATTGTATATTTATAGAAATATAACCCACTGCTCAGAGCTTGTGTCCTCCTCTAATAGCTGAGCTACAGAGTTTTGAGTCTGCTACTGCTTTTAGTTAGAGGACTTAGGACCTGGGAGAGGATCCCTTGGTATAGATACAGTGTTAGGTCAAGATAAACTCAAGTAGTAGAAGGTCATACTTTTATTACTGTGATACTATTATTATTCAATATTTAATAGTAGCAGCTAAAGGCCCCAAGCAAGAATATGGCCCCATCATGTTGGGTTCTGAGCAAACATAGAAAATAGACAATCCTTGCCCTGAAATGCTTACAGTTTAAAGAGCTTTTAAGATTACGTCCAAATTCTACTTTTAGCTTTATCGGGGCTGGCTGTTTGTATGGCATGCAAATGTTGCTTGAACTCTGGATGTCAGACACATGAGATGAAGTTTCCCAAGTCATTGTGCTTCATGTCTTCTGTAGCCTGGATGTTTATCTGTTGTAATCCTTTCACTAAGATTTTCAAAAGGTTCTTTTGAAAATCTCAGCCCCAGTGCTATGTTCTAGGGCTACCTGTAGAAGGTTAAATAGGAAGCTGCCAGCTATCCAAGAAGGTAATTTTTCCCTTTGCTGTATAAAGAAACACTCACAGGGCCATGGTGAGAAACAGCTCATCTAGCTCCAACCATTAACCAATACAACTCAGTTCTTAATTATCCTTTCTTAGCTGCCTCAACATCCATTTACTTCATTACATAATAGTGGAAGTGATGAGATTTTGTGGGGGTTTTTAATTGTAACATGCAAAAACAAAATGCAGAAGTAAATAATCTCATCTATTACTACACATAAAGTTCTGTTTAACAGAATGGGGTAATATGGCCATTAGAGTGAATGCTTTTACTTCCTATCAGAGGAGAGATTGTAGTTTCAATGAGCTGGCCACAATGTGGCATGAAAGAAAACACATGACTGAGAAGTAGATAATCCAGTCACTGTATCAGATGACAAAACTTTTTTTTCAGACAACTGCTGAGTTTGTATGTGTCACATGGTATGGTATTTCCAGGAGTTAAAGTAAGGGGGGAACACACTGGAACGCAGTTCCGAGGCCCACAAATTTGAGGGCCCAGAGTTCCAAGGCCCCTAAAAATAGAAAAATCCGGTGGAATCCATGTTCCGCCCTGCCCTGGCTGTTGGCAGGTCCTATGCCCCACCGTTGTTAATTACAATACTTACTGTGTTATTCAGTGTTTGCTATAAACATAAACGCCATATAAAATTATAAATAGTTTTATGGCGCGATAACCGATGCATGTGGTACTGAGAAGTGGTTGCAAATGCCTACCTGGGCTGGGCCCTGCACATGCATGAAGGGGGCCTGACAATACACGAAGGGGCCTGGAGATTAGGAGGGTTCCAGGGCCCATCAAATTATACTTTAACCACTGGGTATTTCAGTCGCCACTGTTTCATCTTGACATACATGGAACATTCACAGTTAAATTGTCACAGGTGAAGATGCATCATGGAGAAGCACCAAGGCTACGAGTCATATAACTCCATCAAATCCATCACTACCTTGTACGCACAACTAAGGAAAAACTTCAGCTTTGATTTAAACATTTCAATTTTTTTCAGTGAAGGGTTTTTTTTGTTTGTTTGTTTGTTTGGGGGTTTTTTTGTTTTTTCACTTCTTTGGAATCAGAGAGTTAAAATACTTGTACTTCAGCTTTAAGTTTGAGCTTCCTGTTATAAAGTAAAATAACTGCTTGGAAAGAAGATATGTCAAAGGTCCCTTTATGGTGATAAACTTTAATGGAGGCTGAGCAGCTCATATTTTTCTGTGCTGAGATGGGTACCCATTTTGTCTGCTCAGACTGACAGGTCTGAAAATTAATTATTTTTTCCTCACTCATGATGGATACCTTTTCTAGACATGTTGGAGTATAATAGACAAATATCCTCTCTTAAAGACTTCCTATATAATTTGAAAAAAAAAAAGTGTACTCCTGATACAGACATTTCTATCAATATCCTTTGGGAATAATGAGGCCCAAGAGCAGAGTTTAAGTCTAGAAGATGGTTCAAATACTATGCAGTTTCCTTATCTCCTTTTCACAGATAAGACAGGAGAAGGCTGTTTCTTACTCAGAGAATCAGGAGAACAGTCTATAAAATAGTAGCAAAGAAAAATCCACAGCTGAAAATCCTTCTCTATCCTTTGAAGAATATTTTTTCTAGAATTTGCCTTTCTTTCCTTTACTTTATTGTAGGTGGGCAGTATTTAATGCAATCATATGTTTTATAAATTAATCAAATCTGTTTTATTTTGAATGTATGAAGTTAAACTGAATATTTTGGTTTTTAATCATAGATTTTTGTTTTAGTATTCCAATGTGGAATACTAAAATTTTGTGTGCTGACTGGGAGAAGTCATCATATAATTTGCTTAGGTTTCAAATGGTTTTGAAGTGCTATGTAAATCACAGTTTATGATGACAGTGGTATTAGTTGATATGCCTTTCAACCATTTTGATTTCTCAATTAACATTTTCATCATTAGTTATGCTTTTGAACTGTATATCCACTTAAAGGCCCTATTTCAGCAAGGTACTCACATGCTTGTCCTATGGCAGTAATTGACCTATTAAAGTCAATGAGGTGACCAATCAGCTGAAATATAACTGCATGCATGAGTGTCTTTTAATGGCAGATCCTGCCTCCAGTGTGGAGCAACTAGCCTGAACACTAAGGATCTCCAGTTTGAACAGAGAAGGGCAGAATCATTTCCTCCAGTGCGCTCAGTTGTCCATGCTGAGTTGTTGATAATGGATGATAGCAGCTGGTACAGCCCTGTTATTGCTGAAACTGGCTTTAATTGTATGGGTAGCCAGGGAGAGACAAACACTGGTTGACACCATTTCAGAAACACAGACAAATTAGAGGGTTTTGGGTTTTTTTTAACCAAATCAGTCAAAGCTTAATAAGAGGATTCAGAGTGGAGATGTAGGGACATTAATGTTTTTGTGTGAGTTCTTTCAACTGTGTAGTAATTGTCTAGTTTTACCCAGATAGTATTTGTTGGGGCATTTGATGCACTGGATAAGATACACTGCATGTTATGATAGGCATGTGTAGGACACATAGATCTTGAAACATATGGTGTGGGGGTTATTGGTCATTACTGCAGTGGAGATATTTCTGCAGGTTTTGCATCTGTTGTCTGGTGCCACTGAGTGTCCATGTTTCCCAACCTGTGGGGAGCTTGCTTCTGATTATGAGCTCAGTAAGGTCATAGGGTATGAAGGCCAGACAAGGTGTCAGGAAAGAGTTCTTCCAGGATGTAATCCCCCATGAAGTGTGGGTTGAGCTGTATGAGACCCCTTATGTGTTTTACCCTGCGTTAGTGGAATTGTTTCCCCCTCCACCCCCCTTTATTGAAACTGCTGGTTCTGGCTTATTTGAGTGGCCCATTCCATGATGCACTTTACTTCACTGATGGAGTGTCCTGGTTTGGTGAAATAAGTTTTTAGTGTGTTACATTGTGTATCCCAGACTTTCTTCTCTGAGCATGGTATCTGAGTGCCTGATGTAGACAACAGATTTATTAGTATGTCTGGGGTGATTATTAGCTCTGTGGAGGTAAGTGTGGTGATCCATGGGTTTCATGTACATAGATGTCTGTAGAATTCCATTGCTGAATGGTCATGATGTCCAGGAAACTGGTACTGATGCAGGTGTGTTCTAGAGAGAGTTTAATGAATGAATGGCAGTTGTTGATGTGGTGATAGAAATCTATGTGGGAGTTTAGGTCTGTCCAGATGATGAAAATATCATTGATGTACCTCAGATATATAATTAGTTTTGTAATGCAGTTTTCCAGAAATTTTCCTCAAGATGGCCTATGAAGAAGTTGGCATATTGAGGAGCTATTCTAGTACCCATAGCTATTCTTATAGTTGGACAAAGTATGTGTACTTAAATGCATAGTTGTTATGGGTGAGGATTACATGCATGAGTTTGGTGATGTTTGGAGAGAATATATGAGTGTTTATCCATTTTCCTGTAGATATTGGAGGCAGATAGCGATGCCATCATGGTGAAAGATGTTGCATAGGTATGTGACATGGATAGTCTCCTAGGGGAGGTTTAAAATGTTGCAGAGTTTCTGGGGGAAGTAGGTTATGTCCTGAAGGAAACTGGCCCTTTATGTGGTGAGTGGTTTGGGGATGGTTTGTACAACTCTTGCTATTCCTTCTTTAACAATGCCGTGGTCAGATATGATGGGTCTGCCTAGATTCCCTTGCTTGTGTATTTTGGGAACCATTAGAAGGCTTCTGTGGTGGGTTCATGGGGATTATATGATATTCTTAAATTCTTGAATTGTGGTGTGTGGTCTTCTTTGAGGTGGTTGTTTTTTGTTTGTTTGTTTATTTGTTTTAATAGCACGTGGTGTCAGAGAGTTGTCAATTGCCCTCGCCATGCATGAGGACTACTGTGGACTACCCTTTTGTCTGCTGGCTTGATCGCTATCAGGTAATTGGATTTCAGGGGCTATAATAGCTATCTTCTCGATAGTGGTAAATTTGTGAAGGTTGTGATGTTTATTGAGGATTTCTCTATTTATTTCCTGAAGCAATCAATGTCATAATCAAATGTGTGGCTTGTTTTGAAATAAGTGCACAGAATTCTGAGCAGACAGGTCATGTTTTGATCTTCTGCTGCTAGAGTCCGTGTGTTATTGGATTACTTTTTCACTGTGCATTGTGGGAGCCCTAACAGAGGTCCCTGGAATAATGGGAGCTGGGATCAATTTAAAAAAAAAAATCCACTATTCTGCTCCTCTCATCACATCATTCATCTGTTTTGCAAGTGCAGTTAGACAGCATGGCAGAAACTGTGCTGAACACTGTGCTTCTGATGGTCATTAATGTGTCCAGGCAGATGCATATGTATCAAGTTGTGCAATAACTGATGAGGCAGGGCAATATAATCATCTGAGGAGGATGAGGATGAAATTAGGCAGTGATTTTTTGTGTAAGATTTCCTGGGGCAGCTTCAGGTGAGCTGACACTTCTGGGCTGAGTTAAGTCATACTGACTGATGAGGCAGGGCAATATAATCATCTGAGGAGGATGAGGATGAAATTAGGCAGTGATTTTTTTGTGTAAGATTTCCTGGGGCAGCTTCAGGTGAGCTGACACTTCTGGGCTGAGTTAGGTCATACTGACTGGTAGGACAGGATAGCGCTGAACACCTGCAATGACAGTAGTGGCAGCAGAACTCCAGCATGTCAAATGCCATTTTTCTAGAAACCTGTATGTCACTCATCTCAGAACTGCAGTACCATATCTGTCACTGTTAAGAAGCATGTGGTAATTGATGTTGGGAAGCTTGCCACCACTGATTGCTATCGGTCAGTAATTAAGTTTGGTATTCATAAATCAATTGTCTGTTGTCATTTGAGGTGTGTGCTGCTGTAAAGAAGTCCCGTAGATCTATGCCAGTGCCAATGCTAGTGCACAAAGAAGTTATTGATGAATTTGCATGTTAAATGTTGCCAGTTTGTACTGGGGCATTGATGGGACCCATCTGCCTATTCTTTACCCCCACCTTCCAACCAGACCTTGGAGTTGATCAATAGAAAGGAGCAGTTCTTCACAGTGCTGCAAGATCTGATTGATCACCATGGAGGGTTCTCCAGGATTAGTGTTGGGTTGTCTGGAATGGTCCATGATACCACAATGTTAATAACTCTGCACTGTTTTCTGCAGTGAGAACTAGAAGATGTGCCCCCAGAATCACTATGTATCCAGGCCAGAAGGATAATAAAGGTCAAACATAGGCGTAGGGAGTGAGTGATGCAAGAAAAATGACTGGCATCTGTCAAATATCTTTAATGATTAATCATAACAATGAATGTAATTTACTTAAAATCTGCATAATAATCAATATGGAAAACATAATATTATAATACAGGTAATAAATGTTTGGGTACACAGTGATTGTATGTGACAAGGCATCACTATAAATACTTTCCTTACAAATTGCCACTTATAATTGATCAATTGTTTTTCATCTTTTTAAATAACAGGTCGTCCTATTTCTAAGGTGTATCCGGTTTTTAAAATTGCCTCTAGCTGTATATCTCTCTTTTCTGTATTATGAAAATATTGTATGCAGTATTATTGTAACCATGTCAGCCTCAGGATATTAGAGACACAAAGCTGATTAGGTAACATCTTTTATTGCACCAGTTTTTGTCGATGAAAGAGACAAGCTTTCAAGTTTACACTGAGACCTTCTTCAGCTCAATGTACACAGTCTCACAGCTAAATACAAGGTGGAACAGATTGTTTAGCAAAAGCAGTCAATACATATTTCAAGAGACCATTCAAGGTGAAGTGGCAGCTGGGTTCGGGGATTGTTAGTTGCTTATGGACTGTTGTAAAAAAACCCATACATTGAAGGTGCCTAATCAGGTCATGATTTTTAGTGTTTAGCAAAGTTATGAATTTAAGCTCCCAGGTTCAACTTTTGAAAGTGCTGTGCAGGTTTCCTTTGAGGATGAGGTCTGATAGGTCAGATATAGAGTGATCACTTGGTGAAAAGTGTTTGCTCATTATTCTGATTCAATGGACAATGAGGTAACACCCTTCTTTGCTACATCTGATTATGTACTGGAAACTACAATCCAAAAATCTTACTGCTAACAATGCAAAAAAGTGATGAGTATGATACTGCAAATTATACTGGATTTCACTAGAATGAATGTGATTTGAATCAATTTGATTTTATTTTTTTGCATATTACCAGAAACAATTCTTTGATAAATAGATTTCAATTAATAAAATATCATCACCATTTCTGACTATTCAAGAATAGTTTGGGCTAGTGAAGTGGGCTGTTTTTTCAGTGGGAGAAATGAGTGGCCACTGACACAGAATAGTGTATTCTTAGTCTATTTTAGTCACAGGTATTCACACTATTATGGTAAAAGTTACAGCAAAATTTAATATTGTGCCACAATGTGTGTAAGAATCTCAGACTCGGCAAAATTCCCATTAATTTCCACAGGAGTTGTGCTTGAATAATGGATTCAAGATTCAGCTCTGTAAGGCACAGTTACCTAGGGATCTTCCATTCCTGGATTTCAAAATGCCCTACGGTGCATCCACACTTGAAAATTAAGTCGACTTAATTTACCCTGCGTCTACACTACAGTTTCCTTAAGTCGACGTAAGCAGCTTGCTTAAAGAAAATAAAGTTGACTTAATGAAAATTAAGTCGACTTTATTAAACCTCGACTTAAGCCAGTGTAGACGTGGGGTAGCCCTAAGTCGACTTTGGGCTACCGCAGGACTATACCAATGCCCTCCCTGCCCCCCCACACGGCAGGGCAGAGCCCTGCCCACCCTGCCTCTGCCAGGGTCCCTGTCCCCCTTTGCCCCATTGTACCTATGTACAATGGGGCAAAGGCTGAGCCCCCTGGCATTGGGCAAGGGGTGCCCCCTCTACCCCCATGGACCTGCCCTAGGTCCCCCTAGCCCCTAGAAGTCGACCAAGGCATTCAGTGTGGACGCTCTAGGTTGACTTTGTAAGTTCCCCCCAAAGTCGACTTAAAATTTAGGTGTAGACTCTCTAAGTCGACTTACTTAAAGTCGACCTAAATGTTCAAGTATAGACATAGTCCAACATATTAAGTCATTAAGACTCAAGCACTTCTGTTAGGCTTTTCGGGTATTTTACAATACCCATTTTCCTAACTGGCTAATGGAGATGCAGAAAAGTTAAGGCTAAAATGTTCATATATGGGTTTCTGCAATTCAGGGACTTAAATCCACAATAATTTCCAAAGCTACTGGCTAGCTGCAGAGGCTTCCAAAGAGGTGAAGTGCCCATGAGAGCTGAGTGCTCCACACTTCTAGAAATCAGATATTTTATTTAGATGGCTACCGCTGGATTTAGCTGCCTATCTTAAGACATCCAAGTCTGAAAAATTTGGCATAAGTGACATGACTAAGGTTGCACAAGGTAGCAAAGTCATGATGCCTGAGATAGAATATGACACCCAGACTGTGACTCTAATCACTAGAAGATATTGGTCTCCCAAACCTAATGTGACTGCAGTCTGCAAATTGTCAACTCCCATGATCCTTGTGGAAAAAGTGAATATTTATCAAAAATTGCCATACTGTGGTTTACAATGTTGTGGCCATGTTGGTCCCAGCATATTAGGCAGATAAGATGGATGAGTTAATATCTTTTATTCAATAATTTTGGACCAACTTCTGCCAGTTAGAGAGACAAACTATTAAGCTTACACTCAACTCTTCTTCAGGGCTTCAGAAATCTTCAGGATCTGATTGAAGAAGAGCTCTGTAAGCTTGAAAGCTTGTGTCATTTACCAGCGAAGGTCAATCCAATAACGTTATTACCTCATCCACCTGTCTCCCCTACACCATTGAAATACCTCTCTATTCGTAAAATAGACAATAAATACTATATCTCAATGTCTATGCTATACATGTTGAAAATTTAATAGCACTCCTTTTTTTAAAAGCACTGGCTGAGTTTTAGTACCTCTGTCAAAATTTCAGCTTCCAATCATGAACTGCTTGTTTTAAAATCAAACAAAATCTCTGAAAAACATATTTTAAAAAGTTTTCTTCTAATTTTTCATAGTTTCAAAAACAGATTCTTACAAATATAAGCACAACTATAATGTGATTTAAAGAAATCTGGTTTTATGCTAAACTCTTCTGATTCCTTAGTATATACAACAAAAACAAGGTAAAAGATATCCAGGAACAAGGTCTGGTTTGTAACTGAGGACATAAATCACCTGACCTATGCTTGTCATCATGTCCTCACCTTTTATGGATATGTGTGTATAAGTTTGTTCATGTATAAGATGAATGTGTGTAACGATCATAATTACCTGTGCAATTGTGTGTATGGAGCGGGTGTTGATGTGGGCATCCATGCACTCACACTCTGTATGACATGGAGATCTACAAAGTTTTTTTCTTTTAAACTTCATTAATCATCCTTGCAAATGGAATTCTTCCCTTGAGTGACATTTTTATGTTAGAATTATATTATATTTGATTTGAAAGCAACCTAATTAAGGTATGCTTCCTGTAAGCTATTTAAGTCTCACCTCCCGATGGAATCATGGAACATTTAGAAAAATAATGAATTACATCTTATATGATCTTTATTGCTACTTTTAAAATGAGTAATATATTCCATTTTGGATGAAATAACATAACCCTGAGGAGCAATACGTTTCCACAAATTAGATTGGCTCCTCACATTATGAGATTGTTAAGCAGGAAGAAGAAACTTTTTTGGCTCTCTATGGCACTCTCCCTCCCCCGGAATAGTGGTGGTGGTTGTGTAACCTTTGGGTGGGCCAAAATTCATTCAGTTGCCCTTCTCCAGTGCCCCACAGAAATCAATCCCAACCCCTATGGGGAAAGCAGCTGGAGACCCAGGATCCAGTCTGTACAGGACTCACGGCGAAGCTTGCTCAGAGCTACACTCACATTAAAATACTACTAAAAACAAACATAACAATGAACTTTATTAACTACTAACTAAATGAACCTTATCCTAAGAAAACAAACTACAATTAACCAAGAACAATCCCTTGCATGAAAGATACCCAAGAGTCCCAAAGTCTGTGTGGAGTTCACCCAACTCTCAGCTACAGTCTCTGTTCCAGCGTGGAAGCTTGAGTGGCAAGAAATAGCTGTCCTCTTCTTTCTTTGCTGGGATCCTCTGTAGCATTCCATGCAGGCTTTCTCTTCTCCTCTGCAACCAGCCCTCAGTCCCATATGCATGTCTGCAAGGTCTGTCACAAATTACTCCTTTACATGGAGAAAACATCTTGTTCACTCCTGGCTCAGCTCCTCTCCAGAACACTGAGCACATGGTCTCCTTTCAAGGCAGCTCCTGCCTGCTGTCTGCTCAGGCTGCTGCTCTCCAGTCATCTGACTGATCACATCATACCAGCAGGGTACACTGTGGAGCATGCTCAAACTGCTACCACTCCCTGCTTCTGGAAGTTTCCAGTTGTGGGTCGCTAATCTGCCCAACAACAGTAACCCACCCTCAGCAGGTCTCTCAGAGATAGCCTTTTCAGGCATATGGGTTACAGTTGGTTTTGGGTTTTTTTTGTAGAATTGAACTATAAAATATAGTCTGCTTCAAGGTAAAACTGGTTAATAATAAAAAAGATGCAGCAACTGTTTGCTCTAAAGTATTAGTCCTCCCCCCCCCCCTTCTTTGGTCTTAGATCAGTTGAAGCATAAGTACGTGATTGATCTCTAAGGCTCAAAAGTGAAGCACGAAAAGGTGGAGAGGCCACTCTGCATCTCTGATTTTGTAGGTTCTGTGTGGCATATATTTGCAGCTTTCAGTTTCCCTTCTAGGTTTACACATTTGTTAACTATTAATAATGCCAAGGGGATTCAGCCACCTTGTAAAAGAGGCTTGAGTTACTTAATATTTCTGGAGAAAAATATGATTATTTCTGTGGGATAAAGTGGTGTGTAGCATAATCAGCATACAGTGCCAACTAAATATTTTACGAATGTGATAGTTCCCCTGCAAATGATTTGAATATGATTATGCACAATATTGTAGAAGAGGCTTTCCAAATGATAGCACTAAAAGATTTAAAAACTTATTGCCTGAGATAGTCACATGGTTCTCAGTTTATCCTCTTCATATAGTTATTGTAAATAAGTAATTGTCTTTGTGTTTTGCATGTAGATAGATGCATAGACTTAATTCATGTAGTATTAATCAGTACGTTATTGCTGTTAGCTGAGGATTCCTCTGAAAGATATATCCTAACAAACCAAGATTTATAATTAGGCCATGAAATGTCTGCTGTCTGTTCTTTGTTGGGTAAATATTGTATATTAATATCTGACATACTACAAAGCCCTGATCCAGTGCTTAACTTTAAATATGAGTAGTACCATTCAATGATAGGATTACTTGTATGTCTTGATAATTGGCTGGATTGGGGTCTTAATGATGAAGCTGTAGCAATTTTTTTTTTTAATTTGTAAATAATACCACTTGAATCTATTTATTTATTTATTGGACTTTTACCTTCTTCAAATTAGTTTTTTAAAGTTAATTTTTTACTTTGCCTGTAGGTCATTTATATATCATCTAATTGCTGGCTGTAAATTTGGGAGATATTATTTATATTAGAATATCATTGTACTTGAATGTATTTCATGATACAGATAACAATTATTTAGACATGCTGTCACTAAATATAGTGCACCTTTTTATATAGAATCATAAAATCTTAGGGTTGGAAGGGACCTCATGAGGTCATCTAGTCCAATCCCCGCTAAAAGCAGGACCACTCCCACTAAATCATCCCAGCCAGCGTTTTGTCTAACTGGGCCTTAAATGTTTCCAAAGATGGAGATTCCACCACCTCCCTAGGTATCCCATTCCAATACTTACCATCCTCCTAGTGATCTGCAACTTGAAACCATTGTTCCTTGTTCTGTTCTCTGTTACTACTGAGAACAGCCTAGCTCCCACCTCTTTGGAGCACCCGTTCAAGCAGATGAAGGTTGCTATCAAATCCCCCCTCAATTTTCTCTTCTGCAGACTAAATAAGCGTAGTTCCTTCCGTCTTTCCTTGTAAATCATGTGCCCCAGCCCCCTAATCATTTTTGTTGCCATCCCCTGAACTCCTTCTAATTTGTCTATATCCTTTGTATAGTGGGGAGCCCAAAACTGGACACAGTATTCCAGATGTGGCCTCACCAGTGCTGGATAGAAGGGAATAATCACATCCTTCGATCTGCTGGCAACACTCCTACTGATGCAGCCCAATATGCCATTGGATTTTTTGGCAACAAGAGCATTCTGTTGACTCATATCCAGCTTCCAGTCCACCATAACCCACATGTTCTTTTTTACAATGCTGCTACTTAGCCAATTGGTCCCCAGCCTATAGTAGTACATGAGATTTTTACATCCTAGGTACAGGACTTCGCACTTGTCCTTGTTGAACCTCATGAGATTTCTTTTGGCCCAATGCTCCAATTTGTCTAGGTCTCCCTGAATCCTATCCTTGCCCTCCAGAGTGTCTACCATTCCCCCCAGCTTGGTGTCATCCACGAATTTACTGAGTGTTCAATCTATCCCATCATCCAGATCATTAATGAAGATGTTGAACAGAACTGGCCTCAGGACCAACCCCTGGGACACTCCACTCATTACTGGTTGCAAACTAGACATTAAGCCATTGATTCCTACCAGATTTTCATCTTTCCACATAAAACAATTCCTTCTGCTTCTTAATGAAATATTTTTGTTGCTCTTTTCTGAAATTTCTTGAATTTGACAAAAAAAAAAAAAAAGTTGGTAGAAAGGTGGCCAGAAATGAGTACCATGCTCTAGGTTTTGTACTTCCACAGCTATATACAGAGATACCATTACCTCTGTGATATGATATTGCTTTATATATATACAGAACTGCATTGGCAATATTTGCTGATCACATTACAAAATCTGATCTAATCTATTGTCCACAATCACCTCTAAGTCTCTCCTGAGATCTTTACTTGCCTGGATCCCCGATCTTATAAAATATAAGTTCTTGAAATGGTTTCCCCGAGTTATATTGGGTTTCACATTGTTCTTTTATTTAATGAATCTAATCTGGTATTTATAATTTCTCTTTATTCAGTATTGTTTTGCTATTTGTTTCAATGTGTCCTCTGCATCAATGCACGTGTTTTTCCCTTCAAAAATTGAATTTGTTTTTATGGCCAAGATTGTCCAAAATGTGTGCTTAAAGTTAAGCTCCAAATACCATATTTAGACCTAAATAAATGACTTGACTTTCAAAACTGTGTCAAAAATAACACTTCTCAAAAGTCTTGAGCACCCAGCAGTTCTATTTTCCCCCCACCATATAGCACTAGTACAGTTAGACCTCTAACTGGCTGCTAGGGTTTTAAGGACTAGGTCATCCAAATCTGTGCAGAGCTCATCTAAATGATGCAGTTGTTAAAATGTTAGCAGCTGTGTGTGGGCTTTTATATATTAGAGCTGATACCACTGGTGGAGCTGAACTGGTGGTAGCATGGGTGGGGAAATTTTAGGAGGAGAAAAAGATTATAAGTATAGATAAGGTCTCAAGATCTCTCCGATTTTAATAGGAAGGGCTCTCAGATAAGAGGCTAGAGCAGTTGGCTGGGACCTGGAAGACGAGGTTACAATTTCCTTCTCTACCATAGACTACATACATCCTTAGGAAAATCACTTAGGGCAGTGATCCCCAAATGATTGATCGTGATCTACTCCCAAACAATGATTGCCATTAAAACCTATGAGCGGTATGCCACCTGCTGGAGAAAGGTTGGAGGCCACTGACTTAGGGCTTGTGTATGTAACAACTTGGTGTAGGTGAATGTAACCTGCAGTAGCCTGCTATACACACCTTTCTACGTGGACCCTGCTAATGCACATTAACAGTTCATTAATGAACTTTGATGTAGTCCTTCTTCAAAGAAGAGTAGATCAGAGCACATTAATCAATTGTTAATGAAAGTCAGCAGGATCTACATGGACAAGCAGTGTTCAGTAAGCCAGTGCAAGTTAGATTTACACCCAGCTTGCTACAAACTAAACCTTCATGTAGACAAGCCTTTAGTGTCTCAATTCCTCACCTGTGAAAGTATATAACATTATTTCTCTACCTCAGAGGGGTGTTGTGAGAATAAATATATCAAAGATATTGATATAAGCAGAAACTACAGTAATGCAGGGCCATAAAAGAACCTAGATAGAGCTTTCCATACACTCAGCCCTGCAGATGTGTCCATTTAATATAACAACTCCCTGCAGTGCGAACCTCTCTTTGGTATATGCACACCTGGATATGTGATACAAGAGGAGCATGAATTATGCCTCTCTTCCTTCTCCACTTTACTACTACATTCTGTTCTCCCAACTTTTCCCTAAATCTTAGAAGCTGCACTGTGGTTTTGATCCTTTTGCCTTAATAAAGAGCTCTTTTACCTGATAAGGAAGGGTAGGATTTCTTCTTTCCAGTCTGATTTAGAAACCATCTGATTTGTAAAACAGTCTGTCACTCCCTGGTAATTGCTGCTATTAAGTATAGGCTACAACTGGGGCTAATTTAAAGCATCTCAGGTGTGGCAATCACCTGCTAACAGGAGCAGTGGCAATCAGAGAACTGATGGTGTACTAAAGATAAGAAGCAGTAACCTTCAGTATACTTCAGGAGTCACCTCTGCTCTGAGCTCCATGGAAAGGGTAGAATATAGAAGAAAAGCTGTAGTAATAAAAAAAAAAAAATTCTCTGAAATACTGAGCTTTCCTATTAAGGTTGGTGCTGAAATGCTGGAAGGGAAGTTGTGGTGTCTTGTTCATTAACTGAACCAGAAGGAGGAAGTATCTTATAGAACTCCCTTCTGGCAAGATTTCTCACACATTCGTTTCTTACATTGCACACTGGGTAATAACATGAGAAGAGTCCATGTTTCTAAAAACTAAACTGTCTCTTTATTAAGAGTTTACAGAGGGGCTGCAATTACAGCTAGCATTTTAATCCCATACATACAGACAACCTTCCTGATACCTCTTTCAAACTTTTCTTCCTACAACCTGTATTCTTCCCTCCAACTTTCATGTAGGTTGGTACACAATTGTAAAACTCCAATAAGCTTTGTTAAGGTACTGCTACAAGCCAATATGTACGGAGGTGTCAGCATTCAAATCTGGGTCAGTTTTAGAATAAGACCAAAATTCTCAAATTGGGTCCTAAAAGTTGGTCCCATATACAATTGAATTGAGCCCAATTTATATGGAGATAACTGGAGTCACTTTTTCTTCATGTTTTATTAGATTTAGCTACTAGTATAGCTGAATCGATAGGATTTAGGATTTAGATTCATACATATTTTATATTTCTCACACAGATTTTTTTTTCTGATTAGATTCTGGGTCATACTTTAGAGGAAAGACCTTGTTTTTAAGCTTCTCACGTTGGTATAAACTGACTTAGTTGTGTTTGATATTTACTTCCTCAGTCTGCTACCTTGTTACTTGTCCAGAATGAGTATTCTATTAAAGTTGGCTATTTTTGTTTAACAACAGTGAATTCAAATTGAACAGCATTGTATCATGCCTCTTTGTTCACTAGATTTATCAGTGGTGTCAGCACAGTTCTGGGAATAGTAATAGTAATTAACTGCCACACTCTGAGCAAGATGTACCTTTCAAGCAGGAGGGATGTGCCAAGTCAGCACCTCTGGGTGCTGTGCAGGAAATATTACAGATTGAACTAAAAGCTAGAAATTTCTATCAAAAGAAAAATAGAGGAGAAAGGAGGCCTCTCAGAGAAAAATAGGTCTTCTGCATTTTGATCCCTGCAAACAGAAGTCTTCATTTTCAGATAAATAAAGAACAGAACGAGGACCCATAACAGCTTCCCAATGCCAGCCTTCTATTTATTGCTCGTCAGATTCAAATTTAAAATATAGTTAGAGCTTTCAATGAAAACTAAGATCAGTGACTATTTCATCCAAACTTGCTAGTCAGTCAGGAAATATCATTTACAGCTAATGACACTATAATTGCATTCATTTCTTGGGATCACATGACATTTATGAAAATGAGTGATCAAGGGAATTGCCAGGAATCAGAGGTACTTAGAGAGGTGCCATACGCAGTCCAAGGTTTCTGGCATATCTCTCTCAATTTACTTCACGTATTACCTGAAACCTCATTGCTCTTTCAGTCCTGGATTTCTGCTGAGCATATGTTAACAATTGTGCTGCATTATATTTTTTTGGACAGAAGCCAGTTAAGTCTCTAGAGAGATTCTCTGCATTTCCTTTTGTGTTCTAAACAGCGTGTTAACTTTTAAGATAAAATACTGGCTCCACTGAATTCAGTTGTAGTCTTGCCACTGATTTCAATGGAGCCAGGATTTCACGCTTAGGTTTCACAATTGATAAGATAATACATTAGTTTCCTACATTCTATTGCCCCATCCACCTTGTTGAAAAACATGAAGGTGAAGAACAAATTTCAGATTCTAGCATTCTCAAAATCTTCCCGTGCATCTTCCCATCATCTTTTTTTGCACTGCAAGTCACTGTCCAAGATATCCCCTATATTTGTCCAACTAATATCGCAGTAAATGAGTCATTGGAATGACATTGAATCTAACTTGCCAGCATTTTCTACTGTCCCATATCTTGGCCTTTTGACTATTATAATATTCACCAAGACTCAGCAGGAAAGCAAATAGCTAGCCATGTTCATTATAGCTGCTATCTGATTCAGTGGCGTAGCCATGGGTGGGCCCAGATGGTCTGGGTTCCACACATTTTGCCATGAGGCCTGCCCACTTTAGTGCCCGGCAGCAGCGTGAATTTCACCTCTGGCTTGGCTCAGGGCTGGAGTGCATAGGGCTGGGGAGACTTTGCTGTTGGGGGGGGGCCTCAGGAGCTGGGTGGAGGAAGGTGTTCGGGGCTGGGGTGCGCAGAGTACCAGCACTTTAAAAAAAAAAAAAAGCACTGTTTACCACTAATAGTCAAAGATCAGTTAATTGTTAAATTAGGCTGTCCTTTCATACCACCCTTCCCATAAATTTATCAAGCTTAGTCTCCTGTGTCTTCTTTGAAACCAAAACTTTATAAATTTGGAGATGTTTACATCTTTCTCTCTTTTTTTGCCACTGAATGCAGTAGCATGGATGTCTTGCTTTGAGGTTTCCTCTCCCAAACCTAGAGAACCCTCAACTTTGGACAGAGTGACAGAATGAAAAGAACAAATTCTGTAACTTATCCATTATTCAAGAGTTTTTGTTTTTGTTTTTAAATAAAATTAGAATGGTAAAAGGAAAACTAAAGAAGTTGAGTGGTCAGGAGGGAAGGAAAGAAATGCTGAATCTAATTTATTTTATTATAGCAAAAAGGGAATAAAAAGTCAAGGAAGGAGGAAAATAAAAATATCTCACAACTTCAAAACCTAAAAAAGTTGTTGATTTTGGAACTCCCAAAAATTTTTGGTGAAATTGGTTTTCTATCTTCTGATTACCTTATTCTGATTCTATAGGATATACTTACCAGAGTAGTTCACCATTATCTTTCTGGTCAGTCTTAGGATCACCTGAGCTTATTACACAGGATACTGTGTCCAGTGTGTCCATGTCATGAACATTATACTGCTGTGAACTTGCCACTGAAAAGTCCAACTCTGTCATACTTGCTCATGTTGAGTAGTATTTACTCACAAGTGTTTGCCCATTGAATTTCCAAATGCCTCTCAAGGTTACAGAAAAAGTCTCTGCTATAAAATGTTCATAGCACTATATAGTTTATAAAAAAAATAGTCTGGTCATCCTGCCTAAAACTGATCCAGAGGGCTTGGTGTGTGTCTGACCATCCAGTCACTGTCAAGAAATTTTTAGGGTAACAGCTTATATTTGATGATGTAAATTTATTTTTAGGGATCTAGTGCAGCGTCAGGGTCTGAGTCAATTCCCGATGCAAGACTTTTATATAACTTGTATTGCTTTCCTGGAAAAATGAGTTTTTGATGGTACTTGGTAACGAGATGCTACAAGATGCATTAGCTGTATAAAACCAAATGACCCAGAGGCAGAGGGAGGATAAAGGTTGAATGCTATTACTGAAGTTATTTTTAAAATTACATTAGAGACCATGCCTTTTGCATAGTCAACCATTTCCGAGGGACAGATGTAACGCTACAGAATAGCTAGGCTGGGCCTTACTTTATTACAGAAAGACAGCAGCACAAGTAGCAGACTATAAATACTTAGACAAGGAATAGAGGAGTTGGAAGTCAAAAACAAACAAACAAAAAAACACCTTTCTTTTTCTTTAATATAGGTTGACTAAAGAAACATGGTCCTAAGGACAAAAAAACAACTCCTGATACACACAGCCTCCCGCACCATGAAAAAAAAATGTTATCCTCTGCCTGGCCCCGTGCAACATGTAAGCAGTCTTAGGCTATGTCTACACTTGTTAATTTAAGTTGACTTAACAAAGTCGACTTTAAAGTTGACTTAGCATGTCTACACTTAAATTTTAAGTCGACTTTGGGGAGACCCTACAAAGTCGACCTAGAGCGTCCACACTGGATGCCTAGGTCAACTTGTAGGAGCTAGGTGGACCTGGGACAGGTGCCAAGTGCCAGAGGGCTCAGCCTTTGCCCCATTGTACCTGGGTACAATGGGGCAAAGGGGACAGGGACACTGGCAGGGCATAGGGGCAGGGTGGGCTGGGCTCTGCCCTGCCCTGTGGGGGGGGGCATGCCAGGCTCTCCCTGTGCCACCCCCCCGGCAGGGAGGGCAGTCGGGGGAGTCCTGGAGAGCCCTAAGTTGACTAAGAGTCAACTTAGGGCTACTCCAGGTCTACACTGGCTTAAGTCGACTTTAGAAAGTCGACTTAAGCCAAAAGTCGACTTAAAAGCAGGTTTAGTAAAGATGACTTAATTTTCCTTAAGTCGACTTAAGCAGCTTGCTTAAGTCGACTTAAGAAAAGTGTAGTGTAGACGCAGAGTAAATTAAGTCAATCCTTAGGCTGCGTCTACACTGGTAAATTAAGTCAATTTAAACTTGCTTAAGTCGACTTAATTTACCCTGCATCTACACATCAGTTTCCTTAAGTCGACTTAAGCAGCTTGCTTAAGTTGACTTAAGGAAAATAAAGTCGACTTAATTAAAATTAAATCGACTTTCTAACACCACCTTCCTAATTGATCTAAGGCTTAAGTCGACTCCCTAGAGTCGACTTAAGCCAGTGTAGACGTGGGGTAGCCCTAAGTCGACTTTGTCGACTTAGGGCATCTGTCCCTTCTCGCTGGGACAACTCAGGTCCTG
>ML685808.1:5205264-5223217 GCA_007922175.1 Pelusios castaneus
CTGAGATCCCTTCTTGCTGGGATCCCTGCTCCAGCTGCCCGCTGCTGAGCAGCTGAAGCGCGAGTCCCAGCCCGTGCTCCAGCTGCTCAGCAGCGGGCAGCTGGAGCGCGGAACTCCGGCTCTTCCTCCTGGCCCAGACCACACCTGGGAAGTCCCGAGCAGAAGGGAGCCAAGTGGTCCGGGGCAGAAGGGAGCTCCTTGCTCCCTTCTCCCCCAGACCGCTCAGGGGCTTGTTGCCCCGGGGAAAGCCAGCCCCGTGCGGGGCTGGCTCTCCCTGGAGCAAACAGGTTGACATAGAGAGTCCAGTGTGGACTCTCTAAGTCGACTTAGTAAAGGCCCCTTTAAGTCAACTTATTAAAGTCGACCTTTTTAAAGTCGACCTTAATTCCCTAGTGTAGACATAGCCTTAGTTATTAAAATGGATGTTCCATGTAGGTGCCCTATTAATTAAAGTGAAAGTACCAGTGTTTTCTGTCAGGATTTCAGTTCACTGATACCTTACAAGATGCGTACCTGGTTCAACAAATAGAATTTGACTTTTACTGAAAAAAGATCACATGCACTGCAGCTGCAGAGACAACTTTCCTCACACAGCTTTTGTGCTGCTGCTATGGTACTTGTAATCACTTTTAACTTCAGATTTCTGCAAAAATCTGTAACCAATGACACAGAAGTATTTATCATTTCTTGCTGGACTAACTTCACATGCTCTCTGCTCAGATACTGATGCTGCAATCCTAACATTTCTTGCTACAATTTCTTCATCTTTATCACTCTTTCCTTCCTTGTATGAGCTTGTACTTGCTGCCACTTATATTATAATCAGAGTTCTTTACTGGACTTCTGCTGTTACAGGGGTTCATTCAGACTGATTATGATCCTGAGTAATGTAGAACACTCAAATAATACTCATGGCATAGTAGTTTTATCCCTAGCTGTTATCTCACCAAACCTGACTAAACTTGTGAGAGACAGCAGTTCTGTTCAGATGCTAGCATCAAGTGGAGATTTCTTTATCAGTGAATGTACAATTCACTATTCAACCAACCCAAAGATTCACTCTTCTGGCTGAATTTTATATGGAATGTAGAGTGTTAACCTTCTCAGTCAATGTCTCATGAAGATGAATGAGTTCTAAAGGGGTAGCCATGTCAGTCTCGTTCAGAAAAACAAACAAGGAGTCTTGTGGCACTTTTAAACACTAACAAATGTATTTATTGTACGAGCTTTCAGAGGAGAAAATCCCACTTCGTCAGATGCTTGAAGATGGAGAACTTACAGAATGGGAGGAAAATAAATGCAGGGAAGTATAACTCATAGGATTAGGTCAGACTGTTACAGCAAATTAAATCTTTTTACCTCACCTCCCTCTAATATGAGGTTCTCCACTGTTTGAATCTAAGGCCTTGTACACACGATCACTTTATCGAGCATTAACAATCATTACCGCGCGATACCAACAACAGTGTACACACGTGGAATCGGGCTGTTGCGCGTTAACTGCCTTGTTGTAGCGCAATACAAAAACCACTTTGAGGAGGGTGGTAGCAGTTAACGCGGAACAGCTGTTGCGCCTTTCCACTCGTGTGTACGCTTACCGCGCAATGATTGGCCTCCGGAAGTGTCCCAGCATTCCAAAGTCATCCTCTCTGATCCTTCCCCCCCACCCGCTCTGTGGCCGTGACGAACCAGTCCCCGCCCTGATCAGATTCCCGGGATTTTCGAATTTCTCATCTGTTTCACTACCTGTTCTCTTCCTCATGGAGTGGAGTGCAGCTCCAATCATCAGTAGCAATGGCGGCCCATCGTGGAAGACGCGCACCCCTTTGGAGCACGGCAGAGGTGCTGGACCTGATCAGCATCTGGGGAGAGTCCGCTGTGCAGGCGCAGCTATGCGGCAGCAGGCAAAATTATGGTACATTTGGCATAATTTCTTGGGCCATGTCAGAGAGAGGTTATGATAGAGACACTGTGCAGTGCAGATCAAAGGTGAAGGAGCTAAGAATAACCTATCACCGAGCGAAGGAGGCAAACTGCCGTTCGGGATCAGCGCCTGTTACATGCAGGTACTATAAGGAGATCGAAGTCATCCTCAGTGGGGACCCCACAACCACTGCAAAGAGTCCCGTGGACACATGGCCCCCCCCTCATCCAGTGAATGTCAGACCCGAGCAGGATGAGGATGTGATCAAGGAGGAGGAGGAGATGGAGGATGACCTGGAGGAAAGCCCAACAGCATGTATCCAGGAGCTCTTCTGCACCCCCGCTGAGACGTCCACCCAAGACATGAATTGCAGCGTGTCCTCTGAGGCGGCAGAGGGGGGTTCCGGTAAGTTTCTCTTTCGTGCAGCTATGGCTCCTGCTAAAATATCATTGTCCGGGGTGGGGGTGCTTGCTGTCTCAGTCCCCGCTGTGCATGCTCTTTACTCTGCATTCATTAGAAGTGCATCAACACAAGCAGTGATTGTCAAAAAATCATCTGTATTTAGGTCAGTAAAGGTTTCCTCGATGTACCTCCAGAGTCTATTACTCAGGTTAGATGGGAGAGCGTTTGTGTCTACGCCCCCAAAGACGGATACTCTGCCTCGCCAGCTGCAAAGCAGAGCCCTGGGAACCATAGCAGCACACAGTGCAGCAGCATACGGTCCTGGCTTGCAACCGGTGGCATGTAGGATATGTATTCTAGCTGGCAGGGGCACTCTGAGGAGAAGAGATATCGGGTTCCATCTGTGTGCCCTGTGCAGAATGTTAGCCCCCAGTAAGCTTTCTATTAGGACGTACCTTGTCCGCTTCAGCGAAGCATAGGATGTTGACTGCCCTGCACCTTCCAGTGTAATGTGCTACTGGAAGGTTACATTGGTTATCTAGGCTCTATGTTAACAACAGCTTTATTATTTATTTATTTTTAGATTCGACCTTCACAAGGCCGGTGTCTACCCCAGCCTACCGCATGAGAAACAATCGGCGGCGTGCTCGAAGAAACAGGGAGGATATGTTTCAGGACCTGCAGAAAATAGCACAGGAATCCGCGAGAGAGAATCAAGCCTGGAGAGAGGAATCCCAAAAGAGGAGGCAGAAACACAGGGACGAACTGATAAGCGTGATGAAGGAGCAAACAGAACTGCTCAAGAGCATGACTGCTTTGCAGACCAAGGCGATTAATGTGCGTGCTCCACTCCATTCAGTTCAGCCATGTCCGCCTCCCACACCCCGGAGTCCTTCAAAGAATTTCTTTGAAGGCCACCTGTCCCCCTGGTACACTGCAACATCCAGTCCCCCCCAGAGCTACTTTTTAGAGACCCGCAGCTACACCCACATGTAACCCCCCCTTTTAGGTTTTAAAAAAAACAGTGACAAATAATTTGAAGAGTGGCTTTATTTGTACACATTGAAAATCTCATAAGGTGCACCTGATGCGTCCTGGAAGTTAACTAGGGGAGGGCATCATTGAAATGGTCCCTGAGTACCTCCCTTATGCGAGCAGCTTCTCCTTGGGCCCCCCTAATACTCCTAGTGGCTGGCTGTTCGTATGCTTCCTCGAGGCACTGTGCCTCCATAGCCCACCCCGGGGAAAACTTTTCTCCCCTACTTTCACAAATGTTATGAAGGACACAGCACGATGCAATCACAGCAGAGATGTTGTCCTCCACCAAGTCCAGCCTCCCATACAAACATAGCCAGCGCCCTTTTAAACGGCTGAAGGCACACTCCACAGTCATTCTGAAGCGGCTCAATCTGTAATTGAACCTCTCCTTGCTGCGATCTAGGTTCCCGGTGTACGGCTTCATGAGCCATGGCATCAGTGGGTATGCTGGGTCTCCGAGGATGACTATGGGCATCTCCACATCCCCCACTGTAATATCTTGATCAGGGAAGAAGGTACCCCCTTGCAGCTTCCGGTATAGACCAGTGTTCCTGAAAATGCGGGCATCGTGCACCTTTCCCGACCACCCAGCATTGATGTCTGTAAAACGCCCCTTGTGATCCACGAGTGCTTGCAGCACCATGGAGAAGTAGCCCTTCCTGTTGATGTACTCGGTCGCGAGATGGTCTGGAGCCAGAATAGGGATGTGTGTGCCGTCTATGGCTCTCCCGCAGTTAGGGAATCCCATGGCAGCAAAGCCATCCACAATCTCACGAACATTGCCCAACGTCACCGTCCTCCGTAGCAGAACGCAATTGATGGCTCGGCACACTTGTGAGAGGGCTAATCCGACAGTGGACCTCCCGACTCCAAACTGGTTTGCAACCGACCGGTAGTAGTCAGGAGTCACCATCTTCCAGACAGCAATCGCAACACGCTTCTCCACAGTTAGGGCTGACCTCATGTTGGTGTCTTTACGTTGCAGGGCAGGGGCCAACTCTGAACACAGTTCCAGAAAGGTTGCTTTCCGCATTCGAAAGTTCTGTACCCACTGCTCGTCATCCCACAGCTGCATAACAATGCGATCCCACCACTCGGTGCTCGTCTCTCGCAACCAGAAACGGCATTGCACCATGTGCAGATGATCGGTGAAGGAGCTGAGCAACGCGGTGCTGTTGCTCTGCATGGCATCGATCAGCCCCTGCTCCTCAGCGTCCTCGTCTGACTCGGAGCTCATTGCGTACTGAGCAACCAGCCGAGATGTATTTAGAATGCTGAAGGCGACAGTGGAGATCAGAGCAGGATCCATGCTGTCGCTCTTGTGATTGCTCGCAAGTGGTGCGGTGCATCACTGCATAGTTGAAAATAGGCGCGAGTTGCTATTGGCAATGAGGAGGATGCAAGGGGAACACAGTGCATCACGGGAAACTGAGAGTTTACCCATGGCGCTTTGCGTTCCTTTCCTTCATCCCATGATTCCAAGCGCCGATTGAGGGAAAATTGAACTGTGGGATAGGTGCCCAGAATTCATTGCGCTACACCACGATATTGCAAAGAATTCTGTTGCGCTGCAAGGAGCGACGTGTGTACGCGCTATCCCGCAATAAAGGTCACGTGTTCTTTATAGCGCAATTGCTATGTTGCGCTTTAATCTGATCGTGTGTACATAGCCTAAACGCCTGCTTTGATTTTATTAGTAAATGTATGAGTCTTTAAAACTGCCACAATAGTCTTTGTCTGAAGATGAATGAGTAGCTAAAGTGATGCAATATATGTTGCATTTTTTTGGTGGTGGTGGTGATTGTGGATTTTTCTTTTTTCTACTTTGATCTGTGCTTCCATAGGCTGTTTTTGTTTTGTTTCTTTATTTTTGTTTAATGATAGTGCCTCAAGATATAATACTTTTAAGCAGTAGATAAACTGCATAGGGTGGCAAAAATATATTGATGAAAGTGTGGAATCATCTCTGAAAATGAGTCAGTTAAAAGACAAACTACCCATTACTCTTTCTAAAACCTTAGCAGACAATTAATCTGTGGCTTGATTTCTGTGCAAAAGGAGGCAAGTGTGATTGATGGAATTATATACTTTTACACATCATTTTAATCATTTGGCCCAGTGGATTTTAAAAGGCAAGTGACAGTGTTCAGATCAGTTTGTTAAGCAAAGCCAATCAGTTTGGAAGTGGGAGGGAAAACCTGAATTTCCCAACCAATTTATATTTTCTTTGCTGTCAAGCCTCAGGCACACTGCAAAGCTAATACAAACAGTTAGCAATACTAAGCTATAAAGACTTTCTCTATTATAATAAGGATACTAATTTGACCAAAAGTTTTGGCATCATCTTTTCATGTAGCAGTAAACAGCCTCATTTATCATTAACTGAACAGTTTTTAAAAATTGTGCTGACTGCTTGGAAACATGTAAATCGATGTTACAGTAAAATCAGAAAAGTTTAGAAGAAATCCATTGGCTCTGAATGTTCATGTGATTTCTAAAATTGTCAAATGAATAATCACCTAGCAATGCACCAATATAACCATTTAATGAGTGCACAGAGATTGATAGCAAACCTAATCTATGTTCTGCTTCTAATTCATCAAGAGGAATGACCACATTTGCTCTGCATAACAGGGAAAATCTGCATCTGCAGATTTCCACTGACTCTGCCTTTGTCAGTATATTACTCCCTTTTGTGGGTTTATTGTGCCCATAATACTAATTTGTAAGAAGCTTTAACTTAGCAGAGAAGAATATTTTAAATAGGGCTGCTGTCTATTTTCTTCTGGGTGTGTGCTTGAGAGAGAGAGAGAGAGAGAGAGAGAGAGAGACACATTGCTGAAAGAAGAGAAGGAATATATAGAGGAATATATAGGCTTGTAATTGCCAAGATAGCAAGCATCTATTTAAGTCACTCCAGAATCCAGACCAAGGTCTATGTTAACAATGTCAAGGTCGCGACACAGTTGGGGATGCCCCCAGGTGTGCGACACAGCGCCACCGCTGCTGAAGTCCAGCACTGCCACAGGGAGTTAGTCCTTAAATCATGATTTAAGAAGGTAAATAACTCAGTCATAGGTTGGTGGCCTATTGCTGGAGTGGGTAGGTGACATCTTGAGGCCTGCATTTTGCAGGAGGTCAGACTAGATGATCGTACTGGTCCCTTCTGACCTTAAAGTCTATGGCTGCATCTACACTGGTAAATTAATTTGACTTAAACTTGCTTAAGTCGACTTAATTTACCCTGTGTCTACACTACAGTTTCCTTAAGTCGACTTAAGTAGCTTGCTTAAGTTGACTTAATTAAAATTAAGTCGACTTTATAACACCACCTTTCAATTCAACCTTAGTTTTAAATCGACTCCCTAGAGTCGACTTAAGCCAGTGTAGATGTGGGGTAGCCCTAAGTCGACTTAAGGCTACCCCAGGGCTACACCAATGCCTTCCCTGCCGGGGGGGGCACAAGGGGAGCCTGGCATGCCCCCCCCACAGGGCAGGGCAGAGCCCTGCCCACCCTGCCCCTATGCCCTGCCAGGGTCCCTGTCCCCCTTTGCCCCATTGTACCTAGGTACAATGGGGCAAAAGCTGAGCCCCCTGGCATTAGGCAAGAGGTGCCCCCGCTGCCCCTGTGGACCTCCCCTAGGTCCCCCTAAACCCCTAGAAGTCGACCTAGGCATCCAGTGTGGACGATCTAGGTCAACTTTTTAAGTTCCCCTTTAAGTCGACTTTATTTTTAAGTGTAGACACACTAAGTCGACTTAACTAAGTCGACTTAAAGTTGACTTAGTTAAAGTCGACTTAAATTAACAAGTGTAGACATAGCCTATGAGTCTATGAGTTTCGGTGGCAGCACTAACCCCCACTTCCACGGGGGCTCTCGGTACTGGCATTGACCCCCCTGCCACCGTCACATCTCTTCTTAAAGTATAAACCTGCCACCAGAAGAAAGCCCCCACCACTGGAAGAAAATCCTGGACAGGATTGTTTCAGAGCCGGGAGGTTTCTTTCAGTAGTGGGTCACCTCCAGACAACACTCTCAACCACATGCCGTCAGTATCTCATGACACAGCGGTTGAGAACTGCTGGTCTATATAATTCCCTCAATCTACACATATCACTCTTGTAGCTCTACATAAAGGGAAGTCTGTATTTACTTGAATACAGCACATTTCACCTTGAAATGCCAAGGCATTTTTACCTGAGAGAAGTTCGCTTCACCAGATGCCTGTGGAGGTAGATAAGTATTGCTATGGCAGGTAACCCCTGTGTGTAATAGTAGCAGCTGATATGTTTATGCAGTAATTGAAGTTGTGACCACAGCATGGGTAGATATATAAGCAAGCTGAAATAACAAAAGCAGCAAAGCCACAGTTTCACGGGTAACCTGTTCAAGTACATATCCAGGGTCCTGACTGAACTTGTACAGCCCTTGCTGCTTTAGATTAATTGCTACTTTTTATTAAATTAACAAGATTAAAACTAGGCTGGGTATCTCTACATGTGCTGCAGTCACACCTCTGATTGCTGCATAGACATACCCATTGTCTTCCAAGATCTCTCTCTCTCAGAAAGCAAGGACATTTTCTGTCTTGGGAAGATGTGCTGTTTGCTGGTGTTCAATTTTATCATGGAAGGTTCTGAGTACCGGAAATTGTATAAGCGTCACGAGAATTTACTCTCTATTTGGAGTGAATTCTTGAGACAGAACTGCTCCCTGAGCACTGAGGATTGGGCTGGGATTTTGGAGGAAAATATTGATGTGTATGCTGTTTGACCATTGCTGTTCTAGAACTGGTTTCTGTGTGTGTGTTTGAATACAACACATTCCTTTTAGAATACACCTAGGCTCTACATCACTGATTTCTCTTCACTGGGAAGCTGTCCTGCAAGGCTCTGGGTATTTGCTACCCTTGGTACAGGGCCAGCAGTATTGTTGTTATTTCCATTTTAAAGCACACGAACAGTCATTAAGTCCCCCGAAGTCCAACAGCAAACATATAGCAGGGTCCAAATGGAGAAAGCTCAGCTCTTTCTTCCCTTATAAAATGTTTCAGTTTGAAAACAACTCCTTTTAAATGTAGGCAATGCTACTGTTGCATGAGCACTTTGCTATTTGGAGCTTGCATTATTGTTGTTCTAATAAGAATGGCACATCTGCTAGCATGGACCTGTGTGCCATATGGAGGCTCCACAATGTAGTGCAAGAATTTATGCTGGAGGAGCCTGATTTAGGATTATGGGTAATACAAGTATTTTTTTTTAATATATGAAATAGGGAGTTTTTCTTTGTAGGGAAGGGTCAAGTAGGTGAAAGAAATATAATATTGTAATCTTCAGATATAATGTTCACACACATTTTTGAAAGCTTACATGTGTTTCCCAGGCAAGATCCTCCAGAATTCTGGCACCACTTTATCAACAGTTCAGCTGGTGGGTGGCATCTGAAGCAGAAAATAAACTTAAGGTTGCCAAGTCATATTCCCATATGCTGGACAGCCCAATTAGGAAAGGAGACTTAAAGAGCTGAGCTTGTTTAGCCTAATCAAAAGAAAGCTGAGGGGAGATAGGATTGCTCTCTATAAATACATCAGAGGGCTAAATATCAGGGAGTAAGAAGAGTTATTTAAGTTCAGCACCAATGTGGACACAAGAACAAATGGATGTAAACTGGCCATCAGGAAGTTTAGACTTGAAATTAGATGAAGGTTTCTAATATCAGAGGAGTGAAGTTTTGGAACAGCCTTCCAAGGGGAGCAATGGGGGCAAAAAATCTACCTGGCTACAGGACTGAGCTTGATAAGTTTATGGAGGAGATGGTATGATGGGATGGTTTAACTTGATTACTGCAGTAAATATTCCTGATGGCCTGTTATAGGACGTTAAATGGGGTGGGTTCTGAGTTTCTACAGCGATTTCTTTCTCGGGTGTCTGGCTGGTGAGTCTTGCCCATATGCTCAGGGTTTATCTAATTGCCATATTTGGACTTGGGAAGGAATTCCCCTCCTGCCATCATCCTCTCCCCACCCTGCCCCCCAGGGCAGATTGGCAGAAACTCTGGGGATTGCATGGGTCACTTGCTGATGGATTCTCTGTACCTTGAGGTCTTTAATCTATTATTTTAGGACTTCAGTAACTCAGTCATAAATTAGGGATGGATGAGGTTCTGTGGCTTGCAACATGCAGGAGGTCAGACTAAATGATCATATTGGTCCCTTCTGATCATAAAGCCTATGAGATAGGTTAGACCTCACTTCTATGAGAGGGCTGCACTGAAGCACCATGTTTAAACACCCCTGCATGTTGGGGCTGTTAAAGTATAGATCTGAAGTCTATGGGTCACACCCATCTCTGCTTACACTTAGGTAACTATATTGGCTATGACGTGCTGCCTTGAAGAAAAATACATAGTTTTGTCAGTATACTCAGGACATGTGATTCAGAAGTGTTGTACCAGAGGATACAAATATTTATGGTGACATTTGCACAGTCATTGTTCTGATTATAGCCCTACGTTAAGTGCAAAATTGTGTGAAGTCATCACAATAGTTGTTTTGTGAGCAATTTTCACTTCTTTTGGAAAGAAAAAAAAAAGCATCAGACAAAACAAAACCTCTGGATTTAGAAGTGAGAAAATCGGGGTCTCACAAATCAGTATGTGTGAATCACTTCAGCATCCCTGTGACTATAAGATACAGTCTCCCTTCAGTAAGCAGAGGTAACTCATTAATATTAGTAGGAGTTACATTAGTAATATTCTCTATGTGTGCAAGATCCATAGGACAAACTGTAGGAGCTAGGTTTCTTGTTAGTGCCTGTGTCTGTCTAATTCATGTTACAATAAAGTGCTGAACAAATAACAAAGTATGAAGAAGAATGACAGTGGCTCAGAAAATTAAGTGATGGCTCAAAGTGGGCAGCGTGGTGTGCGAGCATCGTCTGAGTCTCAGGAACTGAGAAGCAACTAAAATAAATGGGCAGTAGCAATAAACCATTGCTATCTGATGGCTTGTCGGTGGCCTTGTGAAATTATTTAACTATGCTGTCGCTATCCCTTTTCTAGCAAACAAGTATTGACGTTCCAAAGCTACCATTTGAACTAGGACCCTTTCTCGGGTATCTGAAAAGATATCAAGTTTTGCATGGGCACAGAGGCTAGCTAGAATAACCTTTCCCTTCTAGGTGCAGTCCCTTCTGTACTGGATTAAGGCAGATTGGGTGAGACAATGCTGGAGAAACTTGGACTCTCTCTGTCTCTGCTGCACCTGCTAGTTCCATATATCAGTTTGGTGCCGTTTGTGATCACAGAATTTAATTTTAAAATTAAATCAGATGCGTGTGCCAGCTATGTACAGGGCTGTGCGTGTAATTGCTGTGCTGATCCATTGCCACAGCTGGTGGGTTGGGTGACTCATCACAGAAAATACACAGAGCCATTAAGAAAAACCTAATTCTCCCTGTTCTTTTATGTCCTGTCTTTTCTTTCTTTTTCATTTGTTAATTTTTTTCATTGACTTTAATTAGGCTCTCGCTAGACTTCTGATCTTGCCTGCTGAAGTGCATGAATTTCCAAATCCCTCACAGCTTTAATCTGGAACCTTTAGAAGACACGTTTGCTTTCCAACTGGGACTCAAAATGATTAGATTTACAGGTATGATTAGGTAAAATGTCTGAAAAGTTTTATGTTACTTGTTTCCAAGTTCCAAGGTCCATTTTCTTTGTATTGAGGGGCCTATTAAACACTCTTTATATGGTCAGTGTTTCCTATACTGTATAAAAGACTATTGTTTAGAATTTAGATGAAAAGCACAGAGCTCTATTTTGATAGCCATGTGCTGAACTTGGGGGTGGTGCAGAAGAGAACCATGCCAGTGGTAGAGGACAGAGAGACAGAATGCTCCTGTGGCACTAGGAAAGCAGCATATTCCCCACCAGATCTAGTCTAGGGCTGCAGCTGGTATGCTAAAAAGGAGGTTAGAGGTGAGGGAGCCAATGGCCATGCTTCCCTATGTGTGCTCCCTTCTATGTCATGCAGCATATCCGCCTGAATCTTATAGTGAGGGGTTCCAGGCAGCAGGATTCTGAGCCCTCTGCACAAATATGTAACCCCTCATGCTCAGAGCCTGCAAAACGAATCGTATGTTGCAACAGGGAAGTGGTAATTTGTCTTCTCCCCTCCGTTCCATGCAGGAAGAGGGAAAGCAGCACAGGACATTGTTATTAGTTGAAAACTTCAAAAACAAAAACCTTTTCAGTTTTGGGCCAACATTTTTCACTTTTCAGTTATTTTGATGAAAAGACAGAATTTTCCATGGAGGAAAATTAAAATATTTTCTGATCAGTTCTATTAATTAACTTCACTATTAAAGCTGGGCAACTTATTTCCACTTTTAATTTATTTAGTTTCAGAATCCAGCCTGTGGAACTCATGATGCCCTTCTCTTATAGCTCTCTCTTTCTCATTATCCTTGTTAAAGAAATGGACAGCATTCTAGTAGTTGTCTCACTCATGCCAGACACAGAGGTGATATAACCTTATTGCTCTTCTTTAACGTGCTCCTGGAGATTTTCTCAGAATCACACAGGGCACAGCTGTGAGTCAGTCTATGCATCCACCCAGGGGTGTGAGAGGCACAAAGTACCTCCTTACATTCTGCATGGTCATGTACATCTCAAGTCACAATGCGGGTAGGGGGAAAGAATAGGAACTATTGTCTGTTACTGCTCCTCCCACATAGCTGGACAGAGAATAGGTGATGTATTGGCTCTGCTCCCTGTGATGCACAAGCCAATCACTAAGGGAAGTGAGTTGTGCCAAGAAAAAAGTGCTGGCACTACTTCCTTTCCCCTCCGAAAAATGGGGGGAGGGGAGGAAGACATCATTTGTTCCCTTATCTATTCAAGGGGCAAAGAAACGACATGTTGCACCGTGCTTTGGACTGACTGCAAGGTGTTAGTGGAGCCCAAAGTGTGCTAGTGGCAATATTCCTGAGTGTCCGTTCCCTCTTCTAATTATCCACGCGCTCTAATTGTGGTTTTTTGTTTGTTTGTTTTTTGTTATGTTTTGTTTTTTAAAAAGAGGGTAGAGGAATTTTCTGATATTGTTAAAATTTAAGGCATAACTCTCCTTTCACACCTATTTTCTCAGCATAGTTATAAGAACCCGGAAGACTAGAAACTGGGATTCTGAGCCACTGCTGCCTCCAAATTGCCATTAGAGGTTTACGCTGGATGTACCCAAGAGGGCCCTACAATGCTAGGCTCAGCAGGAAGTACTGTTGCTTAGAGCCTGAGTGGCTGACAATCCCTCACAGCTCTCTGATTGGCTGATACCAATATACAAACCAGGAAGACATGATGGAAAGCTTTTTAAGCAGACTGCTGCCTGCTTGCTTCTGCTCCAGACCCTACTAACAATAGATCTTAGATTCCAACTCTAGTTCATTCTCAACCTCCCTCTTTGATTGCTGTCTGTAACCTGCCACCCAACACGAATCTCCATGTAACCTAACCCTGTCTGCCTACTGACATCTGACTCTTGATTTGCCCTCTTGCCTGTCTTGGATTTGGGATCTGACACCTGATACCTAACTCCTGCTCTGATGACTAGATTAGACCACCCATATTGTGGTTGTGACAATTGTGATTCTTCCTGTAGCTCAGTACACACACTGGCAGAGTTGTAAACCTCAGTTTACAAACAGAACATGAGAGGTATGAAAAATCCTGGGAGAACAAAAGGACAGTTAAAACTCATTCTAACAGATGCACATAAACACTTGGAAGGTTGGTTGTTTTTTTTTTAAACTTAAAAATCACAGCTTAATGTGATGCTTGGCTATTAAAATCAATTTATTACCATTATTCATTACAGTTCATAAGAACTCTAGCTGAAGCAAGCAAAATCAAAACAATTTAAACGGAAAATCAAAACATTATTGCAAATCATGAGACTGTGAAGGGAAAAAATTACCATAGAGACAATAAACAAGATTGCATTATATTGTTTACGCCATATGAGTTCTCACTAATTTCTTGGGCTAACGAACAGTCCCATCTAATTACGGAACCATTTTTCTTGATAAGGACGGGCTAGTCCCTATTTACTTCCTGCTACACTTTGTGAGCTGATGAGCCAAGAATAGTCTCAAGAATATTACAAGATCATTGCTGAATTTCTGTGTAAAGGGAAACAATATTCATGATGCAGTTCAACAAGAGTTGCTTGTGCCTTTCCATGGGACAAAATGTCACAGATCAATATTTTTTAGGAAGCCTGGCCTACTAAGGAAGGCAAATAAAAAGAAAACTGTTTCTTACAATGTTGAATTCCCACATTTTAAAATCCTTGCATGCAACCATCAATGGATCTTCAAAGACTGAAGAATTGCTTTATCACTGTGAACAAGTGAGACATAGTGGCTTGCCAGCTGTCCATACTGGAATTCATAGCAGAGAAGCCAAAATGTACACTGCCCACCTGTGGAGGATCGTTGCAAGTCAACTGCAAAAATGCATGGACAAGGTAATGCAGGAGGATTTGAATTGATACGTTACTCTTTGGGAGATTAAAAAGTTGACTTCAGTATCTAAATCCTTACACAAGCACTATAGCATAATGAAGTGGACAGTGTGTCTGTATAGCCATAATGCAGAGAATTGCTCACTTATCACCAGCTATATGCCCTGTGCTGCTTGTATCTAATGCAGATGCTCATTTACCTCAAGTGGAAAAAAGAAGTATTCTTAATAGTCCAAATAATAATAAAAGAATAGAAGATGAGGAATGAATGGAAGGCCCTGACCTATGGATGGATTCCAGTATCAGCCATTTGTTTCTAGCTAGGTTAAAACCAAATGTCTGCTGACTTTGTCTTATTTTGGCTGACATAAGGAAAACACTTGTCCAACAAGGGAAAACCCATCCCAAAGCGTTAGGCTATTATCTCACTTCCCTGACTCAACTACTGAGAGCCAATGAGTGAAATGAGGTGAAATAATTACAGGGGGTGTCACATGATGCCATTCAAAGATTTTAAACAGTTCTTTCCTCCAAAACAGAATACTGGCTTACAGTTACAGGGTCCCTAACTGTAGCTGTTCAGTGTCCTTGTCTCAATTTTCCCCCTATACTATGACAGTTAACCAGAACTGGATGGGTTTTAAAAAAAAATCCAATAAGCCTCTGTTTTTTTTTTTGTTTTTTTTTTAATAATCTACCTTTAGCTGAATTTGCCATTAATTACACCCTGCAGTCTAATGATTCAATATAGTGAAAATTTAAATGGGGAAAAAAAACCCTATTGTACTCTGAAAAGGCTTTTTCTTTTCAAGCAAAGGGAGCTTGGAATTGCAAGCCTGCTTTATGTCTGCCTATGTTTATAGAGTATAATAACTTAATTGATGAGTGACTCTGGGTAATTAAAAAGAAAAGGCTTTATAATAGTTTTGATTTTTTTTCTATCATAATTTATGCTTAAAAACAATTTGATGAATTTAAACAAACCCATACTATATGCTGAGTGGGACTGACCTTACCTTTTATATGAACAGAATATGCCCAAGAATATGGGTCATATGTATCATATTAGCACTAAAGAACACCAACTAGCATAGGTCCCACACAGCGGTGTACAAACTCAATAAGATAGTTCCTGCCCCAATTAACTTCCATCCTAAAAAGTCAAGGAATATGAAGTACAAGCAGGAGACCAGGAACTGAAGAACAGAGAGATAGTCATTTGTTCAAGTTTGCAGAGGAAGCCTGTGGCAGAGCTGAGAACTGAATGTAGATTTCTGACTGATCCCATTTCATTGCCTTAGCAATTCCCCTTTGGGGGAAAAAAAACCAAACACACACCCTGGTACATATATTATTCATAGTAAAAGTAGTACAGCAAGTTTCTGCCAATAACACTCCCTTATCACACAGAGGAAGTGAATTAAAAAAAAGACAGTCCCTCCCCCACCACCCCACCCAGACCCATAAAGACATGGCAGCAATGGCATATACTCTCAAATCTAAATTTTCATGGCAGGTCCAAAATCCTAATTAATTCTGAGTATTAGTTTCCAGACATCTACCAAACACATTTCATAATCCTATATGAATAAAAATGGGAGGTTTTGAATAGGGGATGTTAAATTAATTAAACCCTGAAAAATTCAATATAATTTAATTACTTTGTGGTATATACCCGTCATGTAAGGCATTACTAAAATAATTTCCTCCATTTAGGCACTCAGATTAGGTATTAGAAGATCATTTTCTTCTTTCAGAGCAGTTGTTCTTCTCTTTTTAAAAAGGAAGCGGAAGGAAGCATAAAAAGAGGATGAACAATTCATCTCAAAATCCCAATTGCAATGGCTCCAATGAGATATGATCACAGGCAGAGGAGGGCATCAGAGGAACCACTTAATGCTATTTCAGTTTCCTAGCTCCTCATATCAGAATTATCTTGGATTAAATTGATCCATCATTTATTAATACCACTTTCCCAGTCCTTTGGCTTTTTGTTAATATAAATTAAATGTAAATTATATGCAAATATTAGGATTATGGTGAAATATCTAGGCTGTATGTATTACCACAGTGACACCTGAAAACACTTCTGTACAAAGATTCTATCAGTGTTTTTCATTATAAATTCCATTTTTACGTCAAAATGATTAATTTCATTTTCCTTTTCTTTCAGGCTCCATCCTGAGCTGAAACTTTGTGTGCCAAGCTTCCACCTGGTGTGAATTTTAACAACAGAGATACCAGTGAGCCTGAAATTAAAAAGAAGCATTTTTATGCCAAGCTTGTAAATAGCTTCTGAAGTATAAGGCTAACATAGATGTCAGCCTAGTATTGCACAAATATATCTACATCTATATAGATTTTGTTCGTGCTGAGCATCCCTAACACCCACATCTAGAGCTAAGAAGGATGGTCTGAGACTTGGGTTCAATTTTTGGCTCAACCACAGACTTTTTATGTGAACATAGGAAAGTTGTGTAATATATCATAGGCATCAGTTCCCCATCTGTAAAATGGGACTGTGAGACTGCAGGGTCAGATGGCAGCAGGAGGGCAATGGAAGAGACATGTATAAGATGTATGATCAAAGTTGTGTTCTCTGTAGACTGAGCAAGGATTACCACAGGCTAATTAGGAGTACCTGAGGCCACTTAAGACCCAGCCAGAGCCTTAGTAACTCCTGCTCCAGCCATACATCAGGGGAGTGGAGAGAGAGCTGGTGCAATATGGGAGGAATGCTACAGTTGACCAGAAGAACCAGAGAAGAGCCATGAGAAAGGTACAGAAAAACCAAAGAGAGGGAAGTAACCCAGGAGAATAAAGCACAGCCCTATGTATCGTCAGCATCTATTATATATAATATTGTATAATAATAGCTGCTGTTCATAGGGCTGCTGGCCTGGGACTGGAGTAGAGGGTGGACCTGGGTCTACTTCCCCCTCTCCCGTCACTATCAGGGAGGCTGATGCCCAAAGACGGAGGCAACAGGTAGTGCCTTGACCCACTGTTAGCCACATACTAGGGCACTCCACCTTTTCCCAATCCATAAGGCTCCAGGAGAAAGGCGCCTACACTTACCCAATTTACAATCTAGGGCTCAGGGTCACCCATTCCCACTGCACAGGCCTCCAGGTGAAACTGACCTGGTTAATTTAAGTACCCACACCTTTCCCCAAATCCATAGGGCTCTCAGTGTATAATACCATGGGTTGCAGGCAATGTTTCCTCTAAGGTTTGGCGGCTTGTGTGCAAAATTTTCAAGCCATGTGCAAAAAGTTAAAGTAATTGTAAATAGAATTAATTAATTGTGTTTAATTGAATTTGAATGAATTTTGAATTGAAATTTAATTTTTAGAAAGGTTTTTATTTAAAATTAATTTTTTAAAAGTTTTTTTTAAAAAAAGGAAGGAAAAAAAGAAGGGAGGAAGGAAGGAAGAGAGAAAAAGAGAGAAGAAAGGAACAGAGAGGAAAAGGAAGGAAGAGAAAAAGAAAGAGAAGGAAAGAAGTGGAAAGAAGGAAGAGGAAGGAAAGAAGAGAAGAGAAGGAAAGAAAAAGGAAGACAAAGAAGGAAAAAAGAGAAAGGAAGAGAAAGAGGAAGAAAGAAAAAGAAGGAAAGCAAAGGAGAGAAAGAAGGAAAGAAAAAGGGAGAAAGAAAAAAGAGAGACGGGAGAGAAAGAAGGAAGGAAGAGAAAGAGAGAGAAAGAAGGAAGGAAGAGAGAGAAGGAAGGAAAAGAAGAAAAGAAGAAAGGGGAAGGAAAGAAGAGAAGGAAGAGAAAGGAAGGAAGCAAAGAACGAGAAAGAAGGAAAGAAAAAGAAAAAAGAGAAGGAAGAGAAAGGAAAGAAGGAAGCAAAGAAAGAGAGAAAGAAGGAAAAAAGAGAAAGGAAGAGAAAGGGGGAGAAAGAAAAAAGGGAGAAGGAAGGAAGAGAGAGGGAGAAAGAAAAAAGGAAGGGAGAGGGAGAAAGAAAAAAGGAAGGAAGAGAGAGGGAGAGAGGGAGAAAGAAAAAAGGAAGGAAGAGAGAGGGAGAGAGGGAGAAAGAAAAAAGGAAGGAAGAGAGAGGGAGAGAGGGA
>ML685808.1:5223317-5279599 GCA_007922175.1 Pelusios castaneus
GGGGGGGGGGGGGGGAGCAGACCCCAGCCCCGGAGACTGATCCCGGCCCCGTGCTGGGAGGCCGGGGCCGCAGATTAGCCCGGCCCCGGTCCCAGCCCTGGGAAGTGGAGGCGGTCGGGGGGGTGGGAGCCCGGGATCCTGCCGCAGCCACCCCGCTGACCCGGCTGTGTGGGGCAGGCAGGCAGGCCCACCCTCCTGAGCCTGCCTGTCCCACCCTGGGGGCGGGGATGGCTAGCCCAGAGGCAGGGCGCAGGCCGGGTCTGCTGCAGCAAAGCCGCAGCCCCGGGGGTTGGAGGGAGCGGCGGGGGCTGCCTGCCCGGCTGCGCGGGGGTCCCTCACTGCTGCACGGGGGGTGCGACGGCCGCTGCGCAGCCGCGCGCCCTCGCAGCTTAGAGGGAACACTGGTTGCAGGATATTTTACCAGAGAGAGAGAGAGAGACCTACACAGTAACAATCTTAACCTCTATTTATTAACAATTGCAAACATGGTACTCTTGCTAAGCACACAATGCTTTGCTCATCGATCCTGATCAGGCAGGTGGGCTTTCCCTATTGGCCAAGCAAGGTCAGTCTTGTCTGGATCCTGGTTGCTGTACGTCTCATTGGTACAAAAGATTCTAGCAGCTCTGATCTTGGGCAGTGTCTTGGAGACAGATCCTTTTTCCTTCAGGTCTTTCCTTCTTGTTCTTCTCTCTCCTTCCTCTTGGACCCCAATTTTATAGTGAAATTTGTGTCCTGCTTAGCTATACCTTAACCAATCATATTACAAAAATAATTCTTTGATCTATCCTAACGTTGCACAACAATTCTTTAACCAATCATACCCAACCACCGTAATTGATCATGCTCAGTTCTCTTAGTTATGCAACAGACAGAAACAATTAAGGAATGGGACAGAAATCATTCAGATACACAATAGGAAAGTGGGGACCATAAAGATAAAACAGTAAGTGTAGATTTTAGGACCACTAATGTTGATAAGCTATGCCTTTCCAGACAGAGAGTTATCAAGCAAAGTTTTCTTCAAGCATATAACAATTTGTTTTTTTATTTGGTGGTAGTAAGAACCATTAGGATAGCATCACCTTCCCAAAAGCCCGACATTTCATTGTTTTGAAGTAGTTTCAGGAATGTGAGGATATGACCACCTGCCTCATAGCTCATGGCTGCTGTCTCATATGACTGTTACTGCTTAGCCCAGGAACAAGGCCCAAGCTTAGCCAAAATAAGGCCTCAGACCTTACACCACCACATGAGAAAAAAGCATGGGACCCATCATAGCAATTTGGATACAAGACATGAGACCTTTTTTTCAAACATCACTGCAGGACAATTTCTACAATGACACTTAATACTACAGAAAAATCTACATAATGTATCCTCCATTGTGGGTATCTCAATAATCAGAAATGTATGTAAAGGAGACATGGTACAAAAAGAGAAAGAATCACATTGTGTTTAAGGCACTGAGCTGAGATTCAGGTGAGATGGGGTCAGTTCTTCACTGCAACAAACTTCTGTGTGACCTAGGTAGGGCAAATCACTCAAACCCAGGTCCACAAAGTCACATAAGGCATCTAAGCCTTGGGTTTAGGAACTGAAGTTCCAGAGTTGGCTCTACTGTTATCCACAAACCTCTCGCTGAGCCAAGTAGTGCCTAAACTCACTGGGTGCCTATGTTTTCAAGGGACAAGTTTTCCTTGGGCCTATATTTCTGTCATGGGGCATGGGCACTGCCACCTCCCTGGAGGGGTCCAGTTACCTATTTCCCAGTTAAGCCCCAGAGCAGTTCACAAATGGGGAGAAAGGCATTTGGCCACTTAAGTCTGTTCTACTGTGCAAAAATATTTAAATAGTCATTAAGCCAGAGAGAGTGAGAATGTTTCTACAGTCCAGTGGCTGGAGCACCTATCTTCAAGATTACAGAGCCTGAGTCCAGTTTCCCTGTTCCAATGATTCATTATTACACAGTGGAACAGTTTCAGCAGGAGAAACTGAGGGGAAACTCACACTGGAATATATCACTGCTCATCGGTTAGAGCCCTCTGCAGTTCAAATTCTTTATCCCCTTCTGGTAGAGAGTGAGGCTGCGTCTACACTTGTAAATTAAGTCGACTTAAGCTACAATGGGGCAAAGGCTGAGCCACCTGGCACTGGGCAAGGAGTGCCCCCCCATCCCTATGGACCTGCCCTAGGTCCCCCTAGCCCCTCCCCCCTTAAATTACACTTGTAATTTAAGTCCACTTTAAATTTAGGTGTAGATGCACTAAGTCGCCTTAACTAAGTGAACTTAAAGTCGACCTAAATTTACAAATGTAGACATAGCCTGAGGAATTAAATCTGGTCTCCCACATGTCAAGTGAGTACTATCACCACTGGGCTAAATATTATAATATAGGTACTAGCACCACATCCTCTTTTGTCTGGTGGGTTTTTTTTGTTTTGTTTTTGTGGTAGAAGGTGGGTGCCTAATTCATTCTCACAAGAAATACTTTAGGAACCTTAAACCACTTGATTCCAGGTCACTTGTTAATATTCATGGATTGCTGTGCAGAGACAGATTCTTATCTGCAGTCCAGACTTAGGCACCTATCTCTGAGGCTATGTCTACACTTTGTTAAGTCAACTTAATAAGGTCGACTTTAAGTCGACTTAAAGTCAACCATATTAAGTCGACTTACTTAACTTTTCTAGTGTAGACATAGCCTCTTATCGACCTTATTAAGTTGACTTAATTCTTTCAGTCAACTTAATAAGGTCTACTAAGGTGCTAATCCCCGTCCACACTGGCTTTAAGTCAACTTAAGGAGTCGATTAAGGCTTAAGTCAACCTAAAACCAGGTGTTAAGTCAACTTAAGTTTTCCTTAAGTTGATTTAAGGAAATGCTTAAGTCGACTTAATAAAAGCCCTCCTTAAGTTGCCAGTGTAGATGCACCCTGAGGGAGGGTTGGCTTAGTGCATACTCCTGTTGTCAGTATCTCTGATTGGCTAGGTTAGGCAACCTTGTGTCTAGTCTATTGACTTTTAAGTACTGGATTCTTAGGCATATATTTCTCCCCATCCATTGTACTGGAGCCTCAATCAGGCTTTGTCAGTTCCAGTGTTGTACCTGTGGTTTCCTAGGTCCCATGAGACTCAGCATTGCAATGCTTTAGTCCATTCATGTACCACACCCTTAATAACTCCATCTTGAAGTCAGTCATGTAAACCCTTTTGGACTGCCGTGTGTTCATCCTTGAACAGTGCAATTTCAATCCTGATTAATCTTGGAAAGCAGAATGGTGTTTAGAAGAAATTACAAATAAACATCTTGTAAAAGACCTGGCACAGATGATCCCTGCCTTCGATGTCCCACAAAGCTTATGGGCAACTCTAAGCTTCATCTGCACAAACCATGGCAGATGTGGATAATTGTTGTACAAGTGGAAAATTAAAGGCTCTTCAATGCACAACTGTAGTCACCAAGAATTAGACCACAGAACATAAAACAACTCAATGCCCAATTCACAAATATGAAGGGGGTATCACAGCAATAACCTCTACTCCTCTATATGCAATTATCTGGCTTAACCATCTGAATGTAAAATTATAATTGTTGTTCTACGTTTACATCAGCCATACAAAGAAGAAGGATTGATCAGAGGTGAAGTCACTAGGTGGCTAGTGAATGAGAAATGGTAAGTAGATGAATAGACCATGGAAGTCTTTTACATCGAAGACAAGTCAGTTATATTTGTTGAGACAAAGAATGAAGAGCTAGTGGAGGATGCAAGAAGAGGAGTGATATGATCAAAGCAACAGGAGAGGAACATTATTTTGCAGTAGTATTCTGAACAGATAGTATTATGAGATTACCCAGTGTGGCAAGGTACCCCTCAGGCCTGCTGGGTTAGGGGTCCCTGTGTTGGCCACATAGGCCAGGGTAAGATTTGCCTCACCCTAGACAAGTCTTGCGAGCACTTCTAGTCCCAGCATGTTTCTGTGGACTGTGGTCTGGCCTGTGGAATGCCCCTCTGTCCCCAGAGGTGGGAGGGCAGGGAGTGATGAACGAGTAAGTCTCTATCAGCCAGACCTCAGATCATACCTTTTATTGTCTCCTCTATTGAAGTGGTAGGCTTTTTCTCCTGTTGCTCCTCCCCTGGGGAGAAGTACTATCTCTTAGTTTTGGAGGAAGTTTTCTCCTTCTGTGGTGACAAGCCTCCAGGCTGCTTACAACTGATTGACTTGGACAGACGGACGGACTCTCCCTCCCCCACCATATTCTGTAGCAGAGGCTGAGTTTTAATGGTTTAGTGTAAGCTTTAATTGAGTTCGGGTGTTATTAAATACCTGTAGTAACCTCTGTCTTGCCTGCAAGAAAGAGTGGCTTTAACATTCTGGGGTTTCAATACCTGCCCTCGCCTACACTTTTATAGCCCTCCAGACTGACTTTATCACATCAGAGATAAGTTTTAGACAGAGAAGAGACAGGAACCAAACACAGAGCCCTTTTGAACACCCACAGAAAATAGGAGGAGTGAGAAACAGGAGGATCTACTGAAGAACACACTGTGAAGGGGTGATTAGAGAAGTAAGAGGAGAATGAGAAGAGGATGGAATCACAGATGCCAACAGGGGTTAAGGTTTTGGAAAAGAAGAACAGATCAAAAGTGGATGACAGGTCAAGGAAAATGTGGATGGAGTATTGGTTCTGAGCTTTTGTCATAAAACAGTCATTAGAGATTCTGGTGAGGGTTATTTTGTGGAGGAGCAAAGGGAGGAAGCCGGACTGAAGATGGTCTAAGATGAAATTAGAGGAGTGAAATTCCAGATGGCAATTGTAGACAGTGATTCAGTGAGTTGAAATATTAAGGGGGAAGAGAGATGGGGAAGTCCTTGGAGAAGTAAGGATGGGAGAGACTAAAACATATTTCTATTATGAGGTGTAAGAGTCAGATGAAACAAAGTCTGAGACGGAAAATAAGGGAAAAGATGACTGGAAACAAGACAAATTAACAAATGGGTTTGGATCACTGGGAAAGGGGAGGGGTTAAAGATGAACAGCAGATAAATATATTCTCCATCTGTGACAAAGGAGAAAGAGGCGAGAGTTGCAAGAAGGGAAGGGGCTCACGAAGTTAGTGTAGCTTTGATGCTATGGGGTTAGAAAGGAAGTTGAACAGGAAAATAAGACAACAGAGTCTTGTGGCACTTTTAAAGACTAACAGATTTATTAATCGCATGAGCTTTCGTGGGAGAAAATCCCACTTCGTCAGACGCTTTGAAAATAAGATTTGCCCAGTCAAAGGCCCCTTGCCCACTCAGAGGAAAGCCCTTTACAAATTTGTGTCCTGAAGAAAGAAAAGTTAGAGGAATTTATGTATGTATGGGGATATTTTTTTTCTTTTTTAAAGGATTCTGCTATCTAATGGAATTATTCATACAAGGATTTTACACAGTCAGGAATATAATTAAAGTTATTCCTTCGCTCTGTCCATCTTTCCTGAGTTGAAGCAGAATGGGAGTGAGTGCATGTCCCATTCAAGTCAGTGGTAATTATACCTATTTACTGTGGGGTTCAATTTAGCTTCTAGTATGGAGGTATATGCACCAGCTCAGAACTTGTCTCTTCAACACTTTCTATTGAGGCAATTACACCATCTGTCCCTGCTGCAAACTACTGTTGGCCCATCCATGTATGTCACCCTATTTTGCACACTCACAAAATATCAAACTTACGCATGGTCCCAATAAAATTTGGTACCAAATCAGTTAATACTTCAGACTGACATCTTACCCCCACTGCTGATTATGCATGGATATAGAAGAAATTATTTAATGAATTTCAGTCAACATAATAGGTCAGCACAGGCTAAAAAATGCGTGTAAACCAAAACTGCTTTCTAATTAAAATGTCTACTCTTTGAATGTTGTGTGTATAGGTGGGGAAACTAGAGGGAATACCTTCATAGAATGGGAACTATTTAGTTTAAAATGTGTTACAATGACTACTTGAGAAACATGCTGCAATCTTTCCTTTGAAGGGAAGCAGTGAATATATCACATGGCAGGATCAATAGAGGATGGGCTTTAACCTCAGAATCATATTGCAGACCTTGGTTTCAACCATTCAGATATGAGGATATTCAAACACTGTGCCCTCTTCAATCCAGGCTTCCCTTGCAGAGGAGCTAGAGTTATTGTTCCTTTCAGGGTGGAATTATCAAAGGGGCTTAATCCCTGGGCAAAAGGGGGCCCTGGGCTCCAGCCCCCTAAAACTCCTATAATCCGCAGACCCCCATCCCACTCAGAACCACCGGGAGGAGCGCAGCTCTCCTCCTTGATGGCGCTGTGGTGAGGAGGAGAGGGCAGGCCCTGGAGCCAGAGGGGTGGGACTTGGGCTCTTGCCCCACCCCTGGGCTGGCTGTTCTGCCCCAAGAGGGTGGGGCAGAGCCTGCTTGCTCAGCCCAGGGGTGTGGCCAACTGACAGCTTGAGCTCTGTCCCGGCAAGTAGCTCTCCAGGGCCCTTAGCCCTGGGGGGCTGCATCGGGCTCTGCTATGTCATGCACCAGCTGCCATATGACCCCCAGCAGACAGGCTGGAACGGGGCTGGAGCAGGAGTGCCCTCAGGGCCTCCCAGCAACGGGGAAGGGGCAAGATCCAACCCCTTGTGATGGGGGGCTGAGGCTGGGGACCCTGTGGGGGAGGTGGGGGAGCCCCAGGAAAGCAGCCTCCATGGTGAGGGGCAGCCTGGGACCCCCAGGCTGGTTAATCTGACCCTGGTCCCTTTTTTCGTTAAACAGTTGCCCTAGGGTCTGACTGAATCACTCCTCATCCAGAGGGTGGTAGGTGTGTAAAGGCATTCTATTCCTAGCCATATATTAAGTAATGCAGCATTTACCAGTACTTTATGGATGTTTTCTGTGGAAACAATAGAGTGAGTACTGTCTGTCTCCACTCTTTCTATGAAAGGTGATGAATTTTATTATGTCTAGTGTGGTTATATAACTGCCACTCCTTTCCACTCTGTCCTACTGTTTATCCAGTATTTTTCAGTTTTCAGTTTCCTCCAGTCAAAGATGAGTGGAAGTCAGCTTGCCTTTTTTACTCTTCCTGCCTGCACCAAAGATTTGACACGCTCTGAGCCCCTGATAACAAAGGACAGTGAGAGTCAAATGCTTTTAACACAAAATAAAAGAAAAGCTTCCTCAAGACAAGCTTCTGATATTTGCCACCTTTCTACTGAATGCCTAAATACATACACATCTTGTTGTACTGCAAAGCCTAATGAAAATGCGCAGAAATATACCAAATACTAATGTCTTGAGGCTTCTGCCCTTCTATGTTTACTGTAAGCAAACAAAAAATACATAAATCCCACTTAATTTCAAGCTTTGACTCTGGTCAAAATACATCTCAAATCAACAATTTTTATCTCCTAACCATTCCAGGTTCAATAAAAGGGCCATTTATTGCTCTTGTGACTCAGATGGTGATCAGCCTTTGGCTCTTAATATACAAACACTTAAAATTTGAATTTCCTGGCTGAACTCTACATGAAAGTTATCCTTGAAACTCTCCTTTATATTCCACATTGTTCTTGGTCAAACACCGCTTTACTTGGAGAAATAAATCAATGTCCTTTCGTTATTCAGGTAAAACAAGCTTTTTTACTTAGTTTGTCTCATGACACACCCCATGATCCCATGGAAGTTCTGTAGCCATTCTAAAGGAGAAGCAACAGAGTATTTACTTTGCCCTCTGTAACTCTGCTTTGTATGAGATTAAATGCAAAAGGATCAGTAGATTCGATATCACCTCATTGGCACTTTATCACTGTAACCATACATTGTGTTACCTGAATAAAGAAATGAGGGTCCTACTTCATGCTGGTATAAATTAACTGACATCTGTGAAATTTATAGCAGTGGTTAATTTGACACCTAACAATATGGATTTATTGAGCTGAATCTCTTTTCACTGTACCCTGTAAAATAAATGAGTGCAGATCAAATGCACTGAAGTCAGTAGTGGAAAACTGGTACCCACACAAGAAGAGTCAGGCCTTAGGGTTTATATATAGATAGATATAGATATAAACATAGATGATGGTTGGGCACCGCACTGCATCAGGGCCACAATGGTTCTTTTTTCCTGAAACTTTGTTACAATTGTATATGCCTTTGAATCATAAATGTCCTAAATTATCTGCAGTGGAGCCAAATAATACAGAGAATAGTGTTGAGCTAATCTGTTCAGTGAACTTTGGATACATCTGAGCACAGGAATGTTTGGAGGCCTGCAGGTATCACTATGAATAGTGTCTTTGCACTTTAACCTTATCAAATTAGTCTTTAGATTTTGAATAAGATCAGTGGCTGCTATTAGAACAGTGATAGTTTACTCCCTTTAACTACCTGTTCAACTCTTATAAGGCTCTTTTCAATTATAATGCACACAGAGAGATGTATTATGACAAGACTCTGAAAACGCTGCTTACATTTTAACGTGTGTCTTTTATTTCTTTGAATCAAGCAGAAAGAAAAATGGTATGAGAGGCCATAGGGATATGCTTCTGATGGAACTTAAGTACTTAGAGGCACGAAGAGAAAGGAAACTGTTTTGGTCCCTGAGATATCTGAGGAAGTCTGAAGAAGCTCCCACGGGCTGAAACATCATTTTCTTTTTCTGCTCACTCTTCAAAGAAAAAAAGTGGGGGTGGGGGGAAGAGCAAGTTAAACCAGAAATAGTCCAATTATGCTCTTGCTATAATTAGCCCTGGAAGTTCATTGTGTGAATCTAGTGAAAGTAACAGAAGAGAGAAAGATGGCAACAATAATACAAGTTATATAACAATGGTGGTCAGGGATATGTTTGGAAAGTATTAGTGAGAGAAGTGGGTCATAAGATCTAGTTCCCAAGATCTAGTTTTAAGCAGTTAAAAGTATGAATGTGTATGAATATTTTCTCAAACTTTTCAGAATCCTCTTTCTCATCACCCTCTAAAAGACTTGGTATTCTTCTGCATGTAGGGTTCCAGAAGTCCAAGCTTCTTCTTTTAAAAATCTTTGATTAATACCTAGTTGATGGAAATCAAAATGTCCCTCTTCTCTCTTCCCTGTCCTCTTTTCTTTTTATTCCTTTATTTAATTGTTTTCCTTTTGTCTTTTTTAATCTCCCCCTTTCTTTGGAAAATAAATCAATAAAATACTTTGAGGGATATCAATTTTTGTATTATCAATAAAGTCAGTGGACAACCCCTTACTCCTACCTCAGCAATTGTGAAGGGGACATACTCCCAAATCAACCCAATGATAAGCATAAATGACACTATCCAACACCTCTATTACAAGTATAATCACACCAGAAAAAACAGCAAACAAAAGAAAGAGCTAAATAATGTAGCAGAATAATAAAGATAGAAATCACAATCCTATCTGGTTGTCTTAGTTAGGTGAATACAGCATAATTTTTTCTCTCCTTATGTCTGGGCTTGAGCTACTAAATTCATTTCCATGTGTAAATGATCCCTGAGTTTACAAATATAGGACTCTGATTCAGATTTGAAGAATATCATAGAGAGAGAGGAGCCTGCTATGAGCTTTAAATCTGGATTTGGATGTTCTTTCTGTTTGGGATGAGTCTAGGACTTTGGTCCAGGGCCATCTATAGTTTGTATGAGTATGATATTTGAAAAAAACAACAACAACAACAACCCCACAACAATGAACCTATTCCACCCCAAAATATAAACCTTTAATTTCTGTTTGCAACACACTTCATATCAGTGCTAGGATGTTCTCAAGGGCTGTTTCTTGTACAAGTGGAAACGTTTTATTACATATATTCTCCCCCCCCCCCCGTTTCAAAACCATATCCTACCAGCAATTCTTAAGCAGAATTCCCCATTGACATCAGTAAAGAGTTCTGCTTTAAAATCAACAGTGCAATATGGCCCCATGAATTTACCCTACTATAGTAATAAAATCACAGCCTTACTCTGATACTTCATTTCCAGATTTAGTTTTGTCCTACATGATGAATCTCACTCCCATATAATTTTCTTACTTTTTTCCTCTCTGAGCTGACACTTCATTTGTGGTTCTGTGTGCCCACTAAATCTTGCTTTTGAAAATTTTTATTTCTAGATGTTTTAGAAGTAAATCTAGCTCAGTTAAGCTCTTGAAATGAGAATAAAAGTTCATTTTTATCCTACGGTAGAAATTTCTCTCAGCTGGATACGCTCATTTGACTTACTGCCCCCTGTAGTTTTAACACATTTTGACAATTGTTCTAGTTCCAGTCTCTTGAAAAGAAACATTATTTCACCATGATTGACAGCAGAAAATTTCACAACTCATTTCAGAGCTACAAGTAATTAGTCAATCATTACAATGAGTTTCACTTAAACAGCAGAATTTACAGAGACATTTTCCCAGCTATTTAGGCATAAATTCATGATTAATAATAATAATAATAATAATAATAATAATAAGGATATGCTTTGCCAGGCACTGCAAAATGTAAGGTTATGGTTACCATGCTATAAATAAATAACTAATCTTGTTTTTTTAAACCAGGTCACATCTAGAGCTATTATTAAACTACTTTGACCACAGTAGGCGAGTGTTTGATTAAGTGTAAAAAAAAAGAAGCAGGGAATAACGAGCCATCAAAGACACCAACTTTCTGACAGCACTTATTGAGCTGTGATTAATGAATGACAGAAGTAGAGACAGTGTAACCTCCACTATATTTAAGAGAGCTAATCAAGTATCATGCATGATATGCAATTTAAAGAAGTCATTAATTGGTGAAAAATAAAAGGCAGTAGCTTAAAAACTAATAAAATTAAAATTTCCTGCTTAGCTTGGTTTAACAATTATATAAGATGTGGAAATTGAAACTTAAATTTCCAAAGAAAGACAGATTCCCTTCACTGAACTAATTATATTATTCAGGAAGATAGCTATGATCCTAGGGGTAACCATTATGGCAACTCCTTTGTTCATAACCTGTGATGTACATTTTAAAATAATTGTATTTATTGACTTCATTCTGTATTAATAGCTGTTATTAATTCTGTCCATATCGGTGAAATAGTTCTTTAGTAATGCACTGTACTTCCAGTGTGAAAAGTGAAAAGGGACAACAAAAGGGGGGGAGGGGGGAATGAGGAAATTGAGATGCATCAATGACATTTGGAGTAGAAGGAGGTGCTGTTTCATTTTGTTACCGCTTGCATGACTCACCCCTGCCTCTGGCTCACATCAGCATTAACTCCATAGCAAAAAACCCCAAAACAATACACTTTCCTACCACAATCAAATGTACACGTTTGTGCCTGGTTTTCAAAATGGTCTGAGCATATATTCAGTTTGCCTGAGCAAATGGCCAAAAACATATCTCACTCTGTAGTGAGGTACAAACTTGATAATAGCATGCACATGTTAGGAACACCTTTGAGCACACAGTTCTGAAAATCAGCCATCTTATATTTATTTAGCTGGGTTTGACACACACATCAAAACGCCATTGCCTGCTAGTGGAGAAAGCTTAGTGTCATAGTTATTATGCTGTCAGAGTTGTGAACAGTTGGGGGGGGGAAGGTTTGCCAAGTCATGTGCTGACTTTCCTTCTTGTTGTTTTCTTCAGTTCTGCATTTGATGTGTCTGATCCATACCCAAATTATGCACAGTACTTAATTCACCACATTGCTGCATGGGGTCAGGGAACACATCAGCTGAGTGTGTGACAACTCTACACTGAACTATGGCAGTGTTTGCATTTCATATACTTACTATGTAAAACTAGGCCCAACCTAACTGCCACTGAAGTAAATAGCAAGCATCTCTGTAACTCCCTTGGATGCTAAGGGTTCCCGTGGAAAATCCAGGTATCATGTCAAAGACATTTAGATTTCCACTGTTGAAATGGATTTTTTAATGCTGATATTTTAGTAAGACTTTAGCTCGCATATTTTTTTCTGCCATTCCAATGTGTTTGGAAAGATTTTTATGAGAATCACAGTAACTTGCATTCTCTTTAAGTATGTTCTGGTCATGCAATACTTGGGCCCTATTCTTGAGAGAAGCAGGAAGGGGTTAAAACCCCTCACTGGGCAAACTAGAGGATTTACAGATTACCTGATTGCCAGAGCTGGAAAGCTGTGTTAGCAGTTTTGGCTAATTGGGCTCATAGGTGGTGAAACTCAGACTGTGCTGGTGAATAGGTGCTTCTGAAGAGTTTGGAGAGGTGGCTGGTTGTTTTCCAGACCAACTTGTTGAACCAAGTCTAGGCTTGTAATGAGGAGGGTAAGTGGATTAAATTACATTGTTTGAATTAGTGAAGACTCACTCAATGGTTGGATGTTGAAGTTAGACAAATTCAGACTGGGAGTTAGGCATGCATTTTTTAATGGAGAGAGTCATCAAGATGGGATGTTTCTAGATGTATGCTTTAGGAATAACTTTGGGGAAGGTTTATGGCTTGTGTTACACAGAAGGTCAAGGTGGATGATCACAATGTTTCCTTTTGCTCTTTGAATCTGTTTTAAAAAATAAAACTTGAAGGGAGGTTTGCATTTTTTTTTGTTTGTTTGTTGCTATTTTCCTAACTGGACTCTCTGCTGTAGAAAGTAGGGTTATGTTTGTAGTCACTTTGCTTAGGTGAAAGGAAGCTGGTATGTGTTTGGTTTGCTTTGCTCTTAATCCTTTGTTTAGGGAAACTACTCTTCTCATTCCAACCAGAGCAAAAAACAGATTTATGTATTTATTTTTAATAATTAGATTTTTTTTTAAAAGATAGTGATGCCAGCCCACAGGGTGACCTGTTTTACATTCATAGTTCTGTTTTGGGGTTTTCATTTGTACAAATATGCACAACAGGAAGGCTTTTTACTTTATTGGTGGCTTTGTTTGTTTGTATTATTTTTAGGTGACTTATTGGTGTGGAAGTCCAGCTAGCAGAATACTTTCTTAAATATGCAGGGTCATAGTCCCCATTTCAGTTTTCCCTCAAAACTGATGACAGTGTGACCACTTATTTTCCATAATCACACTTCACTGGGCCATAGTAGTCAGGTTTATTAATGATTATCTCAATCTCAGCTTTTTACACTGGTTTAATAAGATGTAATAATAAGTGCTAACTGCCACCACATGGCAGAAGGTTATTTTCATGAGAGCTCATATTTAATCTAGTGATAGATGGTTGTTGAAAAGTTGATGCTTCATTCAGTTCAGAGAAGCACCTAATCATATGAATGCTTATCCAAACTCTGACCCTCTTGTGTCTGCTTTTGCAGTTGGAGCACTTGCAAGCAACAGGTTTTGTCCTGAGATTTCTGGTACTGCCTCAATCTAGTCAGGCTGGCAAACACTTGCACTCAAACCCAGTTGAAAGACAAAATAATTATAATAAAAGAAAACTTTTAACTGAGAATTTCCAAGCACCAAACACTGCTCTGTATGACTGTGCTTCAAGTCTTGGGGAAGGGAGCAGAAGGCCACAATTCCTTGTGCTATGATTCGATCAGCTCACAACAGCTAAACTGGTTTGGGTTGTCCTAGTTTTGAGCTAGGCCAAGTGATGAAAGAAGTTGTGCTGGGGAGAGTCAGTAAGTAGAACTCTTCCTCTGAACAGATATATTCCATTATGGAATATGGGGAGATACTGAACTGATCCATATATTGCTTATGGACATTAAAGAACTTCCTTAAAAATGAGGGGTGACTAGCTGTGGGGCAACATTTTCAAAAGGCCAGTACCTACAAATGGGACCAGATTTTCAAGTGAGCTCAGTAATCAGCAGTTGCTACTGCGGTGTTTGCAGCTGGATTTTCAAACCACCAAACATACTGAGTTCTCCTGAAAATTAGGCCACTTCTTTTGATACCTAAAGGATGAGCTGAGTCCTTCTGCAAAACTGGCCTTGAATATTGTGGCATGTCCCACGTTGGGTAATTTACTTCCTGGGTCTAGTTTCAAATGGATATAACAAACTACCTTAATATTGGTGTGTGCTTTTACAGTTGCTATATTACCTGAGAAAAGGGTTATTTCAGTTAAAGAATCAGTTATACTTGTGTCTAACTTGTATTTGTAGTGTGTTCATCTCTCTGGGATTTCTATGGATGAAATGTATCACATAAATGTAAAATACATCTATAGCAAAATTCACCTTGAGCTGCTAAATTGGATTCAGAATTTACCAAAATTAGGATTGTTTGAATTCGGGGGCTTATAGCTTGGTGAATTAGGCTGACATTGGCCAGCTGCAACTGCATTTTATGTTAAGAAATAGTATGGGGCCTAAGCTTTGCAATATATCTCTGAGCAGTCAGTTATTGTGATGTTGAATGAATTATGATTATGGGTTTATAATGGAAGAGCTGAAAGATTGAAGGCTTGATTCAGAAATCACTGAGTTAAATTCCATCGCCTATGTTATGCAAGAAGTCAGAGCAGATGATTATAATAGACTCTTCTGGTCTTATAAACTATGAATCCTTAGTTTCTAGAGTTTGACTTTAGCAAAAATATTGCCTTTTATTGAAATTGTCATACTAAGTCCCAGTGTGCAGTTTTGTTTTTTTTTTAACATCTAACTTTTCAGTTATAAATCTCTTCCTTCCCTGCCCCTTCCAAAAATATTCACTATTCTTAAACTGTAATTAGCTGATCAGTGACTCTAAAAATAGCACCTTCTTAATCACAAATTGGATTTGTGGATCTTCAGAGTAATATCTGCTTGTTTTAGTGACAAGGGGGTTTCCTATTAGTGCTGCTGAGCTACCACAGACAGGAGAGTAAGCCAGAGTCTGTTCTGGCTCAAGCACCCAGAGAAAGCAATAACCAAATTCTAGTTAGTTCTAAATTGTGTTGCAAAGGGAACATAGAATTTGTTCAATAAGCCCCTATGACTGGTGAAGATGTATAAATCAGAAAGGTCAAAGATGATGTTTCACCCCAGTGCAGGTTGCATAGTTGGGTCTTGATAACCATATTTTTTAAACTAAATAAATATGATCTGAAAAGCAATGAATAAGGTTTTATTCTGCCACTTTTAGGGGGAACTCTACCCTTTGATCTTTTGCATTTTAAAATATACTATTTAAAATATATTATCTTTACATTTTGCACTTCATCTTGTAGAGGAACAGTTAGACTATTCTGGAGACAAATGTGTAGGGCAAAATGACTCATGCAGTGGTATTAGTGCTATAGTGTTTTATTAAACAGGCTACTGAGCGCACTGATAGGTTAATCATGTTCATTGGACATAATTCATACCTCTTGCCCCCATAAATTGAAGTCGGGGTACATTTTGAAACTCATCTGAAATACTGTAATAGTCATGTGTGGTGATTGATAGAAACCCATTTCACAGGGGAGGATAGATTCTCTTTCACGTAGGTACTAACAGCACAAAAAGAAGTTGGAAGAAAATGGACAAAGAAAATTACTTGTTTATTTGTTTTGAGTCCCCTGTTTTCCTTACAGAACATAACACAACTAAATATTTAAGCAGGAAAGCACAGAAATAAAATTAGGCTAAATATTAGATGCCACGTTCCAAAGGTGTAGCCATCTTGGTCTAGGTGACCAAAACGAACAAGGAGTCCTGTGGCACTTTTAAAGACTAACAAATTTATTTATCTCATGGGAGAAAACCCCACTTTGTCAGACGCTTTACAAAGTGGGATTTTCTCCCATGAAATCTCATGTGATAAGTACATTTTAGTCTTTAAAAGTGCCACAGGACTCCTTGTTTGCTTTACTAGATGCCAGAAACTGTTAAATGAGGCAGTGCTTAACTGCAATATCAGGGGGCTAGTGTGCAGAGAATTTCTTCAGTCACTTTAAATTTTCTTCTCTCTTTCTTTCAGCAGGAAGGACAAGGTTGTGTAAGGTTGGTCCCAAGTTTTTTTAAAAAGATAAAACCAAGTCACTGGTTTATTGATCAGTCCATGCATCTTGCCTCTAAATTTCTTGCCTGAATGATATAACTTGCAACCCACAGTTGGATAAAATATACCTCGTCACCAATTTGATTAAACACTGGCCAGGCAATCCTGAATGCCCAGCTGGCTTTCATGGTCACAGTGACTGTTAAAGCATCACTTTGTCAGTCTGATTATCATCCCAGTAAAATTTTCGGTCATTATGCCATGGTGGTTGTTTTTTAAAGCAGAACTCCCTGCTGCTTTAAAAAAAAAAAAATCTATGGTACAAAGCAGTTCTGATATGAAGACACGTGATATGTAGTATAAGCTCAGGCTAATAAAGAAATAACTAAATACCCAGTGCCAACATAAACTCCCTATCCTTGCTGCAGTGTTGGTTAACAGAGAATGTAAATCATTTTTGTTCTTGACCTTCAAATGCAGGATGATACTTTAGTCAATCAGTTTCACATATTGTTTTGATAAAATCCCAAAGAAATGCTTCCCTAACACTTTTAGTGACAAACTGGGATAGATATAAATAGTAATCATTTATAATTACCCATCTCCCTTACTGTTTTATGAATGCTGCCTAGGAAGAGTGCTGCTCTGGGAGCTTGAAAATCTACCAGATAAACTATCAGCACAAATAGAGTGCAATGCTGCAGAATCCACTCAAAAGGCTGCATAATAAAAGATGACTCCTGCTAAAGTAACAGATTTACTGTGCAGAGATTTAACACAACCTCTACTCATACCATGACATCCTTCTAAACAGATTTCTGATGAAGGATGGAGAGATATACAAGCTGTCCAACAAAATGAAATTGTCATGTAGTATCTGCAGTGCTTTGCTCTGCATCAGTCAAGTTTTCCATGGCCACTAAGCTCTCATTCCTTGTCAATTTATGACACATGTAGGGCCAGATCAGTGCACATACTTTAGGGCCTCAGGCCGTGAGCTAAAGGGGGGCCCTGTGGCTACAGCCCGTAATACCCCTGCACTGATCCAACCCTGCTCACACCAGCACAGCACTGATGGGGGCTTGGGGGAAGTGGGGAGAGGAGGCTGGCCCAGGGGGGAGAGGGAAAAGAAGGGCAGGGCCCAAGGGCCAGAGGCTGTGGTGCTCCTGCCCCACCAGGGGTGGGGTGGGCCGGGCCAACACATGGCAGCTGCATGGTGAGCGTGGGACTGGCTGGTATGCAGTGGGGCCTCCAGTGGAAGATCTGGGGTAGAGTGCTGTCGGGCCAGTGTGCCGGAGCACCCGAGGCTCAGGCGGGCTTGCCCAGCCTCCTTTGCAAGGCCCCAGTAGCCCCAGCATAGCAGCCCAACAACACTCTGCTGTTCCTGGCCCTGGAGCTGCCACTGTATGCCGCACTGAGCGCCAGCTGCCCCGCCCCTGGAGCACCCTGGACCTGCTGGGGCAGGACTGGGAGTGATGTGGCCTTTGGCTCCAGGGCTCTACTGTGCCCCACCCCCATGCTAGTGTGGCTCCCCAAGCACTACCCTTCCCCAGGCTGGGTGCCATCATGGTAGAGGTGGGGTAGGGCGGGGCATTAATCCAGCCCTGGACAAATGAGGTCTGAAGAGTTTACATGGAGAATAGAAAGCAGTGATTTTTTTTCTTAGGGTTTGCATCCAATGACTCATTTCTCTCTCTGTGTGGTCCATAAGTCTAATGATGGAGGAGGGTTCAGGCCAACAGCTCTTCCCTTTCTTTCTGAATATCACTGATACAAAAGAATCCTTCCAGGGTCTGTTTTCTTCCTTTTCTCCTCTCAGCTGTGATCTTCCCTTTGTCAGCTTAGTCTCAGCATCATAACTATTGATGAAACTGCCGGCAGGCCTGGATGGTTGCATCTCCTTTACGAGCACCAAAAAGCATTGACTACCTCTTGATGATCTATCTGACTGACTTCTTTCTGTGACGCACATTTTTTCACTGAGCCAAAACAGGAAGCCTATCACAGATAGGAGACAGAGGGTATGGAATTTCAGTAACCTTCCTAGAGTGTTTTTGCTTTTCCTGCAATGCAGTTCACCTCACCTAGCCTTCCACTTCTATCTCAAGTTCTGCTCCCCTGGTGTTTAGGTTTCCACAAAAGCCTCTCCATTCCCTCATGTTTGCTGTCGCCCGTGCTCTTTAGTTACAGTGCTCACAATTAGATCCTCCACTCTTGCCCCAGGCATCCAAGAGTGTCCAAGGCTAAGGGCTCTGTATCCTTCCTGATAAACCCCCTTGGGCCAAGGAGACAGGACAACAACAGAGGGATTTATCTCCTTCGCTTTGGGGCCAATGTTTGCAAAAAGTCTTCTCGTTCAGTAATGTAAGCAGTTTACCTTCCTCTTTTCCCTCAGCTGCAAAGCCAGCAAACCCCAGGGTATCTTGTTATCAGAGTGCCCTGGTCCTTCACTGCAGTTGCTATAGTGCAGCTTGGAATGGGCTATGGAGACTCTCTGTCTAAAATTACTTACACTAAGGCCTGGTTCGCAGCCAAGATAAATGGGTAAAAGGAAGAATTATCCCACAGCATCAAGAGCTTACATACATATCTCTTACTAGCTAATGATTGTAGTAGCCAGTTTCAAGATGGGGCATGCATGCTCAGAGTTCTTCCCATTGCAAGAAGCAAACTCACTTGCAGGTTTGATCTATCATCAGGGCCGGCCCAAGACTTTTTGGCACCCTAGGCTAAATGTGACTTTAGCACCCCTTGCCCCCATGTGTTATAAGAGTTTTTTTTTTTTTAAATAGATAAAAAAATTCACTTCCATCTAATTTGGTGCCCCTTAAACCCTGGCACTGTAGACAGCTGCCTAGTTCATCTATGTGGTTGGGTTGGCCCTGTCTGTCATTAATTAATAAGACCATAGTTTCCCATTTCCTTAATGCAAGTAAAAAGAAACACAAAATAAGGCCTGGCAGGAAAGGATGAATGTTTTCTTTTTAGTTCCTGAGCTGTGTGGAAAAAACAGTATGCCAGAGCTCTGTGGGCACCTGTAAATGAAGCTTTGATGGGACCACATGGAGCTGGAGTTCATAGAATCATAGAATAATAGGGTTGGAAGGGACCTCACGAGGTCATCTAGTCCAACCCCCTGCTAAAAAGCAGGACCACTCCCCCTAAATTATCCCAGCCAGAGTTTTGTCTAACCGAGCCTTAAAAATCTCCAAAGATGAAGATTCTACCACCTCCCTAGATAGCCCATTCCAATGCTTCACCACCCTCCTCGTGAGAAAGTTTTTCCTAATATCCAACCTTGACCTCCCCAGCTGTAATTTGAAACCATTGCTCCTTGTTCTGTCGTCTGTTACCCTCGAGAACAGCCTAGCTCCCTCCTCTTTGGAGCAACCCTTCAAGTAGTTGAAGGTTGCTATCAAATCTCCCCTCAGTCTTCTCTTCTCTAGACTAAATAAGCCTAGTTCCTTCAGTCTCTCCTCATAAGTCATGTGCCCCAGCCCCCTAATCATTTTTGTTGCCCTCCGCTGGACTCTTTCTAATTTGTCCACATCCTTTCTGTAGTGGGGAGCCCAAAACTGGACACAGTACTCCAGATGCGGCCTGACCAGTGTCGAATAGAGGGGAATTATCACATCCCTCGATCTGCTGGCAATACTCCTACTGATTCAGCCTAATATGCCATTGGCCTTTTTGGCAACAAGGGCACACTGTTGGCTCATATTCATCTTCCCGTCCACCATAACTCCCAGGTCCTTTTCTACAGCGCTGCTACTTAGCTGATCGGTCCCCAGCCTGTAGCAGTGCATGGGATTTTTCCGTCCTAAGTGCAGGACTTTGCACTTGTCTTTGTTGAACCTCATGAGGTTCCTTTCGGCCCAGTGTTCCAATTTGTCCAAGTCTCTCTGGATCCTGTCCCTGCCCTCCAGAGTATCTACCATTCCCCCCAACTTGGTGTCATCTGCAAACTTACTAAGCACGCAGTCTATTCCATCATCAAGATCATTAATGAAGATGTTGAATAGAACCGGCCCCAGGACCGACCCCTGGGGCACTCCACTCATTACCGGTTGCCAACCAGACATCGAGCCATTGATTCCTACCCGCTGAGCCCGTTGATCTAACCAGTTTTCGATCCACCTTACGGTCCACTCGTCCAACCCATACTTCCTTAACTTGCCGACGAGTATGCTGTGGGAAACCATATCAAAAGCCTTGCTAAAGTCAAGGTATATCACGTCAACGGCTCTTCCCACATCCACAAATCCAGTCATCTCATCATAGAAGGAAATCAGGTTGGTCAGGCACGATTTGCCCTTGGTGAATCCATGTTGACTGTTCCTGATCACTCTATTTTCCTCCAAGTGTTTCAGGATGGATTCCTTGAGGACCTGCTCCATGATTTTCCCAGGGATTGAGGTGAGGCTGACCGATCTGTAGTTCCCCATGCCTGAATATGTCCAGTTGGTGCTTGCCCCCTTCTCTGAAGAGGTGCCAAGTCTCAATGGGGCTGTCCATATGGTATAAGTTGGGACCTACCCAAATTTCCATTCCTAGCTTTGCCTACAATGTCACATTCTAGCTCCCATGGATATCTAATGAAGAGTTCATGTTGCTCCCATCAACATGAACGTCCACTTGGTCTTCTCTATAGATGCTATTTTGTGGGGAAACTAATCAATAACTTTAGAGCTCTTCAGGGTGCCATGAAGCCAAGACAGAAGGGGTGGCCTGGGAGTCTACATGGAAGCATTGGTTTGCCATCGATGTAGGATTCATCCAGCAGTTTAAAGCTCAAACTACCATCCCATTTACTTTAAGGTGGTAAGCCCACTTCTATAATGGAATAATTAGCAGGATGCTCAATTAATTAAAATGTATAGACTTTCCTGCTCTCCTTGCCTCCATTTTAAACCCTGAATGTGGGCAAACATAGCCCCAAGCCAATAAAGATGTCCAAAGAAATATCCTCCAGCTCACTGGAACTCTGTATTGTTCGCACATTAGGGTAGTTTTAAAAAATGTGATTTTTGTGTCCATTTCACTTAATTTCTTCTAATGCGAGAAATGCCTCCATTCTGTGTCTCTCTGACATATTAAACTTTTAAAGGATACTTACGCATTGATTTATACAAGTTGATCTGAATTAAAAAACTAGCAGTTTCAGAGATGCTACAGTCTCTGGTTTTTGTGCACCCCCCTGCAGTGTCTATAGAACAGTAACTAATGTGGGAGCTGTGCGATAACTGTAGGCAAATGTTGACTTGTAAATGATCACTGTACTTCCTACTGTGCCCTGTGCCTTGCTCTCCTTAGCTTCTCTTCCAGTTGCCTCTTATTTCCTTTATTAAATATTAAGATCCTCAGCCATCCTGCATATTGGGCTCTGTCACAATTGGATAGTAAATTGCAACAGTCTGCTTCGGGTAACCCTCAAAAGACAGACGACTAATCAACTCAGCAGTAAAATATGATGCATATGAGTGAAGCATATCCAAAGGGACGCATACCTCTGCGTTACTACTTCATTTACCTGTGACATTCTAAATTTTGCTTCAGTAGCATTAAGGAAGAGATAATAAGATAATTTAGTTGCAAAGTCAATGCTAAACTAATTCATAAGATGTAGATACTTTGCACTGATATCTTCCTTCCAGGAACCTGAATTCTCAAGTTAATTTGACTTTCCTAATGTTGCTTGGAGGGCAATAATCTGATTTCTTTGTCTGTCTGGGATTATAAGTAGCAGAGGAGGAGAAATGATGAATTACTGTACAGAAGCAAAGAATCCTTTTAAATGCAGTGGTACAATGGTGTTGTACAATTCACGGATTATATTAAGCAGAATATTTGCTTTTTAAAAAATTTATCAAGAAATAGAGGGATGATTATCAATTGTAATGAATAAAAATATGTAAAAGTTGCCTGAAGTGTTTCCAGTTCCAAGAAACTAGCATCACTGCAGTATTGTCTGTAACAAATGTCACTCTAGAATTTTGTGCTATAGATAATTAGCATGCAGGATTCCAGTTTTTTGGTTTGGTTTTTGGTTGTTTGGGGAGGGGGGGGTCTTCAACCATGTCTGAGTGAACTGCTCAGATTCCACTGACTTTCAGTGGAATAGAGGCACCTACTTCTATGGTGTTGAGCATATCACTCCCTTCAATTACTGTCAAACTTACTTAGACTCTCTAAGGGTATGTCTATACTGCACCATAAACCCTGGCTCAAGCCTAACCCCCCCGCCCTTGTGACTACACTGCAATTTATTGAATCCAAAGTCTCAGGACCCTGCAGAGCTGTAGTGCCCAAATTGAAATAGGACCCAGGGTCCAAACTCTACTGTTTTGCAGTGTCAATGAAGCCCCTCGACTTATTTCCCTGGGGTAAGCTAGAAATATCCCATAATTCCGTGGACAGCTTCCTTAGTCCTCTCTATCCCCACAGTTTGCAATCCACTCTATTGAAAATGGAATCTCCTCTCCCACACACCCCCCTCCCCCACCACCACCACCTACTTTGAACTGCAGAGCTCAGGTCATGAATGAACCCATTCTCTTCTGACCACTCATCTCTAAGCACACTGTTAGAAAGTCTCCTGGATCTGTAATTGAAGATGAACTGACTGAGCCTTTTTTGCAATGCAAGTGGCTTCAGATTTCTTGTAATGTGCAGCGTGACAAGTAAAGTTGACTCACCATGCATCAGAGTTCAAGGGCTACAGCAGCTACTAGTTAGTTTGACTTTCCTAAAGTTGGTTGAGGGGCAATAATTTGACTGCCCTCCAAACAACTAGGGATTTTAGGATATGGTTATTTTAATTCAGATCTATGCACTGCAATGTGGATGCCAGAGCCCAAGGTTTGAGCACAGTTTAGAAAATGTCTTAACATAGAGTTAAAATACAAGGTAGATGCTCACGGCCAGGGTTCCCTAACACAGGTCAACTGACTCTTGTCCATTAACCCTGGCTTACATTGCAGTATAGACATGCCATAAGAGTATGTCTACACAGCAGTGTAAACCCTGGTTTACAGCTAGTGCCCAAATCTTTCTTCTGCCTTCACACAAATCTCTCACTCAGTCTTCACCCTACAGTCCTTTAGGACCTGGGAGGAGGGTGAAGAATTCAAGACCAAATTAAGTCAGGACCTAGATTTTGAGCCTTATTACTTTCCAGTGTAGACATGGTGCCCCCTGATTTGGATCCTGGGAACTCTCCAAAAATATACCACAAAAACATGGCAAACTTTCTTTGCCTCTCCCCCTGCCCCACATACCCTATCTACCAAGAATGTTCATTAAGGTATTATTCTCCCTTCTTTGGGCATGCAAGTCCATTATGTGGGAACACAAAGGATCCTGGACTTCTGTTGCCCAGGTGTATCCAGTTATAGCTATGGTAGGTGCACGATCTGACTGAGGGTACTGATCCAGCAACTCCTGGTTTCATAGGTCTGTTCAAGAGGAAACTTCTCACCTCTGGCTTCATGTCAGTTGTGAAGAGCATAGAAAGTCATGGTAATGCAGACAGCATTGATGACACTGTCAGCCAAACAGATCTGTGGACACTTCCAACAGGATTTCAATTTGCCAAAAGCACATTCAACAGCCACTTTACATCTGCACTCTACATTTTGCCAGAGCCTCTGAAACCAGGATATGGTTTCATAAACGAATACAAGAGGGGGTTTGTCTGGTACTGTCCCCACTATTATTCTGGGGTAATTTCATTTGACAATGTCATTTGCTATCACTGGATGTAGATTCCTGATTAGCAGAAAACCCTAACATCATGAACATTTCCAGTGCAATCTACACTGATGTTCAAAAATCAACCTATTTGATCCACAGGAAGCTTTAGAACAAGGAGTAGTGCCCATTTGGTTTATGCTCTCATGCTCTTTGAGGAGAATAAACTATGTGCATGAATCCTATGAAGGGCCCCAGCATAGTTTGGAAACCATAGTCTCAGAAAGTCTACTGTTCCTTCAGGAATATCTTTTATGCCTACCACCTTGTGGTAAACCATGTGCCAGAATGCCTCAGGAATTTCTAACACACTGTTGACTTTCCAACATCAAAAAATTGGGGATCTTGAGTTCCCGTTTGGGCTTTTTTGTTTGTTTGTTTTTCCTCATGACTGCAAACTTCTATTCTAGAATAAATTGCCATCATAATGCCATATGATGTGTGTGAATCTGTTCTCGCTTATTTTCAAATTTACCAGGTACAATCTCTCAACACACCTTAGTCATGAGCTTTCCATTTTTAAACTTGTGCAGGTTCAAGTAACGAGTATACAAGTTGTTGGTGGGGGTGGCGGGAGAGCCCATGTGATTTGAGGCTCTTGGAGCACTTTGCAAAGATGAGTAGAGCCCTGCGTGGATACAAACATGTGGATCTGTATCTGATCTGCATCTGCAAGAAATGGTCTGCAGATATCCGCAGATGCAAATATAATGCGGATATCCACGGATATCTGCGTATTTGCAGGGCTCTAGCCCTGTACAGATAAAAATATATGGATCCATATCCGATCTGCATCTGCAAGATCTGTGGAGGCTGATATCGGATTTGCAGAGCTCTACAGATGAGTTTTAGTCCTCTTTTCAGGTGAGGGGAATCTGCTTCACAGAGTGGTTGGTTTATGCTAGATTACACGATTATAGTGCCACAATGAGAAGAAGGCATGCCAGCCATTTGATTTCCAGTTATGTGCAACATAGGCTTGGAAAGGCTAGATTTTTATTGGTAGATTGCAGTAAACATGGTAAACATTGATTTCATTGTACACACTGAGAGATGGAAAAATATTGTCATTGACAACTAAAACTTACAGATAGGCAAAGTAAGAAAATTGTTGATTGAGAAGTTTAGTTTGATTTACATGTTATGTTTACTATTTGTTCTTAATAGTTATAAAGCTTGAACTTGCTGAATCTCAACATTTATCATTACATAATTATCTAATTTCTGCATGCATATTTGCCTGCAGCTGTGAAAATTTACATTGATTAAAAAAGGAAAAAAATGCTTTAAAAATAAACATCCATTAATTTTAATTAAATTTAATTATGCCAAGTCTAAGTATAGGTTGAAAAACAAAAAAGAATTTGCCTTACTGTGTCTTTTTTTAAAAGTACTTTTAAAATTGAGTGTTTCTGGTCAATGAAGCTTAAGTTTTTGTGCTCATTCTGAGTTACTATGAAATATCAGGGTACAGATACTGTAGATAACACACAGTACCAATTGTCCTCTATGTATGTAGTACTCACGTACTTTACTGAGTATGTGTTATAGCAGCTCACATCATGAGTAGTCAGCCATTCACCTGGGAAGCTTGAGGCAATGGTTGGAATGTTAGACTTAGGGACTAATAAAGAGTTTCCTTCTAAAAATACAGATGCAGTCAGAGAGTTGAGAGCTTGGAATATCTGAAGTTAGTGATAAGTAATCCAAACATCACAAGATTTTTAATCATAGAAAGCACCCAGTCAATTCTCTTTTGGCAAATCCTGACTTGCTGAGAGATTCACAGTACACAGTCACTTGCAAATACTTCATTGTAACCATTGGGAGGAAACCTTAAGGGATTCAGGAAGAAAGGCAATGTGGTTCATGTTTGCTCTTGGCAAATCTTCATTTTTATTTTCAATACTTTTGTTTATCATTAAGCACTTTTTTCTATCTTTTATACATTTTAAATTCAGTTGTATACAATCACTGGTAGTTCTAAATCCCCCCCCCTTTTTTTTTTCCTATTAATTTTTCAAGCTGCAGGAAATTATGGGTAAGGTTAGTAAGACAAACACAGCAGGCAGTGAGATTCAAAACATTCCACTGACTTCAAAATTGATAATGTTAAAAACACACTATCAACATAACATGTAACATATACCTTAACTCTAAGGTCAAAAGGGACCAACGTGATCATCTAGTCTGACCTCCTGCACAATGCAGGCCACAGAACCTCACCTACCCTCTCCTGTAATAAACCTCTAACCTGTGACTGAGTTATCAAACTTCTCAAATCATAGCTTAAAGACTTCAAGATACAGAGAATCCAGCAGCAAGTGACCCATGCTACAGAGAAAGGTGAAAAAACTCCAGGGGTTAAATGTTAACAAATCAAATGGTAACAAGTTCTCAAGCAGCATTTTTTCTTTGCCTATCTGTATGCTGATTATTATTAATGAAAATAAGTTTTCGTTGTTTTGTGTTTGGTGAAATCAACTATGATGTTTACCAACACCAGTGTAAGGGCCAGATTTGGCCCTCTTTACTCTGATAGAATCAACCATCAGGGTAGTTAACCACGGGAACAGTGTATCGAGGGACATCCCTTGAAGTCTTCCAGAAAGACCATCCAGTCTTGATTTCTATATATGCTATAACTTAAACAGAAGTTATGGGCTTGATGTAGAAATTGCTAGAGGAGGTTCTAGTGCTCTGTGCAATGCAGGAGGTCAGAACAATTGATCGTAAAGCCCTTTGGGCTTTGATGTCTCTGAAGATTGTCATTGACTTAAATAGGATTTTTGTTAGGAGTAGTACTGTGCAGGGCCTGTGTGTATATGTGTTTATAAATTTATTATTTTAACATTCTGTATTATTGCACCCCACCACCTGTTGCTCCAAACAAAACATGAAATAGCTACATCACGTGCACTAGCTTTTATGTTTTCTTCTCCATGTTTGTCTTTTTTTCATTTTTCTTATGCTAAAATTGTAACTGACTTATGATCTTTGTCTGTGCAGCTTAATGAATTCACTGCTCAGAGCCTGTATTTCTGATCTTACCCTTTGCTGGATCCTTCTTTATTCTCCCATACATCCCAGCACCTGGGTGTCTCTACTTTACAACTGTTGGTATTATAAGTCTCTGCTTAAGGACATTCCTGAGGCAGGGGGTGTTTTACCAGCAGTAGAGCATCTTCATTGATTTTAGTGGTGAAATCCCTGAGCTTTGCCCAAGGTTGGTTTAATATAGGGGTGAGTTAAGTCCCAGGCTTATAACATGGGTGTTATATTTCATAGACAGCAAGTCATGTAAGGTATCTTAGGAAAGGTCATGATATTCTGAAACCCATTATTTTGTCCAAATATGCATCTCATTAGAGTGTACAAAGTGATGAGATTTTTCTGTATGGTTGTATGAAATATGATGCAAAGTTTGAGTCTCTACTACTATGTGGTAATCCATCCCCAAGAGGTTATTATGCAACCCTTAATCAACAACAACTACTAATTCAGTGATAACTGCACATAAAAAGAGGCCCCAAGGCAGTCAGATTTCAGCCTATCAGGACACCTTTTGTCTACACATGGGTTTTTCTCTAGTAATAGCAATCTGTACCCAACTGCCAGTGTAAATTCCTAAATTAAAAAACTATTTGCACTAGTGCACCTTGCTCCAGTTGCAAGCAGCAGTAAACCGCATTAGTGAATCCAGGGGCTTTGTCTGCCTACACTATTAACTGCCCCAAAACTTTGTTAAAACAGAGTTAATATGTCTGTTGCTGACTCATGCCCTTCCAGAACCTAGAAAAAGGTTTAACTTAATCCTTTGCACGCCAGGAAAGTAAGTTACATCATGCCATCCCAAGCAGAGATGCAGCCCAGGAGCGTGAGGGCTATAGAAGCTTCAAACCAATTTTGTACCCTCCTGTTGGATTGATTTTAGATAGAATAAAGGGGTCAGAGATGTTGTCATGACTCTGAAACTGTTCAACACTAAACAGTCTCAAGCAATGGTTTGGAAGACAAAGACTGCAGCCTGTTTTGTACAATGGCAAACTCTATTAAAAATCCCTTTTGAATCTTTTACTTCAGACACAGAAAAGAAGGAAAAACAGGTAAAGCATTTGAAATGTAAATGTATTAATGCTTTCATTTTAACAACATCCCTTTTTCTTTCCTTTTATCTGGAGAGTGTTTTTAAAAGGGAGATTAAAGAAAAAAACACCCTTGTTTAATAGTCTCTTGTATGATAGTAACTGTCCTTTTTGAGGGAAAAAATATGTAGGAGCTATTGTTATTTCTCCTGCTGTTTAAATCCAACCCTGTTCCATGATAAGACAAAAACACACAAAAGAGAAGAGAAAAGAATACCATATATAGAAAATGCAGCTTCTGTTTCTAGTATTGACTTTCACTTGCAGGCTCACTGCTTGAAATAGGCACCATGCCTGGTCTTATCAGCCACTCAGAGACCTACCAGCATTGAGCTGTTCAGGGCATTGTTTTTAGCTGCCTCTTTCTAGTCAAAGGCTACCACTAGAATTGTGAAATATACAGTCTTGGCTGACTAAACCAGACTTAGGCAAGTCTGAAGGCAAAAGGAGGAAGATAGGAAAGAGAAGAAAGAGAGATGGAAAAGGACACGTAAGTGGGGAGAGGCAGACGAAGCCTCACATCCCAGCTGGTGTTTGGGATTTAGCCAGAGCCAGTGGATGTGAGGTGACATCTGGCTCCCTTTCTCTGGCTCCATCTGGTCAGGATATCTCTTAGGATTAGGAGGAAGAAGATCTGCAGTCCCAGGAGTGGGTGCGGATGGCAGCTGTTATGATAAAGCTCACTGCAGCAGTTGTTGGCAGACAGCTGCTGGCTACTACTAACTTTTCTCCCAAATGTCTTTTACATTGTAAGAACCCCCCAAAGGAGTGTATGAATAGAACAGCCATCCTTGTATTATTTTGTCCACCAATAAGCCTAATTTCAGATGCACCAATTTTGGCTCAGTGATTTCCAGTCTTCTAATCCTCTTGTTTACCAGACATAGTCATAACACAGTCCTTGAGTGGTATCGATCAACCCTTTGCAGTTTAAATTAATTCACTTTTTCTGTAGCTTTCTTACATCTTAAACAATTTTATATTGCTGTTCAGTGTGACAGTGGATGAACTTTCACTCACTTTTTACAATACACTTACAAATAGGATACATTTTTTGCTCAACTATCTCAACAGTCCAAACCCTGGGTTGTGCTGTGGTTCCTTGTTACAACATAAACAATAAAATGGCAGTGTTCATGTGGCTCAGCAGTGCATGACATGGCCCTACCCCTGTGTTGGCTTCTATATTTGTATTTGTGAGAGGGTCCTTGAACACAAGTTTGCTTTCCATCCTCCCTAGTGCTGGGGGAATCCCTGCAGCACTAATATCTGAAATGTAGGGCGTTGGGGAAAATAACTATTTTCCATTCTAAAAAATCAGCAAAATTATTTAATCTGAAACTTCACTACAAACCTATTGTTTGTTAAGCAAAGAAATGAAACAGATTTGTTTCAACTTGAAATGTCTTGTTTGTTTTGGTTTTTGAGAACTGAAAATGGTTTCCATTCCCCTCCCTTTGTTGCCTCTACCTTTTCTTCCCTTTTTTGCTTTGGGAAAAAGGGGAGGGAGAAGGAAATCCAAAACCTCTTGGTCTTCCAAACTCTCAAACAGTTTCCTTTAAATTTAAATGTATTTTGGAGGGAATGAGGGACATCAATAGAAATGAATATTTCCCATGGATTTCTTCTGGCTCTGGATGAAATTCCTCATGTCACTATGTTTAAGAATAATGTCTCTGCTGCTGGATCAAGGAAAGAGGCCACTTTGAATTTGCTCTTTTACTGATCACCATCTGTCTGAACGACAGCCCCTGAATCTTGTACTATAACTCTGCAAGGTATAAGACCATTTTTCTTGTTATCCAGTTTAGACTATTTCCCTCTGTCTTCCACTGTTCTGTTAATTTATAGAAAGCTTATCACCATAGTAGGCAGCTGAACACCTGCTGATGAATTCAAATGTAGGATGAACATGCTGACCTTTAATAAGTATTGTCTGGCATACTGATTTACTTGGTTTCATATAATCTAACCTTGTGCTAACATGTCTGTTCACAAATAATTCTATTGGCATTGTCTAGTTGTGCAGCTATGAGAATAATAATGGAAAGGAAGCAGAAGAACACTTTATCTTCTTTGATAGGTTAAAGCAACCGGAAACTCCATAACAGTAGTCAAGAACCTAATGGAATCTGAACATATACAGGTCTGACCATAATGGAGTTTCCTCTAGATTTGTACCCAATGAATTAAAATTTAATCTGTAAGGATTGCCATACATACAGCTTCTCAGGTTGCAAATGACTCTCAACTTCCGTTCTAAATACTGTTCTTGTTCAGTATTTGGTTCTGCTGGCCATCCTGCCTTTTAAAAAAAATCCTTTGTCTACTAAGAAAAAAAATAATAATGAGCTACGAGCCTATGGTCTTATCCTGTTAGGTGATTAACTTACCCAAGAAGGAATTGCATAACACTTAAATGAGCAGGAGTTTTTTAGCTAAAATAAATAAAACTCATTTTAAAAGGTCAGAATTCAGCCCTACAAATAGTAAAGACCTAATCTTTCCATTTGGATATTACCTTTCCTCCGGAAACATGGGTGCTTTGGGTGGATGAATCTTACAAAATGCCTGTGAGGGAGGTGTCATTACTTGTACTGTAGAACTTCAAAGATGTGAATGCCTGAGTTATGAAGTGACTGGTAAACCAAACACCGCATGAAACTGGGAATAGCCAGGAAGCTAATACTGTGCAGAGCGGAAACAGCCTATGGTCTGTGCTATTCCTATAAGCCAAGAGTGCTTTTGCACCTCACCCCTCCCCACTTGGAGGGGTAAGCTTTTTTCCATCCCCCCTTCACCACTCCATCTCCGGCCTGGGAAGAAAAGCTGCCATAGCTGACCAGCTCAGGCTTCAAGGAATTGAAGGTTGCAGACAAAGCCTGGTGTGGGAGTCAGCTGCACTCCGGAGGAGTTCTAAAGGACCACACCCTGTGCACCAATGGAACACAAGCTTTACCCATGGTTGAATTCCTGGATCCAGCCTCTGGAAGTGCAGAGAGGAAAGGGAAGCTAGCAGCTGGCTGGCACCAACCCCCTGCCATGTGCTGCTTCTGGAGCATGGCAATCAATGCACTGATCATGGGGAGAGGCAGCTGAGGGCCAGGGCTTGTACTGCCAAGAGTAAGGGGCAGCTCCCCCCTGTTCAGCCCAAAGACAAGAAAGAGAAATAGGGCAGGGAACTGCTTGTAGACCAGACAGTGCCAGGGGCCACCTATGTAGAGATATCTCTCCACCTCAGCTGGAAGACGCTGACTGCAGGGCACTGTACCATAATATTTTGTTCACAGTTACAACCAACCTTCATTCTGGAGACATTTATATCTGTGAGGTTCTACTGTACATGTGGCAGAGCAAGAATAGGGTCCAGATCTTCAGATTTGGAATCTTGTATGGTTTTTACCCACACTTAAGAGTCAAATCTTCAGGGCATAAGCCCCACCCATGCAAAAACTCATTTGTTGTGTACTACTGTGACATCCTGCATGGTTGAGAATTATTCCTGTAACTTAGCACTGATATTTGACTCTTTTAAGTTCCTCTTAGCAGATCCTGTCGCTTACTTTCTGCCTTGTGCAGGTTCAATGTCTGCACTTACGGAATAAGGGCATTGCTGATTATTATTTATGCTGCACCAATACCAGAAACTGACCCACAAGGCCCCAGTGTACATTTTACACTTCAGTATTCTCTTAATTGTTGAGAAGATTTTCTCATTACATTTTTCATAAATAGATTCAAGGGCAGTACACCCAATTATCTCCATCCTTCTCTTCAGTAGTAATGGGTACTATAAATGATAGCTGAGTCTGGTTATTAGACAAGGGAAACGTTGTCTGCTGTGTCTTGCGTTTTGCTACAATGCATTTTGTCTGTTTACAGACTTGAGGTCCCTTCCTCCTGTGAGACTTATCTTTTTAATAGCAGTCATTTTTAACATGCACAATTTTTTTTGCAAGCATGACATTCACTATCTCTATAATAACAATCATTTGGTTTATGATTTAAACCATTACAACAGTATCCCACGCTGTGAGACACAACTACTGGCTTCACTTTTACATTGTTTATTGCCCTGTTGGTGCGTTGACATTTTGTAACCGTTGGCTACTTCCACGTCAGCTGTGATTTCATAAAGCCATAGCAAAAAAAAGTCGTTGATGAACTGCTTCACTAGACATGCTGCAGACTAATTGATATTCCAAACTCCTTGCTTGGATAATGGATTAATTGAGTTAAACATGGTTTAAATTAAACAATAAATAGTGCAAATAGGTGCAGTCTTCAAGGTGAACAATTTTTAACTGATCTCAAATATAATAGATGTTGATCAATTAAAAGGTCAACATAAAAAGAGCAAGTAGTAGATGGGATTTGGTGTGCTTCTGTATAACCAACGCAATTTATAGCATCTCTCTCACACACACACACACACACCCTCATTTTTGGTCTGAAAAATGACTTCTAGAAGAAATTAAATGTAAGTACAGTTTCCTTTCAAGAGCATAGTGCATCTTTCCTTTAACAAATGGCATCATTTCCACCCCACAAAATCTCATTGGCTTCAGCAGACTTCCAGAAACGTATAATATCATGTAGGCAGTAACAGACACATTGCCTATGCACTGATGAGGGAAAAAGACCTATGCTGTATTAGTGTGGATTTTAACAGCATGTAATTTAATTTATTTCTTCTGGAAGGCAGTGTGAGAAAGTGGGAGAGACTTAGATCTCTTATAATACAAGGGTTTAATTCTCCCGTCTACTTTAATGACTGTGTCCAACCTAGCAGTTGAGGTTTATGACTCTGCTATTGTTTCCATGCTGAGATTTAGTTCTTCAAGTGCTAAAGATTTGTCTTCATATGGATGTTCTATCCAGACAGAGGAACCTGAATGGGGAAATGGAGTTGCATTAAGCTGTATGATCAGTAGGAAATAATCTGCTCCCAAAATCAAGAATAGAAGCCAAGACTCCTTAAGCCTAGTGCTGCACTACTGTCTCATATATGTGTAACCCTCTGGTAATGTGTGACGTCTCTCTTCTTGGGCTAGTCCATAGAGGATAACAGCATGTTCTTCTATATCTCTTTACCTTCTCCTATAGAAAAAAAAAAAGATTGCTATTGCTGAAGTGGAAGAGTCTGACTAGATTTAAAGGTTGCAGGATCACACACTGATGACCATTGTGTGGGTAACTGTGTTGAAATTAAATGTGTGTTGTATGCACACACACACCCAAACTATATTAAAAGAATATTAATGATGTTTAAAGTCTATGGAACCTACATTTGGCCTTCTTGAGCATATGCATTATGATTCCATCTTTAATTACATGCATGCATACAATTTGTTTTCCACAGGACCTCTCCCTCATTCAGTGCACAAAATGGATAGTGCTCACTTGATGAAGAGTCAGTATTTTGTTTTGTCGCAGTTCACTGTGACACCCCATTTCTTATTCATTACACATTGTTCAGCTCCCTCTTTGAAGACAAATTATTAATTTCTTCATGATTATTAATTTCCTCATGGGCTTTTCTATGTCATCCATAATTAGAGACATGTGAGTGCTTCACAAACATGAATGAATTTATTTTCACAATATACTTAAACTCATAGGCCCATATTCTTTTTTACAGATGGGGAAACTGAGGCAAAGAACATTAAAGTTAAAAAAAAATTCATGTGCATTTTGAGACATCTTAGACCTGATTTTTCACAATAAATAGTATTTCATATGTTCAAAATATAGCTCCCATTGATGTTAGTTGCAGATGAGTGCACTTCTATAAATTAGACCACAGGGTGTTGTCAGGCATCCAACAACATGAGGAACATACAGTTAATGACCACTTCTGAAAAATTTAGTTTGATTTTATTGCATCACACAGGAACTCTGTGGAATAGACACAGATAGAATCCCAGTCTCCATTACAACATTCAGCTACTTCATTCACTACGCTGCTTTCTCCATAAATGATGTGGAGGTCCTACAGACAGCTACCTCACATATTATATCTAGATTTATCCACAGAGTAGGCCATCCTGTGCACTGATGAGGCAGGATTTGGGAGGGGTGGAAGAAGGAATAGTATGTGATCATGTAATTAACAATGCACACACACAAGGGGGATGAACTAAATTTTGCACAGGAAAGCTTAATTTTGGAATTTCCTATCTTGAGTGTTTCACTTTGCTACTGTAATAAGATTTACTGTGTAATCTCCTATGTTTTTTTTTAAAAAAAATGTGGCATCGCACGGGTCATCAGCTCCCTGGAACCTTAATGTCCATTGCCTAAACCTCTGCCAACACTTGAATTAATGGAGTAATTGAGAGGTGTAGTAGGTTGTCATTCTCTGTGTGAACCAGTGGTAGAGGGAATGGGAAAATTTGCTAGTGGGTTTCACAAATATTTGTTTATCAACAAAGGAATGGTGAGATTCAGTAATCTTGGGTTCTCTTCCTGTCTGTAGATGGATGTATTCTCTACTGGGTACAGTTTCTCTTGCCCATTTCCCCTGTCCATGACCCTTTCTGCCTAATCTTCTCTTTCCAACCCTCGACTCCTCATCCAAATACCATTCTTACTTAGCCAGTCTCAGGCTCTACTGTTCAGGCTTTTCACCTAATCCCAATCTCCTTGCCCAGCAAGACCCAGTCCCAGTATTGCACAAAAAATTATTTAAAAGTTTTATAATACTGGATATTGTGCTCATAGTGTGTTACCGGTGCATTTTATATTTTCTTTTAGTGAAAGGAACTTGTCTTCTTGAAGAATATGGTATTGAGCTATGTGGGAAACAAGAAAAACAACACGTATGAGTTATTTGCCTGTGTATCTAGAGAATGGAAGATCTTGCCTGTCCGAAAGGATTAGAAATTGAATTTACTTTCAGAAAAGACAATTTTATTTAATCCAGCCTCCTTCTCAGAGATATAACACTGTTGCTGTTAGGGACTAGATACATTGGGTCATAGCTCATTTTACTGTAGAGCATTTGAATTGCTTTTACCAATCCATTGTTACCAATTTTCGCTGCATTATCACAAGTCTCGTGCTTTGATTTTATTTTTCCTGTAAAACTCCAGGAAGCTCATGATTACATGAGAATCTCTAAAACATTTTTTTTGAGGGGGCGGGGGGGGGTAGTTATCCTTCTGGTTTCTGGATAATTAAGGAGCTCAGATTATGTTTTCAGAAGAATCCAAAATGACCTAATCAAGATCTTTTTAAAAAATCCCCAAAACTCATGGGGTTTTTTTTTGTTGGGGCGGGGGGGAGGGGCACTAATTCACAATCTAGGAATGCTTAGGAATGGCAGTGCTGACATTTTGAACTTTGCACAGGTTAGCAGGGCTTGCTGCCATCTAATGAAAGTTTGGCAGCCCCATAGAGGAGATTCAGTTTTTCTTCTCTATTCAACTTCCTGTGAAATACCTGCAAGATCCACAAGATGGCACTATGTCACATGCTATCAATGCCTGCCTGAGTGAAAAGAAAGATGGTATTTCTACCTTCTTAGTTTCTTATATTGGTCATTCTGAACATTTTTGGCTTGTTAATCAGTGAGTCTTTATATATAAAGCCACATCTTTTTGAATTGGACCCTCTCCCCAAATTAGTGATTATTAATAGAGCATCATGTGTTGCAAGATTCCAGTATAGCAAACCTTAGGTCTTGTGTGGGGGGAAGGAATCTTGAAACATTGACCCAGTACTGGGAATTTTGCCTTTGTTTAGTCATGAAGTTAAAATCATTGGCTACAGAACAATTTGTGCTAATGCAGCTGTTATTTAGTTTGAAAGATGAAGATAATGTTTATCTGGGGAAGAAAGGGTAAAAATGTCATTCTCCACATCAAGTTTTTCAGATGCTGAATTGAAACAGACATTTCACCAGGGTTTTTTTTTTTGTTTTGTTTTTAATGGGCCTTTGAACGGGTACAGTGTCAATATGGAAGAATAGTCCTCTAAATCTCTTGTCATCTATGATAAGGACATCAATAATAGTCATTGTCAACCTTCATTAAGTTCAGATCTTCCATTCTGTCCCTTAGGGTGCCTTTCATTGATATTTTCCTTAGAAAGAGAAACAAGCCCCCACATCAAGCTGTGTATAAAGTTTGATTCCTTTCCTCAGGGCATTTACTACAAAAGGAGCAAATTATTTTTAACTGGTCTTTATTGAGCTTTTCCTTGGTGTTTTGAACTTTCTTCCAAATGCAGAAGAATTCTTCCATTAAAAATCTTTTTTTCAATTTTTAAATTCACAGAGCATGCAAATATAGAACAACGTGCAAATAAATGTAAGATAGGAGTTTATACAGAAACCTAGAACTGTTTGTTTTCTCCTCTCTGGAGTTCATGCAAAGATCTTTGCTGGTTTCAGTCTTTCTTGGCTCATGCATGATTGTATTTTTAGGTGATAACCAGCTCCAAACTCCAAGCTAATATTGACCAATACCCCTGAATTGCACGGTGCTTTTCCTCTAGAACTCATGAAATCAGGTCTGTCCCTTGAGAGGAGCGGGGCCCGGGGCCAATTGGTCTAGAGGGGTCCTGCCGCCCACCCTCCGTGCTGGGGGGGTGGGGCAGGCCAGCCCAGCCCAAAGGCCAGGCTCCTTGCTCCCTGTCCAGCCCACTCTGCACCTGGGGACCCCGGCTACTTCCAGGGACCCAGCGCCACCGCCTTTGCTGGTGGGCTCCGGCCCCAGCCGAGTGGTGGGGACCAGGCAGCAGGAGCCAGGGGCGGGGCGGGCTGCCCAGAGGCCGGGCTCTGCACTCCCACCCTGCCCCACTGCCTTCGGCTTCCTGTTAAAGGCAGCAGGGTGGGGGAAGCAGCAGTACAGCAGTGGGGGGCCTGTGAAACCATAGGGTTCGGGGCAGTCACCCCACTTGCCCCTCCCCCCCCCAAAAAGGAGGGCCTTGCATGAAATTAGTAACTGCAACTCAGCCCAGACTGAAGTCTCTTAGGGTACCTCGACACTTACAAAAAAAGTCAACTTAAACTTGCTTAAATCGACTTAATTTAACCTGCATCTACACTACAATTTCTGACTTAAGGAAATTTAAAGTTGACTTTATTAAACCTGGTTTAAAGTCAACTTTACTGGCTAAGTCGACTTTATTAAGTTGACTTAGCCAGTGTGGACACAGATTAGCTCTAAGTCGACTTAATGAGCCCCAGGGCTCCCCCACTGACCTCCCTGCCAGGGTGGCTGGCACAGTCAGAGGCTGGCATGCCCACCCACAGGGCAAGACACAGCCCTGCCCACCCCGCTCCTATGCCCTACCACTGTCCCTGTCCTGCTGAGCCTCCACTGTACCAGGGTACAATGGGGCAAATGTTGAGCCCCCTGGCACTTTGAAAGGGGTGACCCCCCTGCCACCATGGACCAGTCCCAGGTCCACCTAGCCCCTAGAAGTTGAGTTAGGCATCCAGTGTGGACGCTCTAAGTTGATTTGGCAAGGTCCCCTTGAAGTCGACTTAATTTTATAGTGTAGACATATAAGTCGACTTATTTGGCCAAGTGTAGACATAGCATTAGATTCTTTGGCCATCATAAAATGTGTTCAGAGCTTAATAAAAGTAAGTGATTTTGTAGTTTCATGTTTGATTGTAAACATTAGCCTGATTTTTGGTGGGGGTTGGGAGACAAATATTTTTAAATTCATAGAGCTTGTGCTCTTTTCCTCAGTTAATGCAAGAAATAAGGAGACAGTGACTGAGCTTTAGTGTCCCCACATTCACTTAACCTCTCTTGTGGTATTGTACCTACAAGTTATAAGAATGCATCAGTGAGGTGCTGCTGCTTTGGAAATGGTTTAATATCCAGGATATGTTTTCCCTTAATTTTCGTATAACTCTTATTTCCTCGTTTTGGCAATAACTCAATCTAGGAAAAACATAATTCTGTTAGAAAAGCACCTCACATGCAGCTGTTAACCTCATGAAAGCATGTGTTAGTGAGATTTACTCCCTGTTTTCCAATCTAAAATCCAAACAAATGATGGACAGCAGTGGGTAAAGTATTGTGATTAACAATGGTGAGGCATAGGACCTGCCAGCAACCAGGGCAGGGAGGAACATGTGTTCTGTGGGATTTTTCTATTTTTAGGGGCCCCAAAACTCTGGTCCCTCAAATTTGTGGGCCCCAGAACTGCATTCCAGTGCGTTCCCCCTTACTTTAGCCCCTGTCTGGATGAATGGGGCCGGGTTTATTTTTGTGGGGCAGATGGTGCCGCCTCCCAGCCCGGGCTATCTGGGTTACAGCCCCTAAGTCCCTTGACTCATCTGGCCCTGGCTGCTGTCTGTGTTGGGTAGCAAGAGCAGGCTGTTGAGGGCAGCAGAGAGAGGCGGGTAGCAGGAGCCCCAAGCAGGCTCCAAGCTGAGCTGCAAATTTTCTGTAATATACCTGTTGGCTCTTCGCGACACACTTTTGTGTCCCAACCCAGTGGTTGAGCTGCTAGTCCAAAGTACACAACACACTTTAAAAATGAAGAACTAGATTTTTTTTTCTAAAAGCCTCTAAACCTTTTTACAGCTGAGCTATACCCTGACCCAAATCCCCCTAGAACATGGATTCTTCCAAAGCAGTCTAAACTATCTCTGATGTCTCAATGTTCTGCAGCAAACTTTTGTAGGCATATATTCACTATGATGTAGAGGAGGCAGGAAGGGCAAAATGTGTCCTGTAACATCACCCACAAAGTAGGGGCTGGATTGTGCACATCCCTGAAGCTACACATCAACCGCATTGTGAGCTTGCAGTCTAAATGCACGATGTGCATCAGGTATTAGGAGGAGCAGCAATCACCCCATTCCACAGATGCCCAACTCTGCAAGTTATTATGAGGAGGAGGCTGTGTCATAACACCAGAAGATGGAGCAAACAGAGAGCTCAGCAGCTGGCAAAGAAAAATGTGTGCTTTAGAGAGAACTCAACCTTTATAATTATGCTGATCTCTCTTTGGGGCATCTAAAATGGTGGGAAAAGGCATTGTGTGCACTTCCCCTCCTTTTTTGTACATTGGTGCAAAGTTCAGAATCAGTTTGATGACTGATGTGCTCCACAGTACCATGCTGCCAGGGTTCTGAGCACATGCCATATTATTATTTTTTAAAAAAAATAATTCACTCTTAGGACCATAGATATATTCATGTATTTTCCTTGGGAGTTAGGTGCACATTTATGAAAGCAGAATTCAGCTCATGTTGGCGGTGTCTTTTTTTTTTTTTTTGGTAAATCTAATATTTAAGTGCTTTTGTTGTATAAATGTGGAACTCATAATTGCTAATATTTCCAGTGATTTACTGAAGAGCATCTTAAGTTTTAAGCTTTGCTGTGGCTGACTTTTTTCCTCCATAGTATTAAGAACTAATTTGACAGTAGCTACAGGCAAAGCTGCAAAATGACTCACAGTGTCAAACGGCCTTTGTCCTCACATATGCAAAATCCTCAAGCCAAATTTCAAGCGCTTTTCCATTTTACTCTGATTTATTGTTCATTTCTCTTCTTGACACAGCGGTTTCCAAACACATAAGCACATCATTCCTTAAATGCTTGCTCGCAGTGGACTGCTGTCAATCATCAGCAAAGAATCAACCAGAGAAAATGTCCGATCAAACATCTTTTTGAAATATCTGCCATAATAAGGAAAAAGACAAATCAGACTTCCAAAACACACACACACACACAAGACCCTGAAATCAAAAATACAAGTCCTATTTGGATCACGCAGATGCAATTATTTTAATTAGGTAGGTATAAGACTTTGAAAATCATTTTCTGCGTATTTCTTAGGCTGGCAGGTTGCTTGGTTTTTGATGTCAATGCTGGATAAAACACTAAAACCAATGAAAGTAGCAAAATGAAGAATCAAAATCTTAAGAACTTCATGGGGCTGTGAAGGACCTTGGAATCAGCCTAACAATAGGTAAGAGGAGAATCAGAAATAATTGCCCCGAGAGCAAAAAGAGTGAATCTCTTCTGGATCGGATGTTTAAAATAATATATAATTACTTAAATTACTCTTATTGCCATGGTTTTTATTGTCATTTTAAAACATGCAATAAAAGAGCAACCTAAGTATTGGTGGCTCAGCTTTATTTACAACATATTTGTTTAGTTCTATAATGTAATTGTTCTTTACATAATACATCAAAAACGAAAACCAGCTCAAAACTGGGCTGGAGAATGGGAGTGGATCAATTTTAAATTTAAATACTAGAATAGATTTGCTTTTTGTGTACCTTAATGAAAGTATAATAATTAGGTTCTTTTAATTTGAAAGGAATTTAACAACAATTTATAGCCTTGAACTCCTCCTGATCTCTGCACTGTAGCTGCATACAAATCAATACCATACTTTACCATAAGAATTTGTCCTTGTCAGCTAAAAATTCTGGTCACCTCTAAATTGTCTTTCTGAAGGTTAGCTTTGTTTAGAACTGCTATAGTACTTATCAAATCTAACATTTGGAAGGAGGGCATGCTTAGGGATTAATACAGATTCTTTGCACCCCTTCCCCCAAAAAACTCAGCTATATGTCATAGCTAGTTCTGTTTTAATTCTACTTTTCCCTAAGTCCCAAGAACAAATTTTGCAGTACTTATAAAACTTATAGTGGGCATTTCCCCTGAATAACAGCTATAGTAGGATTTGGCCCCCAAGAATTTAAGTAATAAAGGTGACATTAGTTTGAACTCCAATGAGCCCTCAGTAACAATTCTGATATTGTAGTCTGTCTAGTCAAAGAGGCATCGGCTGATGCACAAAGGTAGTTTGTCATCATGTAATTAAATGCAAAAGGGGACAAATTGTGGTACCATAGGGATTACTTATGCATTCCCTAACTTTTGAATGCCTTTCCTTGTGATCTTAACACTTTAATATAGTTTCATATAAGTTTCTGTATAATAAAAACATTGCAAACAAAACCAAATCCCATGCAGAAACATATAGACCTCCACATGAGTCATCAATGGATTTACAGCCTCAGCATAAACTGAACACAGGCATAACTGGTTGCAGTAGTGGGGTGTTATTCTGGGAACCAGCTGGGAGAGCAATTGGACTCAGTTTACCAGTAGGATTTGCAGCTTCTTGCTAAACAGGGCGGGACTGTTATCCTTGGTTCAGTTCCAGATGAAGGGGGTAGTATGTTTCAGTGGTTCTAGAGTAATCTAGCCCTCTTCTTGTCTCTGTGAGTTCCTCTGTTTCTATTGGTTCCAGGAGGCTCCTCTTCTCTTTCTCCCACCCACCCGCTCCTCATTCCTTTGCTTTCAAATTAGACTTTCTCTTTCTCTACACTGCCTGGTCTTGAGTAGGGGGTATAGTCCCTCTTGTGCTCTCTATCTTGCTGCTGTCCGTTCTGGTCTCTAGTGCCCCACTATTTGAGAGGAACTGGAAAAGTCCTGCCCAGTCCTTTCAGGGTTGAGAAGGGAGCATGCTCGGTTCCTCTGTGGAAATGGCACATGCATAACATGGTCAGTATATAGCTGTGTGGAAATGGAGCATGCTCAGGGCAGACAATATTGAGGTAGTAATGCTGCCAGTCTCTAACAACCCTCTGGGAAAGTATGAGATGTTTTCTTCCTGCCCCCTCTGGCACCCCAGAGATATATTCCATGGCCATATTTGGGCAGATTGTCAAGGAAATGGCAAAAAAGCACATGCATGGCAATCCACTGTCAAATTTCAAGTCTTTTCTCCAAAACATAGAGGAGGCTAGGGCTTCTCAATAAATAGTGGAAGGAATTTTATCATCTCTGTACTTGGAAGTCATCATGGGACTGTGTTTGCTGAAACTTTCAAAAAATATTTTAGCCTAAGGCAGACATCTGCCTTGGAAAAAGTTCAGCCAAAAGGTTAAAGCTTAGCAGAGTTACCGGCAACAGAAAACAGTCTTAAAATGGAAAGTGTTAGACAGCCTTAACTACAGGTGGTGCTATCCACATGACCTGTGTTAGTATAATAACACATAAACAGTGGCTCTCAGCTTTTCCTGACTATTGTAGCCCTTCCAGGAATCAGATTTACCATGTAAGCCCCAAGTTTCTCCTTCCTTACTTACAAAATCAGACAAAAAATATGAAATGTCACATCATACTATTACTGCAAAATTGCTTATATTCTCATATTTGCAATATAATTATAAAATAAATGTATTGGAATAAAAATACTGTACTTGCATTTCAATGTGTAATATATAGAGCACAAGCCATTGTCTGTATGAAATTTTAGTTTGCAATGGTTTCACTGGTGCTTTTTATGTAGGCAAATGTGCAGATGAATTGATATACCTCCTGAAAGACCTTTGCATACTTCCAGGTGCCAGTGTACCCCTGGTTGAGAACCACTGCTATAAAGGTTCATCAAAAACATGATGCTTCATCAGTTGCTGTAGATTATAGAAATAGGTAAACTGATAACGATTAATATTTAGGATCCAGAATGGGCAAACTGGAATGTCCTCAAAATGTAGAACAGAACTGGCTATTAAGAATACCTTCTGATTTCATAAAGCCAGTTCCTCCTCCCTCTTCTCCCTGCAAAAAGAAATTAGCAATGTATGTTCTTCCTTGACCAGTTTTCCAATGGAGGTGAAGTATTTTGCTATATTCTGTTTGTCTCCTTGGAGTTACTTGGCATTGCAAGGTAGCATGAAGCTGTGTTACCAGGTTCTGTTACAAGTCCTTTGTTTGCTTTCTTACAACTTTGTTTAGGAGAACAAGTATAGATTAAAAATTCCCATATTTAATGTAAGAAACAGTGGTCAAAGTGCCCTTGATTTACAGGTTACCAAAAATTAATATGGTGTGATGTTTGTATTAATGTCCAAGATTTTTTTTTTTTAGTTTTCTGTTGTCCATATCCTTCATTTACTTGAAAACCAACCACTCATTAAGTTGTAATAGCAAAGTTACGCATCTAATTGTAGTGCTTTATGTGAGTTTGGACATGTACATATCTGCTTCTTGTCTTCTACTTGCACGTTCATTAGAATGTATGTTTCTTGAACTGTTCCTAATTAGTGAAGATTGTCTTTTCACTGAAGCAGAAGGTTTAAGGTTATAATCTAGGCTTTTGATTTAGTAATTGCTTGGTCACACATAGCAATGGCTTCATTGCAAAATAGCACTCATGTCTGGTATTTCAACACTTGCGGCTGGGCAGAATTCTAAGTAGGGCAGTATATAATGTGTCTGGCTATGATTCTGCTGCCAGTAAGGAGAGACATACATTAAAGAAGGTTTATTTTATTTTACTTTTTTAAATGCTAATCAGGGTTCTGTGTTGTGGGCAGGGGGTGGGGTTATATTTTTGCAATTAAACATTCACATTTACAAATACAGGTGGAGTAGCCAGGATGCAATGCACTTGGTAGCTGTTATTCTTTTTTGTAACCAATGGATTCATTGTGCAAAGCTGATGTGGTAATATTGGAATAATGAACCTTAGATAGTCCTTTGGAGAGAATGGGGTGTTGAGTCAGAAGAAATACAAAGAAGTGAACAAATAGGCTGTGGATGCTGCATTTTGGTGAGTTGGCATGAAATACAGCATCCTATTGACAGTGAAGCTTTTTTCATCAGTCAAAGCACATAAATGATCTCCATCATTACATACTGCTGTGGAAAGTTTTCTACATGACACAATGAATGATTGACTGTCCATGATAAACTGAAGCACTGAAAATTGTATATAAGAGTCTGGCAGGTAAAACAACCTCTCCTTTCAGTTCTGTGAAAATTAGGAGGTCTACCTGACCTCCTGCAAATGGTAGACTTTAGCAGAAAAAAAAATGTTTTACTTAAGCTTTTCATTGTTGGTTGTCCAACTGGAAACCAAATATATACCACGTGACTTGCACAGCAAATATTTCAAATAAAATATGAATAATGAATCTTCTTTTGTGTTCACAATCTTTTTCAGAACCAAATATGGGTATTAATTCAAATATCCAATCCTCCAATTTTTAATATGAACAAAACCTGTTTCTATTAATGGAAAAACTTTTCTTGTGTTGTTAGTGTAGAAATCTTTTTTTAAATAAAAACAAGTCCAAAATTATTTTTACTTAAATTCAAAAGTTTGCTAGCTAACAGAATAGAGGAAATAATTTGAAACAAAACCAATATTCAATGATTCTTTGTAGTCAGAAAAATGGGAACACACTGCAACCAAATCATATTAATGAGTATGTTCAGCAGTAGTTCTTCATCTACCCATCATTTCGGTTAGATCATCACTCCTCCTCCCCGCCCCTGCCTTTTTTTTTTTTTTTTTATAATGCACCCTGCAGCCTTGGGGCCTTTCTGTGCACAATTGTAGGCATTAGACTATGTTCAAAGAACATTGTCATCATTGAAAAGTTAAAAACTTAAAAAGTTAGGAAATAACAGTGTTGTGGGTGCCTATGCATCAAGTATTAGAAGTGCCCCACATGTCCCATTATAAGATCCTCTTTTCAGCTGCTTATAACTTTGGCAAACCTTAGCTTTTGGGGCTGAAGTTTTCCAGGTTGGCTATCTACCAAAATAGTACAATCATTCTCAAGAACGAGGCTGAGGAAAAATATATTGTTTGGTCCATGTTTAACACTTCTTGAGAACTCTTCTTTGAAATGCCCCCCTTTTTTTGGAGGATAAACGTGATAGTCAGCAATGGTGTGACTCTTTGTTATCAGCCCAGACTACAATATCACTGTTGTCAATTCTGTGCAAAATTCTGATGCAGGAGAGGTCACCCTTTGGGACATTTTTATGCACATCTCCGTACTGTCTACAGAATGCTCGCATGGGCCAAGGAGCTATCTAGGTTTCTGTGGCATCTACTTATTGACAACTTCAAATTTGTACATGCTGTAATTTCTGAATGCACACTAAATATTTATTACATGACAAAATAAACACATTGCATATGAGCTAACCAATCTGAGACATCCATAGCCAGTGTAGTGAGACTCCCTTTCCTCTCAATCCTCTTCATTAGGCTGATCTGGCTTAAGTTTCATTTATATTACTGCAGGCTGGTTTATTCAGCTATTTACAGGTGGGGGGAAAGAACCCACACTAACTAAACAGGAAGTAATAGAAGGGCATTACTCCAACGCATAATACACCTTGATGATTACTTTAGTACAGGTCTTTTAGCAAAATATCAGGCAACTGTAAGGGTGAACTTGAAACACTTGTCAAGAGGATAGTAACATTGCCTATCACTTTATACATAGCTTAAGCTGCAATAAAAATGTGTTAATCATACTAATAAAACTTTGCAAGCTAAGCAAAATACACATCAGTGGTTGAAGCCAATAACATCTGCTGCTGGATATAGATTGTTTTAATAACTACAGTTAAATGAATCAGCTCATGAAAAGTGCAGTTTTATTTATTTATTTTTTAACATAATGCATTTCATAAAATAAGGGTGTTTAGTGCCAATCACGAAATTGCAGTAACTCGTATTTTAAATTTAAAAAGAAAATAATTAAAAATATAACCTCTTTGATTTTAGGGCAATAAAGATGATTCAACACTGAAAGATCTAAGCAGCTGAAAATTGCCTTGATCACACTTAAGATGGCAATGTACAGAAGAAATGAAAACGTAAAAGCACTGGATTTCAGTAAGCCTTTCTTTAATACAGACTCCCAGGAAACCTTAGGGACAGCACCATCTAGAAAACCAATACCATAACTAACAGCAAAGATGTGAATCTTCATCAAGGAGAGAGATATAAAAGTCTTTGTGATACCAGAATTAATCTATGTTAGAATCCAGAATGATGAGAGATAATATTTATTGGAAAAGATAATAATAAAGAGCCAAGCTACATGAGGCAAACCTGAGAAGCTAGATCTGCTCTGCAGGAGAGAAGGCTACTGTGGCTTTTCTCCTTTACATCTTTATCAGAAGATTATGTCTAATCTTCTCAGAGTACAAAAACAATAAAAGAGTTATTCAAAGATATCCTCAAAGAAATGAATGATTTCCAGAATCAATAACGGGGTTTTGATAAAATGCAGCACAGTCATATCCTAAAGCATCAATTCAATTTCTTGAACACCAACCTAATCGAGTCATCTGAGCTAGAACACGTGTTATCCATTTGTCTAGTAAAGTTTTTTTGGGGGAACTTTCAGCAATATCTCAATAAAATAACTGTTGGGGAAAAAATTTAATACTTTATCTTTTTAACTTGACCTTTTTAGAAAGCTTGTCAATTGTCCCGTCGTTCTCCCCCCATCACTGGTTCTGATTACAGTAGGCTCTCCTGGTAGTCAAAGCGTCTGACGAAGTGGGATTTTCTCCCATGAAAGCTCATGCGATAAATACATCTGTTAGTCTTTAAAAGTGCCACAGAACTCTGGTAGTCAGCAGTAAAACTAACTCAGTGAGAGCAGTTTAGGCTCCAAGAATTATATTTACATTCACTGACATAGTAAACATTTCTACACAGCTAGCTGCATTTTCTCTAACAAAGTGTAATAGTTAATTTGGGTGTGGGGGTGGGGGAGAGAGAGCTGATAATATAACCATACAAGAGGAAGGGGCTGGGGAGTTTGTTGCTACAGAGCCAGACTGTGGAAGTCTTACTTTTGGTCATGTGTGCAAGAGCTAGCTAACATGAGTAAGTGTTGTGCAATCTAGCAGTATGTCTTACAAATACCTGTAAAAAGAATATGGTTGCAAGCAGCTCATCAGTGTGAACATTAGGGATGTTCCTGTATGGAAGATCCATGGATAATTACATTTTATGTTCATTTCTTTATAAAGTAGCTTCCTGCTGGCACATGCATCTCTGCATCAATGGCATACAATAAAAGCATCTTCTTAAAATTTTAACAGCAGGGGGATAAAATATGAAATCAACAGTTGTCATTAAAAAGCCATGTAAGATTATTGTTGTGTGGAGAGATGGATTTGGATGGATTCACCTCCAAAGAGAAGTAATGGCGATGTGGTATAATGAAAGTGTAGTGGCCCAGGCACTCAATGTCAGCTTTCAGTTTAACTTGGATACTTTGTATTTCCCAGGTTGGATTCTATCCTGGTCATGTAAGAGTCTCTAATTTTTCTAGGTAGATTGCAGTTCCTTTTAGGGCAGTTATTGGTCAATCTCAACTGCCATCCACTTGCACACTAAGATCCTTGAGGATGACTTTTAGTTCATAGGCTCCATCAGCAACGGTGACAGAAGTTGAGTGTTAATATAAGTTACCTTGATTGCTGGCAGTACCACCCATAGCAATGACAATTTTAAATAATGTATTTCTTCGATGTATTGTAGATCGGAAGATGGTCAGGTGCCAGTAATAAGCTGTCCATCCCTGAAAAAAATGGATCAACATTCACTTATCTACACTCCTTCTAAAAATAAAATGTACAAATTACTTTGAATTAACAAACCATATAATTGCTCAAAAACTGATTTAGTCTTCAATCCTGTGGTTATCCATAGGTACATAAGGTGAAAAAAAGATGATGATGGTGTGCGTGCGTGCGTGCGTGCACGCGCGCGCTTAAGCCTCAGAATCCTATTCTCTGATGATGGGTTGACTGGGAAAGCTAACACAAAAGATGGGGGGGGGGGGTGTATGTAAAAGCTTCGGAATGCCATTCTCTGAGGATGGGTTGACTGGGAAAGCTAATAGTCATGTTCCAAGTATAGATATCACTTGCAAACATTTGTGGTTAGCTCAGAGGTGATGCTGCCCCTTGGAGAAGAAATACAATTAATTACAGAGTATCAGCAAGCAGGATATTTGTTACATATTTCTGGGGGAGATGAAGAATCCTCATAATTTAAAATGCAATTTATAGCTTAACATCTATAGATTAAAAAAAAAAAAAAAAGTGTAGTGTGTGCATAAAATGTCCAATATGGAGTAATCTCTGTCTCAAAAGTGCAAATGTGAAGAGTTCTCTACATAAGTTATGCAGCGGAATTGCAGAACTTGGAACTACTCTCCAAAACTATGACTCCTTCCTTTTATTTTCCTTGCTCTGTATCATGGCGTCCATCCCACAGTTTGAAAGCTGAACACCATACCATTGGGGAACTGTGATATTGTTCTTGGCTGAGGATAAAGAAATATGTGTTCCTCCCACCCAGACCTGAGCCCTACCTACTGGTTTGGAAAGAAGAGGTTCAGGAAGGGGCCTCTAATTCTGCTGGGATATAAGACATTCAGCAAGTGGTCAAGAAAAGCTTTGTACCTTCTAGGTTCAGACACTGCTGTTTGCAATACAAATAGGCTCATTTAGCATATATTATGAATCAAGGCCAGGGGAAAAAAAGCCAGTTTGTTCAAATCCAACTCCTTCTATGCTCAGTACTTGAAAGGGTCCTTCTCTGAACCGAATGAGTTTCATCAAATATACTCGGTGTCATAGAAGCCTTGACAGCTCCAGTTTGGTGCTAAGCTTGTGTCAAAAGCTTTCCAAAAAGAGGAATAGTATACCAAGATGACCATAAATATATGGGGTTGCTGCAGTGAGTGTCTCTGTGTTGGATAAAATAAGCAAGGTGTCCTGGTCTTAAAGACTAACATTTATTTTTCACCTGAGCTTCCATGGGTGAAGTCCCATTTTGTCAGATGCTTGTTGTTTAGTCTTTAATAGTGTCACAGGACTCCTTGCTTATTTTGCTAAACTAAACTAACATGACTCCCCCTTTGAAATCTATGGGTGCGTCTACACTTGTAAATTAAGTTGACTTAAGCTTGCTTAAGTCAACTTAATTTACTCTGCATCTACACTACACTTTCCTTAAATCGACTTAAGGAAAAGTTAAGTCAACTTTATAAAACCTAGTTTTAAGTCGACTTCTGGCTTAAGTCAACTTTAGAAATTCGACTTAAGCCAGTGTAGATGTGGAGTAGCTCTAAGTCAACTTAGGGCTCTCCAGGACTCCCTCACTGCCCTCCCTGCCGGGGGGGGGGGGGGGGGAGAGGGGGGGGCGGGGGGGGCGCCCCCCCCCCCACAGGGCAGGGCAGAGCACTGCTCACCCTGCCCCTATGCCCTGCCAGGGTCCCTGTCCCTTGTACCCAAGTACAATGGGGCAAAGGCTGAGTCACCTGGCACTTGGCAACGGGTGCCCCCCCTGCTACTGTGGACCAGTCCCAGGTCCACCTAGCCCCTACGAGTGTGGATGCTCTAGGTCGACTTTGTAGGGTCCCCCCAAAGTCAACTTAAAATTTAAGTGTGGACATCATAAGTCGACCTAAATTAACAAGTGTAGACATAGCCTATGTTAGGTGTTATTCCTACATTTTTGCATTCAGAGAGGCTTGTGCAGCATCTCATTTAAGGATTTTTGCCTATAAAAAGAAAATAGTGGAAGTAGTAAGAGAAATTTTCAGTTGTGCTCTATTTAGGATATTATTTCTGTGATCTATGTGCTCCATGGGGAGAGGAAGAAGGGGGTGGGGATGCAAATCAGCTTTTGGAGCAGGAGACATGTATTTCCAACCTATTGCTATGCATAAAACACTTCACAGTTCTTAAAGAATGTCAGTAACGATATGGAGTGCCTGCAAATTCTAATCAGTGGTCAAGATTTTTTTTTCTTCCCCCACCAAGACTCTCCCATGCTCAAAAGTTTCTGCAGTCCTTATTGTGCATATGAAACTTTATTTGGCTTCCTATGGTTCTGTGAATGCTAGATCATCCTTCTCTTGACTAGATCAATCTTCAGTAGATTTACTAGGAGCAAAGATGGGGCTTTCTTTTGAAGTCTTATTAGGCTCCATAAATTATTTAGGTTAAAACAAAGAAAGGAAACCAACACTGAGCACTCTAGATGTCAAGACACTGGACTGAATGAGCCATTACTCTGTTTGTCTGACCATTCTTGTGTCACCCTCTTCCTTAAAACAAAACACACACATTTTGTGAAACCATTTTGCTCCTCACCCTCTCTTTTTCTGCTCTTGCAAAATTATGAAGTTTGTCTTCCCAGACTTCTGCTGATCATGGTATGTGACCATACTGTATTATACTTGCAGCTTGCTTCCCTCCCAAGGCTAACCAGATATGTTCAACAGTGTGGATAGAGGGACAGGAGATGGCCCTACTTCCTCCCTACATCCACAAAGCACTTTGAGGGAACATTCCCTTTATGTATTTTAAGAAGATATAATCCCTTCAGATCCTTCTTTCCTCACCCTTAGTCTGGTACATGATGATGTCACAGCCTATTCTCTCACAGCAAGACTCCCTCTCAATATCTTTGTTTTTAGATCCTTACAGGGTGGATTGATTTGAATCAGTGGGCAGGAAATATTTATGTAAATAATTTTGTTTGTTTGCACTTGTACTTTTTAGTTGCTTTTAGAGAAAGGTCGATATAATTCAGCAATGCTTTTCAATAATTGGGAGGATACGTACATGTTTTCAAGTTCTTAATGCTTTACATTAATTACGTTAGAAAATGGTGAATGAAAGATTTCTTATTTACTAGATTCATTTTTTACTCATTGCTTGTGTCAAGCTGCATTTGGATAGAAATTGGCATGTAATTTAAAATGCCCAAATCAGTATTTTCAAAGAGTTTCTATTAGTTAAATCCAGCTTGATTAAAGAGTTTCATTTATTAGGAAGAAAAGTACATTTATCAAAATATGTTTTACATTCAAAACTAACTGATTTATTTAAAAAAAGGAAGAGTTATCTGTAGTTAGAGAATCAAAGGCTATGTCTACCCTGGCAGTTTGTCAATTTAAAGAGGCTTACGTCGACTTAAACGAAGCTGCATCCACACTAGACTTCCATTAAGTCGACTTAAGAAATTCCTTAAGTCTACTTAATGAAAGCTTAAGTCAGCTTAATAAGAACCACCCATTAGGTCGACTTAACCCTTCTTTAGGTTGACCTAAGCCCAGTGTGGACGTTTAAGTCCACTTTGTTATGTCGACTTAAGGGTGGTTAGGTCGACTTAACAAAGTCGACCTAACTTTTTCTAGTGTAGACATAGCCAAAGTGACTATATGTCACCACTCTAATCCCTTCTTGACCATTCAGCAGACTTCTGTAAGAGGATCAAGATGCTGGATCTGATATGTTTAAGACTCCAGAGTCTAAATATGATCAGGCATTGTGCCTTTGTTGGGACCAAATAGGCATGCTTTCAGGTGATATATACTCTAACTAGTACCCCCTCCTGAGAGCTGCAGCCACACCATCTACTGTACAGCCCCTATATCCAATACTGAGCCCTCAGACTCATCCTAAATACATCCTCTTTCAGAACTCCAGTCATGGGTGTGTTCTGGCCCCATAGAGGCATGTGGTCAAGTGTAAGGGATAAAAATGCTCAGACACTTTCCACAGAATTTTAATGCATTGCTCTCTACTCAGTTGCATGAGAAATTATACAAATCAACAGAAAAATAATAATCCATATATGCATTTCTGTGCATTGGTTTTCATAACACTCCTGAGTATACTTTGGGATGGAGTCAGTCATTTTTGGACATCCAAGATGCATCTGTTTTAGCACGTAGCTTGCCTTCTCCCTTTATCTTTGGCCTTGGCTGATCCATTCCTTCTCTTTTGACCGAAGTTTCCTATGCGGGACTGTGAATCTTCTATACCCTTGTTTTGTTTTGTTTTTTTAAAAAAGCTAGCACCAGAACCTTAGTGTATTTGTCTTGCATTTGGGAATTTTCTAATTTCCAAATGCTAGTCTCCCTGTTTAGAGAAGTTGTAGAGAGCTGGTTTCCACTAGGATCTTACCTGCTGAGACCTATCTAAGTGCTGATAGTCCTTAATGATGAGTTATTGGCCCTGCTAGAAGGGAAGTGCTTAAAGACTTGTTGGCAGTGATGGATTTTAGAACTAGGAAATAACTTCTCACACTTTATTTTTATTCATGGTTTGGAAGAGGAAATGACCTTTCCTGTGTTTTCCACTCTCTTTCAGATTCTCACCTTTGAATAAACTACTCATTACACTGAATTAGCTGAATAAATTATAGGAAGAAAATATTCTCTCTGCCCCTGCAGAAGACTCTATTGCTGTTTAAATGCTAGTTTTAACACTTCAGCAACCTGTGGTTCCAGTTTTTCCACCAGTGTCTTCCAGCAATTCAGTGCCTGACTTTGTTTTAAATTTTGGTAGCAAACATGTATTGCTGAAATATGTTTTTATTGAATTTGAATTATTTTAATATATCATAGTAAGGTTACCCCTTAACATAGGTTGTCAAAATTTCAAATTTAATTTTAAATAGGTTTATCTCTTTAAGTATTTTTTTAAAATCTGATTTGAATGGTTTTTGTAATCTGTTTAATCCACCATGAGCCTTTATCTGAACTCCCTCTCTGCTCTTTTATGTTCTTAGCAGAGCTCACTCTGTAAGAGCATGCCAACAAGGTTTACCCATTTTGAATGGCGGACTCTGTGACTTCAGCAGCTGCCAAACAGGGTAGGCAATTGAATTCTGTCATTAAAATAGAGGCTGGAGGTGTTTTTCCACTGCATCTCTGGTGGAAAAACTAGCAGCAGCATTTTTCAAACACATTAACCAGACCTGTAGCAGTGGTTCCATCACTGCTTTTAATCTTTGTAAATATTCTTTCCAAGGAGATCAGAAGAACATACTTAACAGGTAGCAACATCAGGCTTCAACTTGCCTCATTAGCACTGACTTTCTGAGAGATCACTTCAGTCAGGCGTAGAATTGTAGCTAAAGTGACCATTATATCCCTGTGGGTGGGGGAAAGATGTACATAACATCTGCTTTTCCTGGTTTGTACTTAAGCCAGTATTCATATACAGTTTTTCATATTTCAGGAACTGTTCTAGCATTTAGCACACTTGAAATTGATCTGGAAACATATTGGGCTAAATTCATTCTCCATTGACTTGAATTGAGTTATATCAGGGAATAATTTGCCAGCGGCACCTCCATTCAATTAATTTGTAGATATATAGTGTTAATCATTTTAAAAAGCACTGTAATTGTTGCATGTTGCTCCTTTAGATTATGAAAAATGAATTGATGTTAAAATGCTGTACTACTGTTTTCTTGTTGCAGTTTTCTCAGCTAGGAAAACAGAAACTGGCTAGTCAATTTTCTTATTTACACAGTATTGTTTCTAATCAATTTCATCTTGATTGCCTGTGCACTAGCACCTTTCCAAAATATTTGGGTTGTAGACTTTTGTAAAGGAATATTTGTACCAACGTTTTTTCCATTTGGGTTTTTTAATTTCATGGAAATGTTTCTGTTGGGCCTTGTAAAATTTTTTTTTTTTTTTTTTTTTTTTTAAATAAACTTCTGGTCAAGTTTGACTTAAGGATGTTCCTCTAATGAATGAATCATAAATCCTTAATGAATAATTCCTTTTTTATGAACTAAAAGTGCCTAGTATCAAAATTAGTTTTAAAATACAACAAGCAGATTTTAAAAATATAAACAGGTAATTCCAGTACGGGTTGTGGTCTCTTGGTCTTTTGAACATGGCAAGTATGATTTCATCTTGCACACAACACCGCAAGTGAGGCATCCTAGTGTTGGCTCTGCCACTATTTGCTGTGTGAATCTTGGGCATGATACTGGGACAGGATTATGTAAATTAGTCATGAAGGTCCTGATTAGGAGATTGAAGTCAAGTGGCCTCTATGTATTTGCATTCACACTCACACATTGTTCAGTGTAGAAGCAGGATCTGGCTTCACATCTAAGTTCAGATTTTGAGAATTGCCAACCACTTTCATTTCCCACTGTCTTCAGTTATTTTGGGTTTCCTGAAGTCAGCAAGGACTGCCACTGCTAAGCAGCTTTGGTGGTTGGTCTCTAGGTCTCTGTCAGGCACCCCAACTTCAAAGACGCTCTTAATTTTTGGATTAAGTCTCTCTGCCTCAGTTCCTATCTGTAAAGTGAGCATAGCTGCTGGCTTTTAACATGGGAAGATTGATTGATTGATCGATTGATGCACAGAAATTTGGAAGAAAATCTGAAAAATACTGTAGCAAAGCAATATGTAATTTATTTGTATTTACCTATTTCTATTCCAAATAACCATGATTTCCAGAACTAGTTTTATGAGAATGGAGCTTGTCTTACAGAAAACTTTTCATTTCAGTTTTTGAGGGATAGGAGAGTCCCTGTACTGCTTTGTTGGTTGTCTGTCTTTTCCTTTTGCGCTGTTGCCATACCCTTTGCACTCAGTTTGTTTCCAACATAGAGTTCCTGAGTCCCAGCTCCTGCCGTTAATGCTTTGAAAGTTTTCATCCTTTATATGGTATCTTTGCTTGGAGATGAGAACAATTCAGCATATTCATATTTTTTATCCCAGAGACAAAGATACACAAGTCATTAAGACATGTCTCCATAAGTCTGATATTGTGTCTCTCGTCTTAGCTTTCAAATCCTACAAATATAATGTATCATGTGGTGTAATAAAGACTATGTTTCCAAAGCTTTGTTTCCTTAAGCAGATTTATTTAATTTGGCCCTGGTGTCACATTTGTCAGAGATAATAGCTCTTGCATATTTTTATATTCACATTATGGCTTGCAAGAAAATGAAGGTACTGAATGATTTGGTTTAAGCCATGCACTTCTGGACATGTATTTATGCATTTTAGCCAGGACCTCAGTGCCTTTATTATTTGTCATCTAAAAAATAACTGTTGTTCACTGAATTCTCCTACCCCCTAAAGTGCCTTCAATAAGGGAAATCAATGATTTGGGCAATCATTCAGATAATCATCCTGGCTCTAACCATGTTTTATTGTATACTGTTCTCCAGGGGAACCACCAGTAAAGGAATTGTTAATCTTGACTTTTCCTCTGAACCTAAGCAACAGAACCAAACATAATTACATTACTGAGTTTTGTCCTACACAAATAATCCGCTGAGCAAATTTTATTCTGCTTCACACTTCCACTGCCAGCCAAATATGGTAAAGTCTATTAACTATTCTAATCTTATGAAATAAAAAAGAACAGAAAAAATGGATGCTGTTGAATTGACTTGGCTCTCTTCAAACACAGCAAGATTTACTTTATGCTAGAATGAACAATGATTAAGAAGGTTTGACTGTATTATTAGGAATCTTTAATTGCAAAAAGAGAAACAGCTATGTATTACGTGAAACATAATCAAAATAATTTACAATGGCAAATTAAATATATTCATGAGTTAAGATTCCAAATATATTTATATATTGACCTTTAAAATATACTGTACAATTTTTAGTATGGGCAGCGCTGCCCTCATTTTAGCAGCTAACAACGTGGAAGTCTGTTGGTCTGATTCAGGTATCATTTACACTGTCAGTCTTTTGATCCTTATGCCAGAGTAGAATAGGTTTCCACTGCCTAATAAAAGGGAGATTTGATATTGTTCTCTCTCCTTCAAACTTACACAAGTTTTATGTTCCTTATATTTTGGGGCCTAATTTTAGGGAGGGGGTTGGTGACACATTTAGCATGGATATGCCATATTGCTGAATTACTGCTTTACCCAAACAAACAAGGATGCTCTTCAAAGTGTCTGATGTATTGGGATTTTCTCCCCTGAAAGCTCATGAGATAAATACATTTGCTAGTCTTTAAAAGTGCCACAGGACTCCTTGTTGTTTGGCTGACCTAGACTAACACGACTACCCCTTTTGGAACTTGCTTTACCCAATGCATGTTACTCAAGGTTTTTTTTTTCCTGAAATTTTGATTACCACTGTGCTTGTAAATTAATGTTACCAGCAGTGACCTTAAAGTGACCTTTAAAACCAAGAGGCTTAAATTAAATAACTCACTTATTAGAGGCCATATCCCCATCTTCCCCCTCCCCCCCGTTTCATGTTATACATTTATTTATTTTAAAAAATCTTACTCCATGCACAAGTTTTTCTGTCTCCCTCTTGCAAAGTACAGTCCATACCAAATTACTATAACATACCTCCGTTATTTGGAAGACTTCTTTACAAGTCTCTCCACACAGTCATGATGATATTCTATTTGCCTTGATGACTAGCACTGATTGGAAACTTTTTCCAAAAAAAATAGTAAGACTTTTTCATTTTGTCAAATTTTCCTTTGAAAATTTTTAGGTTTTCATCAAACATACATCCTTTCCATTTAAATTTGTGAAGAGTGGAGAAGTGGTGCTAGCAAAATCCAAAGTGTGTGAATCACATTCATTTCTGCAACTAAAAAAACCCTTTTTTCCTAGTGGTTTTTCCCCAAAATATGATCAGTTATTAAAGAATTTCCCTTTTTGATACAATATCTGTGCTATTTTAAGATCTCTCTCAAAATAATGTTTGGAAATCATGTCATCAGGTGTCCCATGTCCTTCCTCCATTGTTTTTTTTGGGCAAGAAGAGCACAAATATAATAAACAAAAGAGAAAGCTATAGCACTTTCCAAAGAAAATAACCTTTCATTGGTAAATGGAAAACACGCACACGCACACGCACACGCACACGCACACGCACACGCACACGCACACGCACACGCACACGCACAC
>ML685808.1:5279609-5349688 GCA_007922175.1 Pelusios castaneus
CACACGCACACGCACACGCACACGCACACGCACACGCACACGCACACTCTTTAAATGACAAATGGACTCAGTTATCTCAAAATGGAAATTGAACCTCAGAGTTATGATTGAAAACAATGTTGACAGTAAAGTATAAGGATATACAAAATGGCATGGCCCTGGAGGAAAAGAGTGATGCTGAACTAGCTGGGCTGTAATGCAGAAATGGATGCATGGTCTTAATTATACTTGTATAAATAGTGTTTGCAGTATGATTGTGCCTTGTCTGTGCTAAACTTCTCAGTCTTAGTAGTTCACCTGTTCATTCATGACTGTTCTTTTAAGCGTAGCTGGCCCCTTTCTGCACAACTGGTCCTCTTTTAGACATATAAATATTTGTGTGGGGGAGGCATCCAAGTGAAGGAGCAATGGTATATGATGTTCTGAGTGAGATTATCTCCAGGGTATAATCTGGACTGCTGAACAGCTGTTATCCCTTAAATCTCCAACCTGGGGTGCCTTTTACACTGCTCTGTTGTGAGAACAAACAACTGCTGGTCTTGCTTTCACTCAGCCTCTAGCACGCAGAATCAATCCCAGCTGAATACATGGAACGCTCTGGCCATCCACGCATGAATTACATGCAGGTTGACCCCTGCAATTTCTCCATCCCAGACCTTCCCCCCAAAATGTGCATCTTGTACTGCCAACCTCTCTCCTCTTGGACAATACAAGTTCATAAAAAGTCTGTCATTTCATCAATGGAAAATATGTACAGATGTTGGTATTGCCAATGGAGATTCTCAAACACGTCAATTCAAACACACTGGTTTAGATAAAACAATACAACTAGTTTATTAAATACAAAAATAGTTTTTAAATGATTATAAGTAATGAGGCATAAAAGCCATAACTTCTTACGAATAAAATAAAAAGATAAATGGAAAATTATGCCTAAGTTAACAAGCTCAGTGAACTCAGAAACAGAAAGTGTTTTATTACCAAAAGCTTACGAGTCTGGGTCAGTCTTTTCTCATGTGTTAACATGCCCACTCTTTTTGACTTCTCCTTATAGATCCTCCTCCCTTTTCCCCTGCTTGTCCTTCCTGAACAAGCTATGCATCAATATTCTAGTCATGAGATTTGCCCCCACCAAGTCTCTGTGATGCCAAGTCATAATTTACCTTATGTACTAATATTCCACCAGGTTTTCCCCCCCCCATATTCCTTGCGTTTGTGAAGAGATATCCAGGATGTTGAGCAGACTCCCTCACTGATTTCCCTCAGTACTCCTATGACTCTACTGCAATTTTCCATGTCTTCTTCCTCCCCCAAAATCCTCTGTTTAGTCTCCCTTTTTTTATGCTTACCTATGGGCTTTTTGTCACCTGCCCCCTTTGGACTTAATTTAAAGTCTTCCTCACTAGATTGGCAAGTTAGTGAATGAAGATCTTTGTTTTCTTGATCAGGTAGATCCCATGTCTCTCTAGAGCAGTCCTCCTTTCCAGAACAGCATCCCGTGGCTGAAGAAGCCAAAGCTTTCTTGTCGATACCACCTGTGCAGCCATGTGTTCATCTCTAAGACGTGGACAGCTACTTCTGAAATTCCATCTCTGTGTCCCTCAGAGAGGCCACTAGTATCTGTGGATGCAAATATCCGTGAATGAGTAAGAAGTTCACTAAGTGGAATGTTGCAAGAAAGTGTCCTGAATTTTTCTTTAAAAAACATTTTAATGTCCTCCTGTGCTGCATAACCGAGTCAGCAAGTGTGGGGTTCACTGATATACAAATTGTCCCATAGCCCACCCCAGCCAGAGTTGCACAGAACCCAATGAAAAGCTAGCTCTGCATAGTGCAGTATCCACTCTACCATGTCTCCCTAACTCCACCTTCCGAAACCTTTTCTTTTGAACAGGCTCCAGAGGCAAGTTCTGTTTCACTTCTATGTTTCTGTACAGGCGCCAAGACACTGTGCTTTCCCTGATTGGGAAGAGCATTCAGAAATCACTCGCTAATGCAAACCCAAGAATTCAGCAGCAACACTGCAGTGGAAACATCACTGTAGTTTTTCTCCCTCAGTCCCTCTTCCCCCTCAAGGGAGGATGGAGACCTTTAATCACTTTGAAATGTAACAATGTAAACCAGCCAGATTGACTCTTATTAATGCAAAGTTTCTGTAGTGCTTATGAAATTACAGACAAAATAAAGACATCTTAAGGAGATGTGCTAGTGAATTCTGATTTTAAAAATGTGCTCATAGCCACTGACTTCCCATCCAGAATGGTACTGCCTCTGTTTGCATTGGCTGCCCTCTGATATCTCTGCAGGGGTGTGCAGCAATACTACACATACCCCTATTAGATTTTGTCCCTGGTGGTCCAGTGCTGGTGGTTACATCAAAGTCAGCCATCATAATTCTGGCATGGTGTAGTGGGGGTCCTGCGGAAGACATTGTAACGCGAAAGTGTAGGTAGGCCGCGGGTGAGAGCAGGGCCGAAACACCCGAACCAATGTACTACTGTGAGATTTTGAATTAGTGAACCCACAGTGCTTGCCCAAGTATGTATTCATTTTGCTTGCTTTGCTAGCTAAGATATGTACTCACTTTGCTTGCCAAGAGATGCTCCCACCTTGCTTCCCAAAACATGTTTTTACCTTGCTTGTTAAAAATATGCCTTGAACTATTGAACTTACTTTGCTTGCCAAATATATTGCCACGACAACCCTGTGTTAGCCCAGTTTGAGAGGTATAATTATGGGAGGGTTAGAAGGGGAGGGTGAGAGTCTCCTCCGGGTCTTTGACGCTGTGAGTTGTGGTCTCCTGGTCCGCAGGGCCCTCACCTCCCAGATAATGGCTCTCCTCTGGTGTGTAGTTATGGTGAGTGAATAAATCATTCTTTCGCTGCTCTAACCCGACTCAGGTGTTGTCATCTCGTCGGATCCCGATACCTGCACAACACACATGGTCATAGAGGAATGTATTTGTTTTAAGTGGCTTTAAAGTGAGTTGGGGCCTTTGCTTTGCAGTTGACGACCATCCATCAAGCGGTAGCAGTGAAATGCAGGTGGTAACAGTCTATGGAGACTCTTGGCAGTTAACTTGTTTTATTCTTCACTCTCTGGTAACTTGTGGAAACTGGATAGCAACACAACACTGTCATTGTATTAGAAGCGGTTAAACAATAATATTTGCATAATAGCCTACTATGGGACACCTTTTTAGTGATTTTTCTGGGGAAAAAGTCATTTGGAGAGGGAAACATGCACACTTCAGTTCTGTTGATTAATTTAAATTGCTGAGGAATTGCAAAATTGAACATTTCATTTTAGCCCAAATCAAGGGAACAATTCAGATGCAGTAACAAGATTGGCTTGAAAGCCTTGGGGATAGAGAAAGCGGCTGCATGATACAATGGCATCTCTGCAATTCAGATAGCTGCTAATGATGGATGGGAGCATCCAGGAACACTTATTTTGTTTTATTTTCCCTTTTAACATGTCTTTGTAATAAACATGCTCTTTGAATAAATACAGCTGGGGAAAGTGAAATATACTGTATTCCACAAAGTGTCTTCCTACCACTGCAATACAGTAGCTGGAAAATTATGATACAGCTACAGTGACATCATTCTCCCAGCACAGAATGTTTTTACTCCTAGACATGCTAAAAGAAAGAATAAGATAAATAGCTTTTATGGTGCCATTGATCTTCTGTTACCTAAAAGGAGTGAATACAGGTGTCAAAGCTGACGAAGTACCAAGCTATCCCAGCCCATTCAGAGCTCAGTGTAAAACTGTGCAAACAACCTTATCGGCTCTTTTCTCCAACCCCTAGGAAAAAACTCCCAAAATTTTAGAATCAAGAGTACTATAAAAGTTGTCAGGTAGCCAAACAAAAGGAAGCTTGGATGACAGCTGCAAACACACACCTCATGAAAATATAAATTCACTTTAAAAAAAATCTGCTTGTAGGTATTGTTTACTTGCCAAGTATCATCCTGGAGTCAGATTTTATCACCTAGTTATAAAGTCCTGATGCAAAGGTTTGAAATGGAAGTATTAACATGAAATGAACTATAGAGGCACTAACTGCCCCACTGGATCAGAGGTGCTCTGAGCTGGAGAGCCAGTTTGTAATACAAAGCAGTTGCAGGTGATCATGTAATAACATAATTGTTATTGTTATCAGATGTTCTGATATTCCAGCATCCTAATCCATCTGAGCATTGCCTTATCGTATAATAGCATCTAGTCTGAACCTAAAAATGCATTGAAAACCTTACAAATTAATCTGAGTATTGCCACGATTTTGTTTCTTTGCTATTCCCCATCTACTGTAAGTTAATAAGGGGTTGACTCTTACGTCCTCCACTCTCAACTGCGAGGCATGTTTGTACCCTTCTTGGTTCTTGATAAGGGATATCAACAAGTCCAGTCCCTAGAGCTACTAGTCCACTCCCCAGAGCTATTGTCTCATGTATCAAGCAATAGAAATGCTCCTTTGACCAATGGTCACAGGTATCTTGTAGTTATACCTGCTATCCAGTATTCTCATCCGCTATTTCTGGCACACCAATTGTGGGTTCATCTGTGCCTGGGAGACTCGAACACTGTCCAGGTTTTTAGACCTCTCTAGTGATGTAGGTGATTGTTTCCTAGTCAGTGGTGCCAGGCCAGCTGCACCTGGGATAAGACGTCCAGGCCTTTATTTCTCCAATCCGCTTCAAGTTACCTCTTATAGATGGAGTATTTACACTTAGGAAAATGGATGAAGCATCTCTATGGTAAGAATCCTTGAAAGCAAAACTAACATGGCTGTTTGGAAAGAAGTTGGCAGAATACAGGAAGCTGTCTGAAGTAGAGGAAGATTTATAATTCAGTAAAGTTCCCCATTGTTTATGGTTTTCAATTCTTTCCCAAGATACCATAAACAAAGGCCACTAATTATTCAGCTGTTGTTTACAAAGAACTTAAAGAATAATATATATATATATATATATATATTTTCCACTCAAGCCTTACCTCACTTACAAGTAGTAAGTTTTTCCAATTTACACCAGATTTCTGCTCTGGCACTAATCTTACAGTTGAACTAAGCAACTTAAAAGCCTACAGGAGTATTTTCAAAGGCCAAGTGTTTTATTTGTGCACATGAACAGGTAATCCTTTGTGAATCTAGCTTATCTTTTGTTAATTTTAGAAGCACTGGTAGTTCAGATACTGGGTAAAATATTTTCAAGGTGGCTCATTTTGAGTGCAAAACTTTCTTTCTTTCTTTCTTTCTTTCTTTCTTTCTTTTAAAGCCACATGAAGAGCTAGATCCTTGGCCTTCATCCTAGTGCCTTTGGAAAGTGCATAATGCAAAGACAGTATGCTGATGTAAGCAAGGACACTTCTCTTGCTTAGCAACTGAGCAAGGGGGCACCCTATTTGCATGGGCTTTGTATTTGCATAAGTACTTAGCACAATGTCACTGTATATGGATGAATTTGCCCAGGTGCTGGGCATGTTGCAAAATTGCATTTGTGGCTGGTTTGAGTTATAAATCACTGTGTTTTAACTGAAGGGGAAATGAAATATTGTATTTTCATTGTATGCTATCCTTAGATTGCATAAACTGGTTTAGTGGGCTCTGATACAAAAATCACCATCAGCAACAGAGTGACAGGCCCTGTTTTTACAATATAGTACTGAAAGGGGGAGGGGGGAGAGTGTGGCATTTGCTCTGCTCAAGAACTGTGCCTTAGGCAATGCCTAATGCCCCTCCCATTGTTAAAAGACTTAATGACTCATTGTGGAGTCTTTTTGTTCTTTTGCTCAGAGAGTAGTTTGGAGCTGTAATCACTAGAGGCTTGAAATCCTCTCGAAGAGCTGAATTCACTGGAAAGCTGACTGAGGCCAAGTAAGAGAGCGTCGTGCCAGCAGACAGCCAGTGGGTGATGCCAGCAGAAGGTGTGAGTGACCAGCAGATGGTGTGAGCAGCCAGTGGGCAGTGCCAGCAGACGGTGTGAGTGACCAGCAGGCAGCCTGAGTGGGCCCAGAAATGGCAGAAAACAACTGAAGGGGAGGGGCGAGGCCCCCCCTCCCCTGAGAGGTGGATGCTAAAATTAGGATGGTCAGTATGGGGGTAATGAAAAAGTAAAGGATGCACTCTATGTACGCCGGGGTGGAGTGAGTTCTGTCTATTGGGCTTTGTGTGAATCCTGTGCTGTACTGTCTGCATATCAGTGCTGGTTTTGATATTGCCTCTATAGATTCTCTTTGTGTTACTATTAACAGTTGTATGTGCGACACTTAGACTCGTCAAATTCCAAAGGGGTAGCCGTGTTAGTCTATTGTAGAAAGACAACAGAGTCCTGTGGCACTTTTAAAGACTAACAGATTTATTTACCGCATGAGCTTTCGTGGGAGAAAATCCCACTTCGTCAGACACTCGTGTTTGTGAGAGGGGAAGCATTGCCCTTCTAGGGCACCCAGGTAATAGTGTGTGATTTCCCACAAGACTGGGTGGGGGCTCGAGGCGATTGGTGTTGTAACATTGTTTGTTTGGGATCACCTAGATACAGAACCTTGCCCTTTGCTGCTGCTGTCTTGAGCCAGTAGAAGGGTTACACTTAGAACAGCTATGTAGTCTTCTTGGCAAGGGGATTTCACCATGCTGGTTGCACTTCTCCTTACTGTGGGAGAAGTGGGAACATGGCTGCAGTATTCTAGCAAACTCCAGTTATATGATGGTTTGCACATTTGCCCCACTAGAACCAGTACTAAGTAGCAGCTCAGTTGGACCCAAGGATATGGCTCTGATTCTATACTAATATTAAATTTGACAATGTTCATGACTATATATTCTTTGCTAACTCAAGACTTACAAAGTTCTTCACCAGAAAAAGTGACTTTTTTTGCCTACAAACATATTAAGAAAAATTGACATAAAATAACAACAAATAATTTGATTATAAAAGAGTTTTGTCTTAGACAACTGAATTGAAATTAAATTAAGCTAGGTTTCAACCTATAATTGATGAAATAGGGTACTCTTTTGGCTGCTAGTTCTCCTGTACCAGTGGAGCAAAGCCGCATCCTCCTCTGCTGCTGAACAGCAGTTATGGATTAGGTCTGACAAAGTGAAAATAAATGGGAGATTCTAGCTATAGAAAGCATTTGTCAACAGGTTGTACTATATGCAATGCAAGTCTGCTACAATTTAATAAGATAACAGAAAAGATAACACTGTCTTCAACGTGTCAAAATATGGATTTATGCCACGTGCTAGCATTACTATTTTAACTTGATGAATGTTACGCGATTTCAGGTTTTACGTTTAGTGTCCAGAAGTCTGTGATGTGAGAGAAAAGCTGCTAAGATACAGAAATGAATGGCCTGTGCAAGTTGCACAGGGGCCGCTTATACTGAGAAGCAGTGTGACGATTTATGGTAAGGAGAATAGAGTGATTGAGGAATCTCCAGAACTGATCCATTATTTGATGTAAAATGGTGGTAAATATGCTGATTGTTAGGGTAATGTTTCTCCCCAGGTACTATCTCCTATCATTTTCATCATTTCAAATCCTTTATTCAGAACAGTCTAACAACACAATCTGTGTGAGAGAAGGAGAAGAGAGAATCAAAACAAGGTATGGAATGCCTTTGCCTGACTCATTCAGCATAACCCAGACCTTTAGGCTGAAATACGTTTCATGCATCTTTCTTCTTGTGCCCTGGAAGCTGCTATTCCTCTCCAAGAATAAAGTTGACTAACAAGATTTTTCAATGGGAATTTCAGCACAAGTTGGGGAACCAACACTACACCCGCCAAGCCTCACCATTCAATCAAACATCCCACGCATTTCATTATGTCCCATCACATGACCTCCATCTGCACACTGTCTATTCCCAGGTTCAGAAATGGTGGCACATGTCTTGTCTTCAGACTGGTGGGAAAGCATTTATCACACTATTAGAGTATTTTAAAATACTTAATAGGCACCATGATCTTAATACAATGAGATATTGGAGTCTAAACACTACTTTTCTGGCACAAAATTATCCCTTTGTTTTGTTTTTTTCCCCTGGAATCACAACAGAAGCATAAAAACATGGTATCATTCCCTTCACAGCGGAGATGCCCAAAGCTCAATTACTCCTGGTATTGAACAACTGCAGTCTTGGGACCTAATGCTATGAGTAACTGATCTCCAAAACAGGTAGTCTCAATTCCCACAGTCAGACCTTTGTTATACAATATGAGGTCTAGAAATAAGCATGAAAACTGCAAGCAGGTGACTGGCACACCTGAGTCCCGTATCCAGTTCCTCTATAGAATAAAATGTTACAGTTAGTACAGAAAAGGCACTGAGTACTTTTCTTGTCAGACAGAAAAGGAATGCTTTCTCCTTGATCTCGTCCAGAGATGATCACAGAAGAGATTAAAGGGCCTGAAAGCTCTGATCAGCAATCACTCAGCAGCCTGTTATTTAAAAAAAAAAAAAAACCCAAAAAACACATGCAACTTTGCTCTCCTCCTGTCACCTTTAATGACATCTTTCCCACCCCTCACACACTGCTATAATACCATGGATAAGGGCTAAATGAATTTATATCAAGTAGCAAATGGATATGCAAGTGAATGTTTGGGGTTAGAGTGAAACAGCTGTCAAATAATAGGTACAGTATGTACACCTGCTGAATACATTCACAGCTTTCCTTGAGGGTCCTTCACTTTGTGTGTGGGGAGGAGGACTCTAAATGGCCATGGTTCTGCTGTGTAATACAGCCAGACCACAGAGAGGCAGCTTTGGTAGATTCAGAATCACCTGCCTTAATATAACGAGGGTCCTGTGGCACCTTATAGACTAACAGATTTTCTTCGACATAAGCTTTCGTGGACTATATGACATCTGACGAAGTGGGTTATAGTCCATAAAAGCTTATGCCGAAGAAAATCTGTTAGTCTATAAGGTGCCACAGGACTCTTGTTGTTTTTTGCTGTAAACAGACTAACACAGCTATCCCTCTGTAAATTCCTGCCTTAATATGTATCTTAGCTGTCCTGTAGCAGCATGAAGAGGATGCTCTAGATAGCAGCAGCAGAGAAATAGTAGGGCATTGACCACTAAGTTGAAACATGCCTTTTCCAACAGCCATAGCTACTAAACAAACCAATGAGCTATAGCAGTTGCAGTAGAGCACCTATTTAGCATCAAGTTACAGTGTTCCCTCTGCAAAGCACATTTGTTTGGGTATTCTCAACCAGACAGCACTGTTTGGTCAATTGTCTACTCCTTATTGTCTACCTCTCACCAAATGACTAGTTTCACTGTTTGAAAGGAATTATAAAGATTGTTAAGGTTGCTTTTTCAACCATTGCTCTCAATGGCCACTCATGTATCTTCTTGGTCATGTGGGATTTGATGTATGGGATTTGAAGGAATGAACTGGTAATGTCTTAGTACATTTTTTGATCAAATGAAAGAACTTTGTTTTCTGGGGATTGGGTGTTTTTGTTTGTTTGCTTGCTTGTTTTTTAATACCTACTTACAAGTAGGAACAATGGGCTCTTCTGTTCAGCCACATAAATGTATCAATTACTTCCCACTCACATGACAGTTAATTATTCTTCATGGGGACAGATTTTATATAAATGTGTTAATTATTTCACAATGTTTCATTTTAAACAGATAATGAGACATCACCCAAAGTAATGAGTCTTAAGTACAATTTCAGTTACCTCATTGTGTTAAAGAAAGATAACACACTAAAGAGGGCAGGCAATATAGATTGAAAACCACAGTAATTAACTACAGGTAGTGCAATTTAAAGTAAATAAAAGATAAGTCTCCAGAATCTATTCAGCTTTTTACATATTAAGATAAAGAGCTTGAAGATCTGACCCTTCCTATCTCTCTTGAAAGATGAACATCATCTCTATGCCCTGGTTACCTGCAACTACCACATCTCCATGGGCCCCTTTACTTCACTCAGTGCAGCTGGAAAAGATATCTTCTGAGAGACACACAATCCTGAGTCTTAATAACATTGCCATCTTCCCTCCCCTTGTAAAATGCTAGCTATTGCTAAAAAGACATTAGCAATGTATATTTATACAAGGAGTAAGGAGACTTAAGGATACAAGAGCTCTGGGGTCAAGAGAGCGAGAAACAGTGTTTCTTCAGCAGGAGCATGAAATCTAATTCCTCTAGTGAAAAGTCATGGGTATGCAAATCAAAAACACTCATCCTGATCAATGTGTCTTTAAAAAAGTGGAGATCAAGAGGAATTTTTAAATGCTGAACATGGAGAAAGGAACATTGGTAATCCTACAGAAGTGATGAGGAGACAGTAATCCTGGTTTGAAAGACATTTACTCTTCCTCCAAATACTGATCAAACACCCCTGTTAGAATGTGGAGGTGACCTTACCATTTGTGGTGATGAACGGAAGGCTTGATAAGCAACTTTGGGGGGAGAGTCATTGGGGTTGCTGCACTGGAGAGATTTACAGGGAACTGGTTTCTAGTGACTTTGATTCCCCTCCCCCCCTTTTGTTTCTGTCATTGCACTGGGGAAAAACTAGGGACCCAGAAATGTAGATGTGGGAGGTGTTGTTTAGGTGTGTAGAGAGCCATATAGGGTCTGAATGCTAGGGTTCTGGCATGTTGCTAGTCCCTCAAGCAGTGCCTCACCATTTACACTGCTAACTGTGGCATAGTAGAGCTGGAATGAAGCAGAATGCTATACACTGAGCACCCTGCTCTCTGCCCATCAACCACATCTGCTCCACCCATCCTAGCATTCCCTCACAGCCTTCGGATTAGGGCCACATCTGACCACATGCACCAGAGGATGGAGTTAGAGCAGCATGAAGGCATAGGAGTGGAGTTAGAGGGCCAAGCTCACAGGGTTCTCAGTTCTGGATCACTGCTGGCTAGGACTAAACTACTTTTTATACCCATGCTAGTGGGGCATGCAGTGTCCATTCTCTGCACATCACGGCATGTGTAAACCAACCTAAATATCTTCAAGGATCTGGGTCTAAAATGAGAAGGCCTAACTTGTCTGGATTTTGGCTAATTATTGTTTTGTATCGAAGTAGCTTGGTTCCTAATAGCTTCATTCATGGACCAGGATACCATTGTGCTAGCTATTCGATAAGACAGACACTAAGTATTCAGATGAGCTACATTATATAAGCCACTTATTTTAATCTGCTTTCTCTGTTTCTTATAACTCTTGTTTTAAGGAACTGAGAGTTGTATGGATGTTGCATTTGTTGAAGGAAGGAGAAGACTTGCCATCTCTAAGAAGAGGAAGCTAAGTGGGTGGCTGGGGAAGTTGGCAGATGCCTAAGGTGCCCTTTCATTCCCTCAGTAAAAAGAGCATGGACTGAAATGTACCATCTCAAGAAGGAGTGTGATGAAAGTCTACATCCAGTGCTCAGAATGAAAGCCAAAAGACTGAAGAAGGTGGATATAGTTAGAGGGGATATGGGTGACATAGGAGAACAACCTAATTTGATTCTTATCAGCTGTGCGAAATATAGCTAGAAATATGGTTCCAGGTCATGGATCAACAACTTGAACCACAGCCTAGAGAACTAAGGATAGGAGGATTAGTGAGGAAAAAGAACTTTGATGGGAAGGCTATGACATCTAGGGCTGGGTGCTCCTTTACAGCACCTAGATAACTGAGGAGTGAATACAATGCAATGTGTAATTCAGGGCACCAGCCAGTACTACAAAAGTTGAGGGATGAATCAGCACAGCACAATGTGCAGTAGGGATTAGAAGCTGATGCTGAATGATGTGAAAGAGATAAAACGTTGTGTGATATAATCATCTCAGCAATTTTCAGATGAGTACAATGCACTGTTCAACTTATTGGGAAGTACAATATAAGTTAAAGAGCATATATTTGAAAAGTGCTTACAACTATAGAATGAATAGTAGGACACAATAGTGGATGGTATATGTTTTTTTACCTATTGTAAATTTTTAAAAATGTTAACCTGCACTGACATCCTGTAAAAGTACTGGGCAATGACCTATTGTAAGTGACAGAGTACAATTCAAAGTAAAGAAGAAATCCACTTGATATGATTTGGAGAAAGAAAATAATGATCATTATGGGCCATTAAGTGCAATAAGAAGGGGGAATCAATGTGCTATGATTTATAAACAGAATGAAAGCAAAAAAGCAATACAGCAGGGTTTGAAGGTGAACTTGGTATGGTGATTTTTCTTTTAACTCAATCGGTAGTCTCGTGGTTTCTGAAGCAAAGATCATAAATGTATAATATGCAATAAACTCAACAGAGGCAGTGTATCTGAATAGTGGGATGGAGTACAAGGATTTTAACAGGAACATTGACAACCTTAGATGATTGAAACGGATAACTATTTTAATCTAATGGGGGTCAATTACTTCCTCATCTACATTCTGAATTACTTACGTCTTGCCATGATAGGAACTGGGTCCTTTGACTAGTAATTTTCACTTTGGGGCTAAATTAATAATAAAATGAACTGACTCCTATTGCCAACTCAAGATATATCATAGGGCAAACACAAGAAGTTGACTTGAACAATATCTATGCAACCTTTATTCGGCCCGTTTGTGCATATGCACTGTGATATATTCTTTAATTTCGCACATTTTCCCCCCACATAATGCATACACAGAAGAGGGTCAAATTAAGGTTCTACAAGCAACTTTGAATCTGACATTTAATAACTTCTGAGTGCTTCACTTAGAAATCTCATATTGCTCTTTTCAGGTAGGTTTGTATATATTTCCTAAGTTTCTAAATAACAAACTCAAGAAAAAAAGAAATTCCATGCATCATATTGGCATTCACATGGGTTATCTATGGAACCTGTAGATTTCCCACATACACCTCCATCACTAGAGCCAACAGAATAACTGATAACAGGGGTAAATTATCATCCTCTGTGTACAAACACTGGAGGGCAAGAGGTATATTTGCCAGTCACTTTCTACTGATATTTGTTGACAGAAGATAAATGGTGCGAGTAAGGAATGTCAGGGTCTATTCCAGGCTCTAGAGAGTAGGATTGTGGTCTGGTGGGCACAGACCATGCTGCCTAGCTGTGTTCTTCTCCCAGTCCTATATTTTCTCAACCCTGGCAACTCATCCCAGCCTCCTTTTTTAGCAAGTCCTAATCCTACTTCTCCAGAATCCCCATGCTGCTCCCAGTCCCACTTTTCCCTTCCACCTCCTTTACCCTAATCCAGTGGTTTTCAAACTTTTTTTCCCTGGGACCCAGTTGAAAAAAATAATTTATGCCTGTAACTCAACAACTACATCTTTGAGCAAAGCATTCCATTCTTTCAGCAGTGGCAGCAAGGTGCCATGATCCAGTACCTGAGGGTCTGCAACCCATTAATGGGTTGAAACACATGGTTTGAAAGCCACTACTCTAATCTCTCCCTCCATCCAATCACAGTTTCTGCCCCTGACTCCCAACCCCCTTGGTCACCATGTCGTAGTTTCCCTCTTCCCCTGTCAGCCTCCAGTCCTGAGGCTTCTTGTACCAATATAAGCAGCATAGTCACATTATGGGAAGTTGGTCAGCCTTTAAGTTGAATTGCTCACATCTACTGCACCAAGTCTTCAAAGGTTCTGGAATCCATGTTACTTGACAGAAAAAGAAAAAAAAATCTATACATGTGTCAACTTTTCATCAAAAAACCATCAGTATTCCAGTTCTGGCATAAGTTATGGGAGGGCTTATGGGGCAGCTCTATGGACCATCGCTCATTTGTTCTGCCTCTGCCTGCCTGTGGGGTGCTCTTCAGTGTGGAACCCTGATGCCTGGTGAGAGAACATACAAACCAGAAGTGTTATCAGTTGTATGTATTTTATTAACTAAATAACTTAGCAAAAACATAAAATACATATAAAAATCAAATTAAAGATGAATCATCAAATACATCATTTATGTGATCTGTATGACAATTTGTAAAACAACCGTCTTGATGGTGTCATCATGTTGCAGAAGCAGTTCTGAACTGGAAAGTTATTTCTTTCAAATGCTGTATTGTGGCTTTTTTGTTCCATCTTTTGTTATTTGCTTCCTGGAAAGACATGAGATGAACTGCCACATCAATATTTCAAATCAGAGAGATTTTGTACTTTTGCCCATAGTCTTCCTGAAAGTAGATGATGCACCTCTTTCAGGGGCTTAGCTAGAAAGTTTCATCCACAGAAGTTGGCTTTTATGGACAGAAGAGTGGAGGGTGTATGCTGTCTAATGCTCCTCCTGCCAATGCAGCTCCCTTGATCTGCCAACATAATAAAACCATCTCAGTGAGGAGTGTAGAGTCTATGTTGGCATAGATAGGGTAATGCAGTGTCAATGAAGACACTGTGTTCGCTTACATTCAGTGGAGTCCTGAAATTGAGAAGAAGACCAGCTGGGGGTGGGGCAAAAAGCCCTGGGTGGCTGAGGGAGGATGGGGGCAACCCATTGGGTGCATGGGAGCATGTGGGGGTCCCGGCTGGCAGTCCAGTCTTTTATCCCTTCTTAGGATGGTGGAAGTGCTCTGGTGAGGATGCACTCCAACGACCCAAGGAAGGTAACATGGACATCAGCCACAGCAGTAATTACTACAGCGACTGTAAGTCGACTTATGTTAGTCCACCTTATGTTTCAAGTTCCAGAGAGGTAGCTGTGTTAGTCTCTTCCAACAAAACAAAAACAGAGAATGAATTCTGTGGCACTTTTAAAGACTAATAATTTATTGCATAACCTTTTGTGGGTGTAATCCCACTTCATCAGATGCATGAAATGGAAAATGTGGAATATTAGCTGCAAATATATACATACAGAGAAGGATGAGTCACAAGTGGATATTAAAAATAACATTCAAAAACCAGGAAGGGAAAATTTCAATCTAGCTGGACATTCTGTAAAAAAAAAATGCTAGTTACAGTACTTCAGAAAAGGTGGTGGTGGGGGTGAAGCATCACAACCAAATTAGAACTTGAACCTTCAGAATTGGAATTCATATGCAAACTAGATAACTTTATACTAGGTTTGAATAGAAAGAACTCTCTTGAATGGCTGGATCATTACAAAAGGTGATTTTTCCCTCTATCATCATTCTCAGCTCTCAATTACAACTCTGACTTTCCCTCTTACACACTGTTATACTCAAAATACCCCCTTCTTACTCTGCAGAAATAGGCTAGCAGTCTATCCCTCTGGATGTTTTAATTTACCTTAAAACAAACAAGAAGTCCTGTGGCACTTTTAAAGACTAACAGATTTATTTATCCTATGAGCTTTTATGGGACAGATCCCACTTCATCAGACACTTGAAAATGTCTGAAGTGGGATCTGTCCCATGAAAGCTCATGCAATAAATTGTTAGTCTTTAAAAGTCCCACAGGACTCCTTGTTTGTTTTGCTGAACTAGACTAACATTGCTACCCATTTGGAACTTAATTTACCTTGTGATGCACCCGTGTGTGTGTGTGTGTGTGTGTGTGTGTGTGTGTGTGTGTGTGTGTGTGTGTGTGTGTGTAATTTGCAGTTAACGTGCCACATTTTCCTTCTCGTGCATCTGATTAAGTTGGATTACACCCATGAAAGCTTATGCTATGAATAAATGTGTTAATCTTTAAAGGTGCCGCAGAACTCCTCCTTTTCTTAGAACTTTTCCCAACTATCTATGTTTTCCTTAGAATTAATTGAATGAAGACTTTAGAATGCTTTTAATATGAGTCACTTCAGTGAGAATATTTCTAGAATGTTTGTTCTCTGAGTTTAAACTGAGTATTTTCTTCTGTGAAAAATGGAGGGAGGAGGGAAGGGGAAATAAGAGGATCTTGGCCTAGCTGTTGTGGTTTTGATAAATCACGTGCTACTTATAAATCACTTTTCTTTGAAATCCTAGATGAAGAATATCTTTCTTTCTTGTAAGAGGGGGAAGTGTCTTATTGTTTGAGAAGATACTTCTATTGGCTATTTTCTTTTTAACCAAGATTACAATCTTCAATACCTTCATCCACAATTCACAATTAAAAACTTCTACCAAACACACTGTACAAAAACAGAAATCACAACAACTAATATTCCAATATCTTGGTGTAATGTTACCTAAAATAAACTATATAGACTATTATAAGAAAATAGAAACTTATAAAAATGCTTTCTGCAATCTGCTACTGAAGAAACAGGCAATAAGTACAGATATATGGGCAAGAAGGTGGTATGATCCTTGAAGAGTTTTCTGCCTCTCACTTAATGAAAGAAAGCAAAGACTTCCTAGAAATTTCTTTAATTAGTCTGAAAACCCTTATTTAATAAAACCGATGACTAAAACATAAGCAATAATTCTCCAAGCACCATGTATATGAAAATAACTATATATATTTTCTATAGGTCAAGGCAAAAGCAGATTCTTGATTACCTAAGTTATAGTGTATTAATAACCATCTTTGCATCAATATTGAGGTTTATCCCCAAGAGACGTGGATAGAAGGGGAAGGGCTGACTGCAGAGGTAGACACAGGCTAATAGCAATAAAAGACATGTTAACTCATCTACAGTTGCTCACCGTACAAATCTGTAGAAGGATTTATTTGTCCTTGTGGTTAAAAAGATTAGTGACTTGGTCCAAGAGTGCTGTTCTCCAGATGCAATAACTTCCCCACATACTGGAAACAGAGTTTTTAAGTTTGAAATTCAACTGTTGTAACAGTGGAGTAGCCACTTTCCAATAAGATTTGAACATGAATTATGAGGTACACTTCCAATGCAGCACATGAGGCGTTAGATGTGTTCCTTCCATTAACCATAATGAGAATCTCATGACTCATTCTTCTCACCAGGCAAAAAATGTACCCCTGCAGTTCCATACTGTGGATCTTGACTTGAATGAGACTTTTTGCATAATAAGATTTAAATTGTAATGAGTCATTATGTCAAACTTTGCTGATATTTTGCATACTAAGAATAGTGCACAGTATGCTAACTACACAAAATCCTAGCAAATGCGATAAGGTATCAGTGGGAAGTTATGCAAAGACCATCGTGAAAAGTCCTGGCAAAATCAGAGTGATGGTTCCAAATGACACAGACATCACATTTCTAGAGCCTGCATCTCATCAGTCCTGTCTGCTCTAGGGTGAAGCTCCTTTAGCTATCATCTTTTAGTTGTGTATCCTTACTTGCCTTTACTGAGACGAGAAAGAATTTGCTTCATATACCTAAGGATGTCTCTGTCAAGGCTGGGTCCCTTTGTTTGTTTGCTTTTTCTGGTTTTTTGTTTTGTTTTGTTTTGGTTTTGGTTTGTTTTTGTTTTTAGGGTGTATGTGATTTTTAATTTTTTTTAAACTCAGTAGTTTCTAATAATCGCTTTATCAGCTGAAACGGAAATCAATTTCCTTAACCATTATCTATTCTTCATTCTTCTCTGTTCTGTTACTGAGTGCCAAGATGATGTCATTGATTTCATTTTCTCTTTTTAAATAATCACAGCACTGAAGACTTTATTTTAGAAAGAACCGCATAGAATCACATGGGCTTTGTAAACAGATGAAAGAGAAACAGAAGTAGGCAAGCAGCCCAGAATTATACACCCTTTTAAATTGAATCAGAAATTATTTCTGGACCTAGGAACACCATCAAAATTATTTTGTCACCTGTTTGTGTGGTGTCCACATGTTGCAATGCATCTCTCAAGTGTGGGCAACTTTAGTGTGTCAAGGCTAGCCAGTAAATATAATTGGACCCCATTTAAAGCATGTTTCTTTTTTCAAAATCTACACTAACTATGAAGAAACAAAGCCACTTTTTTGCAGAATTGAAAAGTCTGGATAAACATCTGTGCTTCTGGGTGATTACCCAACTGAATCTTAACTTTGCAATACATCAGTGTTGATGACTCATTCTACCATCCCTAATCCTTTCTCAGGAGCCATGACTCCTAGATGAGTTGTTCAAGTAAGGGGTGAAAAAGAATTGCAATACTAATAGGGTACATTATGTACTAATTTGGATTGAGACCCCTCTCTATAATCCCCAAATGGTTCCTCTAGTCATATAAACTCAAACCAACCATCAGGACTCTCTCCTGCATTTACTTTTAAAATATAAATTAATTTATTCATTTGTTAAGAGTTGCACGGTTGCCTAGTAGTGGAATGCAGCACAAAGAACAGATTAAACACATTAATTCAGTATTGAATATTTTGAAAAACACTCATTTAAGACTGCCCAAAAGGCCTTCATAGGCTTTATTTGTTTTTATATATATTATATATATATATAAAGTCATTTGGAAGGAGTGAATAATAGATGAATTCCTAGTTACAGCTGATCATTTAACATACTGAATTATTTTAAATCAAATTTTCATATGGCTGCTCTTTCTGCACCTGACCTAGTTATATAATTCCCTGATGTACTGTACAGAACACTGGAGGAAGATTATAACCCTGAAGTTGTAACATCTTTTGCTCATATCTGTTTGAAAAATTGGGCCAGTTAGTAGTAGATGTAGAAATATAGGTAAGTGTACGCTTAAGTTAGAATCATAGAATAATAGGGATGGAAGGGACCTCACGAGGTCATCTAGTCCAACCCCCTGCTAAAAAGCAGGACCACTCCCACTAAATCACCCCAGACAGGGTTTTGTCTAACTGGGTCTTAAAAATCTCCAAAGATGTAGATTCTACCACCTCCCTAGGTAACCCATTCCAATGCTTCACCACCCTCCTAGTGAGAAAGTTTTTCCTAATATCCAACCTTGACCTCCCCAGCTGTAATTTGAAACCATTGCTCCTTGTTCTGTCCTTTGTTACCATCGAGAACACCCTACCTCCCTCTTCTTTGGAGCACCCCTTCAAGTAGTTGAAGGTTGCTATCAAATCTCCCCTCAGTCTTCTCTTCTGTAGACTAAATAAGCCTAGTTCCTTCAGTCTCTCCTCATAAATCATGTGCCCCAGCCCCCTAATCATTTTTGTTGTCCTTTGTTCTTTGGTAAAGAATACATTTCAAGGAAAGTTCCAGAACAAGATTGTGTAGGGATAATCGTTTTGAATAGCAGGGTAAGAATTTAAAATTGTATCACCAGCTGGGAGGTTCTGTTTGTTTATAACCTACCATCAAATCATTACTGCTATATTCTCTCTTAAGGTAGATGTTAGCAGTAGCCAGTACTGCTGCTGCTTCTTTTTTTTAAGGCTGGTGCTGGTATCTTGATAGTAAATTTGAAAAATGCCTCTTCCCACCCCTCTTCTTCCAGAGGCACGCTGCTTTTCCCTGCTGATCCCGCCCCACCCCCAGATGGGCAGCGGAACCAGCAAAAAAGGTGCCAGTACTCCGTACCCTTGCGTACCATCACAAAAAAATCACTGGCAGTAGATGTTCCTTATGTTTAGACATCTGAAATGTTTTAATGTATTCTTATAGATTAACAAAGTTTTAAAACAGATACTGGTTTTTGCAGTCTTTTGTGGTGACAAATCTCAGATCTTACTGGATGTATCTGGGACTGAAGGAACAAACAAGCTTCTTGGGTGCACCCACACGGGCAACTTAGGTCGACTTAAGGACGCTCAAGTCGACCTATACAAAGCCGCGTCCACACTGGGCTTTTATTAAGTTGACTTAAGCGCTTCCTTAAATTGACTTAATAACAGCTTAAGTCAACTTAGTAACACCACCTCTGAAGGTGGACGTAAGCCTTAAATTGACTTCTTAACTTGACTTAAAGCCAGTGTGGATGGGGAATAGCGCTAAGTCGGCCTTATTAAATCGACTTAAAGCCAGTGTGGACAGCTATGTCTACGGTTAACATGACTTAACAAGGTTGACTTAAAGTGTAGCATAGTGGAAGCATAGAGCTTGATTTTTATTAAGGTTTTTTATATTGTCAGGCATAACCCTCTCATAAACAAACCAGGAAAGATAGGCTAGATGGAAGCTACTATAAAGGGGTGCATAACTGACTGCAAAACCATTCCCAGAGAGTAGTTATCAGTTGTTCATACTTGAAGGGCATTCAGGGGGGTCTTGGGTCTGGTTCTGTTCAATATCTTCATAAAATGATTTAGAATAATGGCTTGGAGAGTACAATTCTAAGTTTGCAGCTGATATCAACCTGGGATAAGTTTGCAAGTTCTTTGGAGGGTAGGATTGAAATTCAGAATGATCTGGACAAACTGGAGAAATGGTCTGAAGTAAATAGTATGAAATTCAACAAGGACAAATACAAACTACTCCACTTAGGAAGGAACAATCAACTGCACATATCGAAAATGTGAAATAACTGCCTAGGAAGGTGTAATGCAGAAAAGGATCTGCGGCTTATAGTGAATCACAGGCTATATATGTTTTAACTGTGGAGCACTGTTGCAAAAAAGTGGACATCATTCTGGGATCTATTAGCAGAAGTGTTGTTGTAAGACATGAGAAGTAATTCTTCCGCTCTGCTCTAAACTAATAAGGCTTCATTGGAAGTACTGTCAAGTTTTGGGGGACATATTTTCAGGAAAGATGTGGACAAATTGGAAAAAGTTTAGAGGACTGCAACTAAAATGTTTAAAGGTCTAGAAAACAAGACCTATGAGGAAAGATTGGGAAAATAAAAAAAAAAAAAAGGGAGGGTTGCTTAGTCTGCAGAAGAGAAGACTGACGGGGGACATAAAATGTTGTTAGAAAGAGGAGGGAGAAAAATTGTTCTTTTTAACCTCTCAGGGTAAGATAAGAAGCATTGATCTTAAATTGAAGTAAGTGAGGTTTAGGTAAAAAATGGCTAAGAAGGTTGTGGAATCTCTCTCACTGAAGGTTTTAAGGACACGTTAGACAAATACGTGTAAGGAGTGGTCTGGTTATTATATAGTCCTGTCTTGAGTGCAGGGGACTGAACTGAATAACGTATTAAGATTCCTTCCAGTTCTACACGTCCATGATTCTATATGATTTTCATGGGTGGATTTTGGAGCTTTCCTTGGGGAAGGCAGCTCCATGGGACCCAAGCCCCTCCGCTGGCCCCGCCCCATGCACCACCCCCACCATGTGCCTAGCCATGCCCCTTCACCCTCAGCACCTCCTGCATCCCCCCCAGTCAACACTTATTGTCCATCACAGTCTAAGTGTATGTATTTCCTTCTTTACCACCACCCCCTTCCTGCTCATTGACTTGGCCCCTCCTTTCCAGGGAATGGATATGGGGAGCTTAATTTACATCATCTTTGTTATGCACTTTCTCTACTGCCTATGGGAAGAAAGACAGCTCTATTTGTCTGTCTCCATGTGAACTATGTGAAATACATTGGGGAGAATGTATACCCAAACAATCACTTCTATACTACTCCGTTTCTATTGAGACTGTAAATCATAATTATTTCTGAACAAAAATAAATGTTAATCAGATTCATTCCCTGCAACTTTTTAAGCATATAGAGCCTTTTCTATATTACACCAAATGTATCTACAAGATTACACCAGCCAGTTTACACCAATTCAGAATAATTGTTTGGATTGCTTCCCTATCTGTATAAACATTTAGGTGCATATACACAGTGACATAGCTGTCTACTTGATGAGGGGAGGACTCAGAGGCATTATATCAAAGGAATAGCAACTTCTCAAAAGGGAAAAAGCAGGTCCTAGAAAAGTACAACCCTGGATTTCATAAAAAAACTCATTTACAAAATTTGTAATAGCCTCTGTAGACCTAACTGGTAACCTGAAACTTCCAAAGTTGGGTTCGGCTGTCTCTGAGGATGCTTATCACCTAAATTAGACCTATGGGTTGCTATTGTTCTGTGTCTATTGGTATCATAAGTAGCTTGCTCCTGCCTTTTTAAAATGTCAATGATTAAGCATAGATTCTAAGGAGTCAAGTTCAAGATGGGTAGCCGTGTTAGTCTATTGCAGAAAAACAGAGTCCTGTGGCACTTTTAAAGACAAATTTATTTATCGCATGAGCATTCATGAGAGGAAAATCCCATTTCGTCAAACGGAAGAATCCCACTTCGTCAGAGCGTCTAAACTGAAGCCTTGCACACACTACGAAGTTATTGCGCGATAACAGGCACAGCGTCCACACACAAATCCATGTTGTTGCGCGGTAACAGCTGTCTTACGCAACATGTAAACCACCAAAACTGCGGAACAGCTGTTTCGCGATAGTTTGTGTGTGCACGATTGCCGCGCAACATGAGGCCTCTGGAAATGTCCCAGAATTCTACTTCCATCCCTTCAGCACTTCCTCCTGCACTCTGTGGCTGTGACGTGACTATATCTGTGCTCCCATAATTCCCGGGAATTTTTGAATTGTTCACTCTTCCTGTTTGTTCGGCGTGGAGTGCAGCTGTGTTCTCCAAAAGCAATGGCGGCTCAAAATAGCAAACGTGCTCCAGTGTGGACCATAGCCGAGGTGCTTGATCTCATAGGCATCTGGGGAGAGTCTGCTGTGCAGGCACAGTTACATTGCAGCAGGCGAAATTTCAATATTTTTGGCCAGATTTCTCGGGCCATGGCTCTTCAGTGCAGGTCGAAGGTGAAGGAGTTGAGGATAACGTGCCAGAGAGGCAAACCGGCACTCCAGCTCAGTGCTGGTTACATGCTGATTTTACAAGGAGCTGGAAGCAATCCTGAGCGGGGATCCCACAACTACCACAAAAGCTACTGTGGACACGTCGGCACTCTCCCCTCCCCCCCATGAAAAGGATACTGGAGCAGACGGTGACGAGCAATTCTTGGACAAGGAAGTGGAGGTGGGGATGACCTGGAGGCTGAAAGTGGTGCAGCCGACCTAGGGAGCCAGAAGCTGTTCTCCACACCACCTGACACGTGCTGCCCAGATTCCTTCTCCATGCTGTCTTCGGATGCAGCAGAGGGGAGCTCTGGTAAGTTTCCTCAGAACTGGCTTCTGTGCTTGCTGGATAAGATTTGTGGGCAAATGAAGAGCGGGTGGGAGATGGGTGTTTTGAGTTTCAACCTTTCTTCTTTTTGGATGGGGGGGGCGGTCCTACCCCATATTACACGAGCAGTGCATGAATGTATGCTGTAATTCTCAACAAATCCTCTCCGTTGAGTTCACTGAAGGTCTTCTGGATGTACTTCCACAGCCTCCTACTTAAATTCGATGGGAGAGCAACTGTGTTCCCTCTCCCATAGAGGGGTACCCTCCCTTGCCAGTTGCAAAGCACGGCAGTGGGAACCATGGCTGCGCACAAGCCTGCTGCATACGGTCCTGGCTTATATCCAGTGACATGCAGAATATGCATTCTGGCTTGCAGGGGCACTCTAAGCAGCGAGATATCGCCTTCCATGGCCGTGCCGTGTGTGAACTAATTGCCCAACGCACTGGAAATAGTTCACGGAGCTGTGTGTCTTATCTCGGCAACCTGAACCTCCTTTAGCCAAAGCCCTTTCAGTCCCTGGCAATGTCCTGTCCCGTGGGCACTGAGGAATGTGGTGGCAGAACATATTACCAGCTCTTTAACCGTAGTGAGAACAATAGCACTACTTATGATGTTTTATTTTCCCTTAGAAATGACCTTCACCACTCGGTGGTCTGCACCGGCTGAGACGGATAAGGAGGAGGCCTCGCAGGAGCAAGGAAGATATCTTCCAAGAGCTGATGCAGTTCAACGAGGCAGCAGCAAGGGAGATTAGACTATGGAGGCAGCAGTGCCAGCAGAAGTGTAAGGAAAACAATTTGAGGAGGCAGAAGCAGAAGGATGCCCTCATAAGCATCCTGCAGGAGCAGACCCAATTGCTGAAGACCATGGTTGGTCTGCAGACCCACTGCTCCAGGCTCGCGCCCCTCCCCCCCCCCGCACCCATAGCAACACTTTCTGTCCCCACCACCCCATTCTCCCACAAAGCAGTTCTTTGAAGGCCAGGGCCCTCCTAGTACAATGTTACATCCACTCCTGCACAAAGCTATGGCATTGAGCCACGCACTTACATGCATCTATAGCCCCTGGTGCAGGCACTGCTTACTGTTATTATTTAATATTTTATAATAATAAAATTGAATCACTTGAACTGTGCACAATATTTGTTAGTTGTTGCATGTTTACTATTAACTCATTCGAGCATAGCGACCGACCAGTAGCAGTCTGGAGTGGCCATTTTCCACAGCGCGATTGTGACATGCTTCTCCACGGTGAGGGCGGCTCTCATTTTGGTGTCCTTGCGTCGCAGGGCAGGGGCTACCTCCTCACATAGTTCCATGAATGTGGTTTTCCGCATTCGTAAGTTCTGTAGCCACTATTCATCATCCCACTCCTGTAAAACGATGCGGTCCCACCATTCGGTGCTTGTCTCTCGTGACCAGAACCAGTGGTGCACCATGTGCAGATGTTCTGTGAAGGAGCTCAGCAATGCGGTCTGCATGGCAGTCACCAGTCCAGGGTCATTCAAATCCTGGTCTGATTTAGAGCTGAATGCACACTGTGCCACCAGCCGAGATGTATTCATTATGCTGAAGGTGACAGTCGAGATCCGAGCTGGATCTATGTTGCTGCAAAAAGGAGTTCCAGGAAGCAACACGGTACTGTTGAAAATGGGCGCAAGTTGCTAGTAGCAACTCTCATGACACAAGGGGAACAGAATGCACCATGGGAAACCAAGACTTTACCCATGGTGCTCAGCGCTACTTTCCTTCTACCCAGGATTCTTAGCGCCAAATCAGGATGGATGGAACTGTGGGCTAGGTTCCCACAATTCAATTGGGTTTCTTGTGAAATCGCGAATTGCGGGGGGGGGGGGACGACTCTGTTTCATCACAAGCAGCTCAATGTGGACATGATACTGTGCTACAAAAGCCATGTGACTTTTAAAGCACAACGGGCTTGTTGCGCGATGATTCCTGTAGTGTGTACATGGCCTGAATGGGATTCTTGCGTTTGATGAAGTGGGATTTTCTCCCATGAAAGCTCATGCGACAAATAAATCTGTTAGTCTTTAAAAGTACCACAGGACTCTGAGATTCTAAGGAGTTTGTCTTGTTGCATCTACCTACTGAATCTTTGTTTTTTTTCAAGATCTAAAGTACTGTGAGGGCACACAGCCAGGCTACTGCTTCTGCAGCAAGCTGCAGGCACAGAGAGAAAAAGGAAAGATGCTTTCACAGGCCATGCCTAATGCTTTCCTAGGAGGCAGGGATTTTTTCTGGGGGGCTATGGGAAAGATTTTGGGGAGGCATAGCCCCCCCTTGCCTACATAAAATCCACCCATGATGCTTTTTGATGTCTGAGCCAGATCTCAGAGGACTCCCTCATGTTAAATTATTTTCCTCACGGTCCATAGAGGTTTACAGGAATTTCCACAATTAGATAAAGGACAAGCAATAAAAGGACGAACAATTAGCAGTTGTCTACCATTGTCATTCCACATCCTTACAGATAAACAATTCATAATATGCTTCAAAGGCTTCCCCTTTTGCTGACAGGTTCTTCTTCCTCTCTGCCATTTTTATGTGAAAATCTAATTTTGCTGGACATCTTTGTCTTAACAGACAGATTACCAATATACAAGTACCAATAGAACAGGTATCCTGGAGAAGCTTAGCAATATACATCTCGAATTCTAGTCTTAATAGATGGGTTTTATTTAGGCAAATGACATGCTCTGGCTCTTAACCAGAATAAATCTATAGATCATTTTAGTCTCTCACCTTGCTGGATGAGTTAATGTGTGACAAGTTTTTATAATTAATATGAAATTAGAAAGAAATTCTGTAGGCAAATGCAATGATATGTATATTAATATTGTAGAGAATCCTACACTTAATTATTTTGCTAGGCCTGGTCAATCTAGTATGACTTGGAAGACAGCTGGGAGCTACACTTTTTTTTCCTATTAGTATCTTATTTGGGAGGCAGCCAGGGAAAATGCTTTTTTTGAAATCCCTTATAGAGCTTGTTTCCAACATTCAAGAAAAAATATAAACCACAGGATTTCAAATTTATCACTTTTTTTCCTGATAGGATTATAAATTATTCTTAAGTTTTTTCATCTTCAGGGTGTCCAGCACAACACAATGAAATATTCAGAGAACAGAAACAAAAAGATTACACAGCTGATGCAATCATTCTTGCCAACAAGTGACAGACAATCATACCTTTTTCCCCTTAACACCTTAACTATGGGGAATTCATTTTTCTTTTTTAATTTTCTACTGGATCAACAAATCACTGTAGGCAGATATCAGTGTTAAATGAAAGATAACTGTTTTTCTTCTTGGAAAATGTATAAAAATAGTTGAAATGCTAATGTAAAAACATTATCAGTCCATTTTTATTTTCTTTAGAAATATTTTCTTCTGAAATAGATTAAAACCATTTTTTTCTCTGTCTTCCAGCACTTGGCAAGGCAATATTTCTTTTGTGTGTGTACTCCAGTAATTAAGTCTAGGCATTCATATCTTTTCTGTTACCATTTCTGTCCTTGGAGCTTAAGCAAGAACTTTGTTTGTGAAGTTAAATACACAAGCTTCCTTTTCAACATAAGTATTGATTTTTCTTTTGTCTTTTCACAAGAGACCAGTAACTTCTACAGACAGACACTAAGTGATAAATTGCTAATTTTGTTCTTCATCTAATGACTGCCATAGTCAAGAAAAGATCCAACAGTACTCCAACAGATAGGAGGAAAAATCCTGAAATCTCAGTGTTGGAAGTTTGTGGCTCAGCCTAACTTGCCCTCTTTATCTTGTCTTCTATAACCAAAAGCATAAGGAACCCATATGTAACGAAAAGCTTGATAGTTTTGTTCTCACCTTTGTAGCTGAGTCCTTTCTGAGTCTGACTTGCATCAGATGTGCTAAATAATTTAAAAAGACTTCATCTGGCAGCCTGGAGCAATCGCTGACATTAAGGGCCTGATTTCAAGACACATACGCACATTTTCAGATGCCCAACCTTTTTTTGTGCAGCCCCTGGCTTGTGCACGTATGCGTCCCAGGGTTTGGTGTGTGCATTTTGGAAAGTACCTTATTATATTAGCATCAATTTAAGTATTAAGTTAAAATTAAACATCTGTCATTCACACTGCTGTACGGAGAGCTACAGAGAAAGAGCCAGTGTTTGTGTTGTAATGGTATTCAGGTAAGTGATTGAATTCCTTAAAACTACCAGTCTGACACCTTTCACCAGCAATATATTGATTAGAAAAAAGAAATAATATTTCCCTCATGGCAGATTGTGATGATCCAGGTTATCATGTTAAATCTCAAAGAGCCAAGTCTTTAGGTTTCTGTCTGTCTGTCTGAGTAAGGACTATAGAGTTGGCCTCAAACTGGGATAAGAAGACTGCTTCTTCGCCTGTTGTAAATCAGCATTGATTTCAGTAGAGCAATGCAAGTTTACACTGAGCATCTGGAACAAAGAATTTCCCAAGTTCAAGCGTTTAATTTTTATTTGATATTGAATGAGTTAGTTAGTCAGTCTATTGTTTATTTCAACATTTAATTCTCCACAGAGGATCTTTTTTGCAGTTCCTATAAAATGCAGAGGACCAGCACAGTACCAATCAAGACATTTTTGGACTACATAATTGCAATCTAGTGGCATTTCTTCCTTATACTTGCACTCAGCACAGGGGTGAATTTCACACTTACAGCTGCAGAATCAGCAGTGTCAGAAAAATGGGTGTTGAAATCATGCAGTGTCAATTATTTATTTATGAATTGAGACACTGAAAATATTTTTACATTAAAAGATGGAGATTTTCCAATTTAACTCAAGTAGCTAGTAAACAAATGCATTGCTGCCTACAGTACTTTTTCTTAGCAGAATGTGAGCTTCTACCCTGTCCCCCATACTAAGAAACAGCTTGGTTTTAAATTTCTGATGCTCTGTGTTTCATCAGGTTGTGTCTTAGTACATACACGTCATGTCACATTTAAGCATATGTGACAGAAGGTAACAATGTATTGCACTGGTGTAGTGTCAGCTGATGTGAGCAACATAAAGTCAATGCACTAGAAAGGTTGCAAAATAAAGCTCTGTTCATGTCAGAGAAATGAAATCTAACTGTCTCACTGGCAGAGGACAGAACCCAGTGATATAAGGCTTTTGAAAACCAAATCAGCTAATTAGAGTGTACATTTTAATATTTTTTCCTTCATAAAAATACTAATTAGTTAGTGTACTTATACATTAAACAATAAAGACTAGATTCTCTCTTGATTTGGCGGGAAATGAATATTGGTATTTAATGATATTACTCTAAAAAGAATTACAAACACTCATCCATTTCTCTAGAGTAGCTGTTAAATATTGATTACATTGTATTAAAAGAGAGAAAGCAGATTTTAAGAGTGACAAGGAAAACAGAAGTTAACCCATTTTTATTGCTGCATGCAGGGTTTTCATGGATAAAAATGTAATTAAGGTTAACTACATTGGATACAATTTTTCAGTCTTTTCTCACATATGACTCCTGCTGACTTCAACAAGACAGGGAATTTCTGCCAGTATTGTTAGCCTTCCTACTTACCAGAAAGAAGTCGTTAACTTGATACCATTAACAGGATCTGAGTTTGGGTTCTTCCTAGCCTGAAAGTGCTTTTGTATGATCTACGTACTCTTTGTGAATTCAAAATGGAATGATCTTGAGTAATATTTCCTCAATTCATCATTAGGAAACTCGATTCTAATTTGGGTATATGGACTAAATTATTATCCAAAATGTGGATTTGTGTGTATGTAGCAGCGCTAGTTCTCTGGAATGGATTATTTACATTGTCTCATTACATCTACCTATGCTCAGGAAAGTGCTCCTCACAAATATGCAAGTTTCTTCCAGAAATCACAGGCCCAAGTCTCATACATGTAAATTTAATCCACCTTTATAACAAACACTATAAAATATCGGCAAAACTACTCTGAAGTATCACCTTTGATTTCAGTGGGAATCAGTTTCTTCCCTAACACACTAGGAAATATTAACCATTATTTCTTACTGTTTTCCTACTTCATGTTCTTCTACTAAAGATTTTGGATTTTATTCTTTCATGTAACATTAAAACTGTCCTTACTGAGAGCTTTTGAGAGCTATTGCTAAAATTCCCAGTGATATTTATTTGTTTTCAAACCAATGACAGTTCGTTCATTAAGTATGCTAATTTCCTTGTATTGCCACAGAGATGGTGGACCCAGCTTTCAAATTTAAATAGGAGAGGCTATAGCCTAGTATATCCAGTTTAACATGTTACATCTTGATGCTGACAGCACACAACATTTATGGGACATAAGAGATGCCTCAGATGTCCACGGGGTTGAACCAAGCCCCTTGACAGCAGTGGAAAGAAAAACAAACATGTGGGTGTGAATGTCCTGCTAAGGTATCTAGGGTCTTGTTTCCCTAAGTGTAATGTTTAAGAAGTCAATGAGAAAAATACTTTGGCTTTCTAGTCATTCTGTCATATTCCAGTGATTTAAAAACCAGAACAACAAGATGTTTGTTTGTTTTTTGGTAAAAATTTTGCTCTTAAATATTTTTAAAGTATATTCCGAATCCCCTAGAACAAATCCCAGAAAGTTCTCTTTAACTGGTGACTGAGAAAGAAAACAATGCAGAACATTATACTGAAGAGATGATGTAATCTATGCATATTTATGAATTCACTGCTGTCACTGTTGTGTTAGCAATGAGCCCCATCACTTTATGAATATTTATGAATTCACAAGTAGGAGATGTGAATGTGCAGCACTGAGACTGGCAAAATTTGCTAATGCAAATTCTCATTCCACAAATCCATCACTTATTTACATTTGCAAATTGAAAGCACTTGGTTTTATTCTGGGGAAGGGAGGAGATTCAGTTCAATTTCAAACTGTTGGCCAGGATTTTCCAAAACCAGATGCCAACATTAAGTTTTAAATGCATATTTCGTCTTCTGAAGTAAGTAGCTTGATAATCAAAGTTCTGAGTTCCAAGCAACTTGAAAATAAAGTCTCTTCAATGAAAAATGTGTATTTTAGGAAGTTCAGGCACTTGGAAAATCTCAGCAAGTGCCTTTTAACAGTACATACCAACATCTTTCAAACAATTATGCACAGGTAAATTCACTTACATTAAATTTAAGTGAGGGCACATTTGCAAGATTGTGGCCTTTGTGTATAAGATTTAAGACAGCACATAGGATTGCATGCAGACTAACCGGTAAAGCATACATCGTGATATAGAGGGGATGAGAGTTTTGAATTGTGTTTTCCCCGCATTTGGAAATCAGGTAGTTCTTACAGCCTCAAGAGAAGGATTTCTGTGCATCCAAGTATGCCCCTACTACTTACTTTGAGGAGAGGTTGAAACTGGAGGCAAGATTTTTTTTCTTCTGTGTCTCAAGGGAATGTCTGTCTGAGAAAGGGAGAGATGAAGATACTGCTGTAAAAGGGTGATGATATTATTAGAGTTCCAGTTAAGCATGCTGGTTCCTTGGGAGATGTGGATTCCTTTTGGGGGAAAATGTGACATTTAAAAACACTTATCAAAAGGTAGCTGTTGTGAATATGCAGAACAATTTTATTTTATAACTGCTGCAGTCATTTTTAGTTTCTTCTGGGTTTCCCTAAGCATTTACACACAAAAAAGAGTCCACAGCAAAATCAGTACATGAAGAATTCCTTGTTCAAAAGTTTCATGTACTGTGGAGAGCAGATGTTGTCATTAGTATGCAAGCCCTGAGTCAAAGGCATGGTTCAGTAGGGCAAATTTTTGTGTGTAACATAGAATGTTCATTTTCTATTATCTCACATTTCTTCAGGCTAAAGTTTTCTGTGTGTTCTTCCCCTGTATTTTTGGCTGTCTTATGAATTTGTCTCTTTCCTACCCTTTGTCACATGACTGGGATACTAAAAGGTGAAGCTGAATGTGATAGCTTATAATATATTGATTTTTAAAATGCTAAATGATCAATTTCTGTTCATATCTGTTGGGATTGAGGATACCCACAAACCCGTAGTACCTGGCCCTGTACATTCCATCAAGTCATGGGAGTAAAGGTGGGAGGCTTGGGCCCTTAGCTGGAATATTTGCGGAAACAATATCTTGCTAGAACTTTGGGGTACTTATAGATGAGATGTGTTATGTAAATAGAAACCATTATGCCCTCTTCTGTTTTGTTACAGCTGTGCTGCCCATAGACTTCAGTCTAGTTGTGTAAGTGGAAGAACATAATTCTGTGTGATCTTATTTAGTTTTATTTCTGTGGTTTGAAATTTAAAATAAATCTATAGAGGAATTTTTATCTGCATTGTGACTGGCTAGAAACCATAATCTATCATGGTTTCCTAAAAATGCTGCCAGACCAGATTTCTGTACAGTTACAGTAAGAGGCAAATAGATGCTTTTGTATGGTGCATTGAATGAATTATATGAATGCATGGTTATGTTTGTTTCTTAGTTGCTGAGGATGATACGGTCATAATAAACTTACATCATCTGTTTATGATCTCTAAATGATCGTGTATTAATGTCATTCTTCTGAATGTTAACAATAAGCATATTAAAGAGGTGTGTTAATAACTGACACAGTAGTATTTTAAATAAAGTTTGTTTGTGTGAATTTAGAATCACAGAAATCTGATCTTCTATGATTCTAAATTCATATAAAGAAACACCTGTTAAACTCTGAATAGATCTACAAGCTGCAGGTGTGCATTGTAGAAGCTTGTTCCTTAGCTGTGAATTTCCATGCTTTCAAAATACATTCGATGAAATTAATGCCTTGGGGCTAATTTTGTTATGTTCAAATAGGGGTAGATCAAGTTATTCTCAACTAAAGTGTCTTTTGGGGGTGTTGGTGGTTTTATTAAGGCAGGAATGGTCCCTGGTGTCATTAGTTGGAACATTCAGTTCAGTGAGAAATGCCTAAGGGTCCAATCCAGCCGTTTTTAGATCAATGGAAAGATTTGACTTCAGTGGAAGCATTATCAAATCCTAAACAAAAAAGTTTTATTCTGGTTGTTTGGGGAGGAAAATAACCTTATGTATCAAACACTTTTCCCTTGATGGAGAGACAAGGAGTAAATGTTTCCCAGCTGTGCACTGGAGTCTTCCTGCTTCATACGTCATCACCTCTTCCTGCTCTCCAACCAGCACATGGGCAAGCAGATTCTGTCCCCATAAGAGTGCTGATTTATACAAATAAAGATGATGCCAAAATCATTGAGTTTTCACCAAATGTTTAATTAAGAGCCACAGTTTCCACTGTTCTTTCCAGCCTTGCTTCCTATGTTTCTTTAGCTCCATCCAGGGTACTCTTCTCTAGTATCCAGTCTTTTTTTTTTTTTTAAATGGGAGAAAATTCTTCAGCATGTACCAACTCCACTTTCTGATCACTATCTCTTGCTGCTCCCAGAACCTAGAAGCCTAATCTTAGAGTGCCCCAACCTGTGAGGTACATTACTGGAGCAGTCAGTGCAATTGTACCATGATAAACCAGTAATATTTGCAGAAAACCAAGAGAGTCCTGTGGCACTTTTAAAGACTAACAGATTTATTTATCGCATGAGCTTTTGTGGGAGAAAATCGCTTAAAGCATCTGACAAAGTGGGATTTTCTCCCACGGAAGTTCATGAGATAAATAAATCTGTTAGTCTTTAAAAGTGCCACAGGACTCTGTTGGTTTTCTGCAGTAGACTAACACAGCTACACCTTTGGAATCTGACAGTAATATTTGCAGATACTGATAACTCCAAAACACTTTCCAAACATAATTCATTGATGGTCTTTTTAATGTCCAAGACAAAGCTGTCAATAGGTTCAGGAGCAAGCCCTCATTTGTGAGCAACGGATTCACACTAAAAGGCCAGGTTTTTAAGCACCTAGACAAAAATGAGACTTTTATTCTGGTTGTTAGCACAAAGCGAAATTCTACCATGTTAATACTACTAAAAATTGTACTTGGGGCATGAATATCATTCAGCCCAGAACTGAAGTGAACTCTGAATAAATTACCAAAACAACTAAAAGGTTTGAATAATGTAAAATATTCACAAATAATTTATTTCACAATTGACAAAATATGAATAATTGTTTTGACAAATATTATTTTGACTATCCCTGTTTAGTTGTAAAGAATCACAGTGTAGATTGTGTGCCCTCTGATGTAATCCATTATTCCAGACATTACATTCAGTCAAAATGTTTTGAGGGACAGGACCATTTGTTTAATGTAGTCAAGAAGTGGTTTGTATAATAGTTTAAACAAATCATGGCTGTTTCCATATATAATTCATTCTTTATTACAAATGGTCAGGGAAGAAGTTGGAAACTGATACAAGAATATGTGCAGGCTCAGCTTTGCAAATGTTAATTGTTTTCTGAATATAATAAATGAGATGTTTATCTGGTAAAATAACCAAAGTGAAATTTCTCTCACTGAATAAGTAATTTCCAGAAGGAAAAAGTAAATTCTATTAAAAGCATTCGGTAAACACGAGTAAAGTCTTTCCAGCATAGCCATGTCATTAAAACCTATGTAGCCTTGCTGATTTAATCTATACACTTGTCGTGCATGCTTCATGAATCTTTGCTCTCTGGAAAGTCTCCAGGTTCCTTAAGTCATAGCTTTCCCAGACATACCTTCTTAGTGCAGTTTTTCAGAATTCTTCTGTATTTCAAAGAGTGTTCAAATGTGAAGATGAAACTAAGTACATGGTCACTTTAAAAGACCTGACCAGCTGGTTAAATAAAGATTTGGGATGCAGGCCAGTAGTGTATCATTAGGTAGGTTAGGTTACGTTGGCGTGTCTGATTTTTGGTGGAGATAACATTTTTTAGCTATTCTCTCCTCTTTTTATTTTGTTTTCTCCCATGTTTCCTCATGATGCGACCACCATATTATGGCAATGTCTATTTCTCCGCCTTAGGGTTTGTGGATTCTTCTTTTGGAAAGTCAGCATTTTTATCTTATCTAATCCTAATATTGACTACAAAACAATTTTGACCCCATTCATCAATCCCATGTACATGGTGCATTTCTAATATGGCGATAATTTAAGTATCTAGCATTTGTCTCCAAATGGTACCTTGTTATCTGAGATTTATTTGTGAAATTCATCTTAAGAAAGCCAGACAGTCAGGTACTTGGTCCAATTCCAGTCCTGTGACACAGTGGAAACAGAAAGTCAAGTTAATCAAACAAGTGAGAATTCCCCTAGGGGGTGGCAGGGTGTGTGTGGGGAATTTGAGATGGCACAGTAGACCATAGTGCTAGTTTAAGGTCATAAGACATTTTTTATTTCAGATTATAGATACCACTTGTTTTCACTATATTTACAAAACGGGTAGAATTTAAAGTTCATGCAGAAGGGGAAAATAGGGTTCAAATTGTCTCCCAACAGGCTTTGAAAGACGGAGCAGCCATGAAAGAAAAACAAGTAAGGCTCTATCTATGGATTTACTCTGTTTCTGATTCATACACTAATACTGTATCTGTGGCTACCTTTCTCAATGATGATTAAAAAAAATACTGGTGACAGCATAATAGCTATATGGGTACTGGTTACCAACTTGGGACAAGCGCTCACACTATTGGAAACCATCAGTGCACAAATATGAAGACTGCAATACGTGTTCCTTCTCTGCCATTCAAATTCCTAAAAGACCAAGACCAAAAGTTCTTGCAATGCTATCAAATAATGAAGACCTTTTGACAGATAGCAGCCCTAGGCTATCTGGTTTAAATTATTAGTGACAATGCAAAGAAAGAAAAGTTTTGCAGTTTAGAGACAGTATGTCATACAAGGGACTGATTTTTAGTACTGATAGAAGTGAATATGTGTGAGATACTGTGTGTGATCTTAACTCCCCTCCTGATGTACTGGTGGGCTAGCTAACATCTGTCAGGGATATCACCTTATTACCAGTTTAACAAAAAAATGGAGGTAGATCTGCTACTGGAGATTTACAGATAATATGCCAGTATGCAAGTAAGACTTCCATAGTAACCAGTGGAAGATTCAACTGCGCAGAGATTATATATACCTTGGGAGAAGGGTCTACTAAATATCAGAAAAATTACTCTTCTTCATTCTCCTTTTACTTTTTTTTTTTTTTTAATTCTGCATTTCTGCATCAAATGTGCTGAAAACACATGAGAAAAACTAAAACTAATTTTTTCAGGAACCGTTTCTAGATATCAAACTCCCTACCTATACATTTTGGGTAACAGGGTGGATTGGTCCTCCAGTTACCTAAATTAAAGGCCAGATGCCTTTTGAGGAGTAGTTGGTATGTTAATATTTGCTTGTTTCTGCTGGTAAGTTCTTTAAAAAAAATCTGTTCTTTGAATAAACAAGGTTTTTGAATTTTTATTACACTTTATTATAATTCTTAAAAGATTAGTCTTGTTAAAACTCTTAGCGTTTTAAATCTTAAAATGCAGTCTTTAAATAAGCTTGTCTTTGCTGACCTGTCACCTTTATGTTATTTGCAGAACTTTGATTAAGCCAGCATTGGCTAAGCCTTTTATTTAAATGATTTGGAACTGTAACTTTAAATAGGTCATTTTTAAAAAAATGAACTGTTTTAGTCTCCCTCCTCTTTGGATTGTCTTAATAAATGAAGCTGGCTATCTTGAGTTTTCTATAGGCTGTAATCTCCTTTAGCCCTTTTGTAGCAAAATAATGTTCAAGAACCTGAATAATTTTTTGCAGGGTCTGCTTGTTCCTTGGACAGGCTGAATGAGTGGAAGGGAGGTCATTGAATTTGACTGTGAAAGGACCTGGATTTCCCCCTTGTGCATAAGAAACTCACACTGCTGTCAATAAAGTTATGTTAATTCTACAGGACACAATCTGGACTCTTTGCCTTTTCATTTTAACAGTTGATCATGATGATATCCTATGCTAATTCCTCCCCTCTTGATCCCTTTATGGGATCTTGTACTACTTTTATAGTAGCTAATTTATTGTATATCTGCCTTATGGTGGTTCTTACTGCTGTGCACTCATAACTTTTCACTAATTCTCACTCTGAAAAGAGATTTCAGTTTGTATAAACAAAACTGTGAAAGAATGGAATTCCTTTAATGAAATTTTCCATTAGTAAATGGGTTTAATAGTTACACTACCTAACTCAAAGGAAGAAAGAGATAAGTTTTAAGGTTTGCAAATCTTTTTTATATATTTGAATGAATACTGTGCATTTTGATTATCCCTACTGACTGTATTTCTTAAATCTGCAAAATTGGGCTGATAATCATGTGAAAAGAAGTTGTCCTATGACTTTTTATTTTACTTCCTGCTGTCTATCAGTCCAGAAATAGCTTAAGTGCAGAGTAGCCTTCTCAATATGTTAACACTTGCATTTTTTGGCAGAGGCATGCACAAATTATTTTTTATTTTTTGTGGCTCCTTAAAAAGATCAAACACTTTTTTTTCAAAATGCTCAGTTGTTTTGACCAGGGTTTTGGTGAAAGGCTTAGGTCTGTTTCTTTTTATTTTGTCTAGCCACTTCAAATCCAATGGCAGCTGTCAGTCACTCCTGGCCTAGATTGTGGCAAATAGTTTCTCTCTCTCTCAAATAAGTGTTTGCAGTACCAGGGTCATTTTCTGGATTTAAACTAGCTTCCTAGAGTCAAAAAGGCTCTGTCTGTGTAATTACTAATCCCAATACCCTGATTTACAAAATCCTCTGAAAGGTAGCCATTGACTGTGGGGAACAGAAAGATCACCACATTTACTAGCATAGATGGCATCTTTACCTTTGAGAATTGCACATAAAACCAAAATTTGCTGTACTATGTACACAATATATCATGCTTCGTCCTATCAAATCAGGCATAGTTGAGTAACTCATGAAAGGAAAGCTGTCAGCTATATTTACTTATCAGTAAACACACAAGTTTCCTGATTTGTTTTAAACTGATTTTTTCTGGGCTCGTTAACTAAGAAAGTGGTTATTACTTAGATTGTTTTATCTGTGATACATGCTTAAGTATTGTCACTTAGGATTTTCCTAGGGGTAAGATGTGGTATCTTTTCTTCTGATGACCAGAATCTACCCATTTTACTTATGGCAACTATTTGTAAACATATTTTTTTGTATAAACACCTTGTATGGATTGATGCAGCAAATTTTAAGCCTTTAGGAAGTTTGAGCCATTAAGAAGACTGGCATAGCACTAATAAAATCTAAACACTTATAGTCAAATCTTATTCCTGATGCTGCTAAATGGGAACTTACAGCTTAACATAATAGGCAATTTACCATATAAATGTGCTCCATAAAAAGCAGGAAGTTGGCAGTGCAGAACAATAAATGTTAACCTCAGGCAAGCTGTTACCAATGTGCTAAAGGCTCTTGCAAGTTTAATGAACTTGTTTGTACATATGAGTCTTCTATACTATATTCCAGAATGCCTTTCCTCTTAGTCGAGCACCTTCAAGAATTCAAAACTGTGAGAGTTTTCCTGAAAAGCCTGTCTAGCAAATTCTATTTAACTATCATTATTCAAATTTCTGTCCTCCTTTAACCTTCACCTGCTAGTTGCTTTCATAACTTTGTTCTTGTAAACACTAAGAATGACCAGAAGTCCAAGAGGTTACAAGGTCAGTGCAGTTGGTCATCCACATGTATCTCAGCATTTGGATATTTGCATAAACTTTCCTGAACTGTTTGTCTAAACTGAGGTGGAGATTTCAAAATGGGTTCACACAAGAGTCACATTATTTTCTGTTTCTGGTCCAGCTGGAAATAGAAGGCCAAGTTCTCTGCTGCCATAATTCTGTTTAAGTTAATGGAACTGCATCAGCAGAGAATTTGGTCTGTGATGTGAACAGCACCTCTCCTAGAAAATTTGGAGATTCTATTTTTAATCCCCAGAGATATGAAAATGAAAAATAACCAAGACAATTAAGTATGAAATTAAGCTATGAATCTCGGAAGGTTTAATTCAGGTTCAAGCAGAATTTTGGATGAAGGTTTGGATGTGGGAATTTGTTCAATTCTCCCTAGTGGATGTGGGAATAGAGCATTGTGAACCCATTTCCAATTTACCTCTGACATGAAATAACGTGTGTTTTTATGGTCATGCGCCTTTAGTAGTGGAAAGGTTCAAGTAGAGCTGGGCAGAAAATTGTTTTACCATCCTGAAAAAGTGTGGAAGATTTCCCCATTCCAAATCAGGAGGAACTTAAGTCCTTTCAAAAACTGAGCCCCATCCTTGTATAGCCAATAGGTTGGTGGTCAGGGCAGTCGTGGGAAATGAAGACCCCAGATTTAAGTGCCTGCTCTGCCTAATTTAATTCCTTTAATTTCATGTTGGAGCTGAGAACTATTCCCACAGAAGATTTCCATTTCAATTAATCATAACTTTCCAGTAGAATAATAAAATAAAAAGTTTATCAAAATAACTCTCAATCCACTCTAGGTTCAGGCTCAAATAAATTTAGTCTTCTTGTAGTATACGGCACTGCAAAATCACAAGAAAGGTACAAGTTCAGTGTTGCTATTAGTTGGTATGAATTCCCTGGAAACTGAAGTCTGATTTGGAAGTAGTGGCCATGTGATCTTTCCTATTAATTTGACCTTGGTGTGGCAGTGAACAAGCATATTCAGAATGTTTGCAGGTTATCCTCACAGAAGGCAGGAATGTATGTACCCAACTTTGCAGAAATGTGTGAACCTCAAAACATTTTTTTGGTGAAGCACTTCATGACTTCAGATGCATTTTGGGAGTCTGAGTTACTTGGGGGGAGGGCAGGGGAGAGACTTTTTATGGATAGTCCTTAAGAGAATCTGTTTGTTTCATCCCTTACTCTCTTTCCTCCTCCTTATTCTTCCCTACCTTTGGATTTAGTTCAATTATGTTTCCATTTGGGCTTCTATGATGATTTGAGAAATATTTCTATTTGCACCCAATTAATTCTAATTTATGTTTAGAAGTGGTATCATACAGTGCTTCTATGCAGAACTGAAATGCACCATTTGTTGACAGCTTATAGCACCTCTCTCCCAAAACCAGATACAATGGAGGGTCATACACCTTAACCACTGTGTTCTGAAACAAAGAATGAGCATGTTAAGGAGGTTGCCTGAGAAAGGAGCTAGTCCTCCCATCTTTTCCACAAGGAGTGAGAATAGAAAATTTCCCAACAGACTGAAGGGATAGAGTTAATAACTTAGGCTATGTCTACACTTGTAAATTTAGGTCGACTTTAGCTAAGTCGACTTAACAAAGTCCTCTCAAAGCAGTCTGGGTGTCCAACAAGAGCAGTACAACTATATCTGTAACACCTTCAGACTCACTAGTGGTCTGATGTCCAATAGCTACCTGTGTTGATAGAAATCTTTTTAACTGCTTACACTGTACACTAAGGAACTTGATAGTATTCTTTCTGCTCAGCTGCTGTAAGATTGACATGTCAATGGAGGCATGCGATCAAGGCTTTAAAGAAAGCTTGGGGGGAATTGGAAGAGGAATGAGCCAGTATTCGTATTCTCTCTGTCAAAGAGTTCACTGTATTTAAATAATGCTACATATTATTAACAGACTGAAAAACAATTAGAAACATAAGGAGAAAGAAAGCAAGGAGTTTCTGTTTGGAATAATGAAAGACAATATGCAGCATGAAAAAAATAACATCTTCCACCATGTAACAAGTGGGAGGGAGAAAAGTAGAAAGTTATAGTAACAGAGATCTATAGTCAATGCAAGCATGAATGTTTGCAAAGGCATTATAGGGCAAAGATGGAACATCCTCCCCTTCACCCGCCCCCCCCCCCCCCGGCTGAAAAAAAAAATGGTTCACCTGCATCTAGAATATTACATTCAGTTTTGATGATATCATTACCAGAAGGTAACAATCACCAAACTTTTTTAGGAAAATAAATGTTTTCATTTTATTAAATATTTTGTTCTGCCTTTTGTTTCATTTCATTTTATGCCCATTTTCTCCCATTGAAATTAAGACATGAGAAAGTGTAACGTGTGGTTTTTTGTTTTGTTTTGTTTTTTTTAACCTTTCTCCAATTTTCCACAGGAAAAAAGGGGAAAATAATGTAAAAAAAAAGATGAGTGGGATAAACACCTTTTGAGGAAATTCTATTTAAAGAAAATAGATTACAATATTTTTTACTTTAAAAAATTACCAGTTTATATTGAAGGAGAGTTAGAGAAATCAATTGAAATGATATAGGAACTGATGTGCAAGAAATGAAAGAAAATGCATATTATAGATTGTCAAAACAAAAGCTCATGGAGGTTCTTAAGATTTTTATTTTTTTATTTTTTTTTTATTTTTTTAATTTGACTTCTGCACAAGGATCTCTGTCATACTATAACTCTACTGAGCTAGATCCAACCTTGACAAGGAAACAGATTTTAACTCACTTTTACACAGAATCACAGATTATTTATTTCAGAACCAAGAATACAGTCCACCTCCTTTACTTTAACCATGAAATCGTAATTCTTTAGTCTACAAATATGTGAAGGATGTGAACACCAATAATGGAACAGAAATTATCATAATAAAAGGAATGCAATTAAAAATAATTAAATGAAAGTGAGACATAAAATTTGGAATAAATGCCAGAAAAAAATAGTTTGACATTGAAATCTACTAGTCTGTAAAATAATCTCCCAAGAAAAGTGGTAAATGCCCATCATTTGACACATTTCAAATGAGGCTGGATTCTCTCACATGTTCACCAGTTAGCCCTGTCTTGGGCTGCTGTCTTCCAGTGTGCATTATTGATGCCACATCTCTTGATGATTCTTTTGAGGATTTTTTTTGAAGTGTTTCTTTTGACTTCCCTGTTTCCTTTTGTCTTTCATGGGATGGATGCGCAACAATTGTTTTAATAGGAATGCATCAGGCCTGCTCCACCTCAGTATGGCTGTGTCTCGACTTGTTAATTTAAGTCGACTTACCATGTCCACATTTAAATTTTAAGTTGACTTTGAGGGGACCCAACAAAGTTGCCCTAGATCATCCACACTGGATGCCTAGGTCGACTTGTAGGGGCTAGGTGAACTTGGGACTGGTCCATGGTGGCAGGGGGGGCACCCCTTGCCAAGTGCCAGGGTGCTCAGCCTTTGCCCCATTGTACCTGGGTACAATGGGGCAAAGGGGGATAGGGACCCTGGCAGGGCATAGGGGCAGGGTGAGCAGGGCTCTGCCCTGCCCAGTGGGGAGGCATGCCAGGCTCTCCCTGTGCCAGCCACCCTGGCAGGGAGGACAGTGGGGAAGCCCTGGAGCCCCCTAAGTCGACTTAAAGTTGACTTAGGGGTACTCCATATCTACACTGGCTTAAGTCGACTTTAGAAAGTCGACTTAAACATAAAGTCGACTTAAAAGGAGGTTTAACAAAGTCGACTTAATTTTTCCTTAAGTCGACTTAAGCAACTGCTTAAGTCGACTTAAGGAAAGTGTAGTGTAGACGTAGAGTAATTTAAGTCGATATAAGCTTACTTAATTTACAAGTGTAGATGCACCCTATGTGTGGGCCAATCAGGGCTCCAACACTGATGATGCTGACATGAGGACGCTGATGTTAGTGCGGCAGTTAGTTGAGGATCTGCTGTGGAAAGTGCTGTTCTGGCGTTCCAGGTTTTTCAGGTGTTTCCTGTAGACCTCTCAGATCTTGCAGCCATAGAGAAGAGTTGGAATTATTCCCGCTTTGCATAGTAAGAGTCTAGGGTGTATTATGATGTCCTAGTTTTTGAACACTCAGCAGAACTGTCTGCCAAAGGCAAGCTAGCAGAGCAGATTCTGTACTGAATCTAAACAACTATGTTTGTCCTCTGTGAGAGATGGCTGCGAAGGTGGGCAAAATGTTCTATATTTTCCAGTTCCTCTCTGTCAGTGTAGCTCTTCTTTACTTGGCCTGATGATTGGCTGGGAACAGTCTGGAGAACTTTTTGTTTTGCTGGTGTTTAGGGTTAGCCCTAGGCATTGTAAGCTTTAGAAAAGCAGTTAACAGCTGTTTGTAGATCTTTCTTTAAGTATGGATCTACAGCACAATCATCTCCGTCCTCTGGATTGGATAACACTGCATAACACACTAGCAGATACCCTGGGTTCTAAACTTGGATAGAGGTGCTAAGAGGACTTTTCCAGCTCTGGAGCCTATAATAGAATTATTTTTGTCCTGGTGAGCCAATTTTTCTGACACTGTAATACTTTACTTTTTCCAGTGTACACCTTTTAGTACAGAATGACCCCAAAGCATGAAGAAATCATTGAAATGTCCTGCCATATTATATATTTTCATCATTTAATAAGAAAGACATTTAGACCATTCTCATACTATTAAATCATTCTTCTAGGTTACAGAAGTGAAGGTCTGCTTTGTCGCTATATAAATAACTTCAATTTAAAAGCTAAGTAGATTCCATGAATTCAAGTTCTCCCAGCCTCAGTTATCTAGGTCCTTGACTCTTCTCTTATCCTATTGTCCTCCCCCCCCCCCCCAAGATTCTCTTATCCTATTGTCCTTTCCCCCCCTAAGATAAGAATATGTTTCTATAAAAATTTTCATTTCAACTTAGCAGCACCAGCTTCTTGCACACACACTCTCCCTCTTCTCCACTTACACACCAGAATCATGAATTGTCCTGGAACACTTAAGGCAGTGGTTCTCAACCGTTTGTCAGGACACATTACTGTGTCACCACACAGTGGTAAGTGTGTCGTGGAGACCCAGAGAAATGGCTGGATTTGGCCTGGAGGGGGTGAGCTAGTATGTCCTGTAAAGTCGCAATATGCTGCTAAGTGCATCACAACCCACAAAAGGTTGAGAACCACTGACTTAGGGTATGTTTACACTCCCGTACTTCTGCTGGGGCTGCAGGATTGATTCCGTGGGGATCAGCTGAGCAGGCAGTGCAGACAGGCAGGTACCTGGATTGGTCCTGAAAGTGCTCTCCAGTCAACAACATAATTCCACCCCTGTGAAAAGCAGAAGGCTGTGTTGATCAGAAGGCATTTCCTGTCAGTGCAGCACAGTGGAGACACTGTAGTAAGTGAAAGTTTGTAAATTGATAGGAGTATAGACTAGGCCTTAAGGATAAAAGTAACCTATAACTGGAAACATTTTCTCCTTGCAAATAGCATTCTTTTCAAATAGTTGGATAAACTAAGGCATTAGACGTGGCAGTAAAACTGGCCCTCTGCCATGCCACTTATATATATGAGTTGGAAAGGAATGTTTAGGAGTTTTCATGAGCCATTCAGGACTTCATCTCTTTTCTAAGACTGAATTTCAGTTGCCATTTGTGTTGGTAGATTTGTGAACCTGGGAAATCCTCCGTATAACAGTCAGTGTTAATTACAGCAAAAACAGCGAGAGTCCTGTGGTACCTTAAAGACTAACAAATTTCTTCAGGCATAAGCTTTCGTGGGCTGCAGCCCACTTCATGAGGTGTGCAACGCACTTCGTCAGTTGCATCTGACAAAGTGCGTTGCAGCCCACGAAAGCTTATGTCTGAAGAAATTTGTTAGTCTTTAAGGTGCTGCAGAACTCTCACTGTTTTTGCTGTATGCAGACTAACACGGCTACCCCTCTGGAACTTGTTCTCATGCAAGTGTTAGTTACGTCACACTCTTCTCCCCCTCTGCCTCTACTACCACATACACCAGTGAGCACACTTAGCTTGTGCACATGTTTCCATCCTGAATATTTGCTGGTAATTAATGTTTTGCATTACTGTTTGTAGGAGATTAATGCAATCTCCGAAAGCAATCAGCCGTGAGTCATGCCCCTACAAAAATCATGAGACTGACTAATAGATGAACTCTTTGGAGGCCTTTTGATGTTTCAGCCTTTGTGGTTCCAATTTCTTTCCCTCCATAAAGGCTAGAAATGTATTAAAAAGAAAGAAACACAACCAAGACTCTCACCTATTCACATGGTTCCAGCAAATGGGACTGTCAGAACAATACCAGATATAAAATCATTAGACTTGTGATAAAATCATGGAAGTTGGCAATACTGTCAATGTGGTAGATATGTAATTTCTTTGGAAGTAGAAGCAAGAACTTTTTGATGATACTGAGGGTGAAAACATTGAATAACTAATTTCCTTGATTTCTAAATGATGGCTTTTCTTCAGTGGAACTTTATTTGGCCTGTCCTCTACTCCTTAGTCAGTGTTCACAAAGTGACTGATGAGGAAATAACAGCAAGCTAGAGGGGTAGTATGGACATAATTAGAGCTGAGTGAAATTTTTCTATCAAAATATTTTACAAATTGGTATTTGGTTTAACCAAATTCATTTCTTAGTAGGGAAAGGGAAGAAAAATTTAAAATAATCAAAACATTTCATTTCAGTATTTTTGAAAAGAAATACTTCATATTTGGGGTTCAAAATGACTTTTCATTTAATAAATTTGCTTTATTTTTTTAATTTTTAAAAACATTTTATAATGTTCTAAATCAAAACACATTTTTACCCAAAACATTTTTATTAACTTTTCAATTCACTGGAAATTTAGGAAAAAAAATGTTTGGTCCAATTAGAGAGAAATTATATATAACACCTTGTCTTCAGTTACTTCACTGGCACCTTCTGATATTTGCTTACTATGTCAGCTTAATTTTGCTTACTGTGTTGGTACAACAACCCGCTGAATGATCCTGATTGGAGTTTCTAGCCAGCATCCTTACACATGTTCACTAATCCTATATTCCACTACAGTCTCTTTCAAGTCAGCAAGATCACTGAGTAAGGAGCGCTCTAAAAGGAGGAAAGTGACACTGTGGCCCAAAATAACCAACAACATTTGTTCCTTAACATTACTTAAAGCATCATTCTCCACACTGGATTTTGTTTCTGTTTGCTAGCTATGTTAAAGAAAAAATAAATCTTTAACTACTAGCTATTCTGCTAATGCTTTAGGAATAACTTCTCTCATTGCTTTAATCACTGTACTTTTATAAATAATGTTCTTTGCTTACAAAAATGATTGCAGGAGAGGTTTTATGTTTGCTGTATCATTTCTTTCTGAAAATGAAGTGCTCTCTGAAAGAAGTAACTATTTAAAAAAAATCAACTTTTTTGTTTGTAACTGATTCTGCTCAAATACAATACATTGAAAAGGAAAATTTAGGGCTTCATCTTTCTCCCACTTATATCACTGTAACTTCACAGATTTAATTAGAATTACTCCTAACTAACACTTAGTGTGTAAGAGGAGAATTGGACCCTGACCCTCCATCTTAGGTGTACATAACAGATGTATGTAGCTCTCAAAAGTGGAGAGGTTAAGGTTTGAGTTATATGGATAGAATTTCATCCTTCACCTTTACGTCGTTTGGATTCTCTCTTATAATTCACCTTTATGTTGTTTATGCATGTCTTTTGTATTTTTTTCTGTAGGGAACAAGGAAAGTAGAAAAATATTTTTTGCATAATTGAGAAAAATCCTTTGTCATTATAATTGAAAATGTTCACATTCACTTAAACTTTCTATATGAAATATACAGTTCAGTGCTCAAATGAAGTTTATTGGTTTAACAATCAAATCTAAGGATGCTAACAGTGATTATGTGCCTCTTTTTTAGTACAAGAACATAACAAAACTAGTCACATTAGGAAGAAAATAATTTATTAGAAGTAGTATAACAAAATACAATTCATGAAAGGCCATGTCCTGCTTTTTGCTGTATTTGCTTGGGAAGGAAACTATTCCAAGTTCTTGCATAAAGTTGAATCTGAGGAATTTAAAAAAATAAATAAATCCTTGTGTATATGCTGTATGGTGGTGGTTGTATATCAAGAAGGGAGGAGGGGGACAACATATCTCCCCTTTTTAATATAGTCCATCTCCCTCAGCAGAGTCCAGCCAGGAACCCCAGCGCAAGCTGCTACTTGTCAATTTCACTGCTCTGCTACAGCAGTGAAATTTACAAATTTGAGAGCTCCCGGTGTCCCAGAGTGGCCTCGATTGGCACTCTGGGACATTTCCGGAGGCTGTCAAAAGCGCAAGGACTGTCCACACACACTGTACCATGGAACAGCTGTTCCATGGTAAGCCTAACTACCCTTGTTTGGGTGATTTACCTGTTGCGGGCAAGAGGGCTGATGCCGCGCAACAAGCAACATTTGTGTGTATACGCTCACAGCCTTATCATGCGGTAAGGAGCCTTTACCGTGTGATAAGGCTGTAGTGTGTACAAGGCCTGAGTCAATGAGGTAATTTGTTGATGTCTAGGCTAATCCTTTGTTCCTGGAATGTTCATCTGGATCTGTTCTCTACAAGCCTTAATGAGGTGCTCTACTCAGAGGGTCTTGAAAAGATATGCTTTAAGCCATTGAAACATCTTTGGTTGTATCACATAACAGAGCCTCATAACCATACATATGACATTGCAAAAAACATAGTACTATAATAACAATGATCAGTACCTCTTGAGCATTCCAAAATTATCTTACACGACAATCTTTGCATTAAACAATGCACAGTTACACTATGTGGGTGATCATGGGGTGTGCAGTGTGTCACAACCATGCAAAGAAAATGCTGCTTTCCTTTTATTTTTAGTAGTTTACGTTTAACACAGTAGATGCTTTTGTTTGTTTGTTTTGATTTGGGGATGGGGTGAGGGGTATCTCTGCTGCCGCTTGATTGCATACTTCGGTTACAAATGAGTGGCATGGTTTGTAACTCTGAGGTTCTATGTATGACTGGCTGTTTTTCCAAACAACACAGTGAGTGAGAGAGGAAATCCCATATTCAGTTATTCCACCACTTGTGAACTAGCATAATCAGTCTCTGCTACCAAAATGTGTTAATGATAAAATTTCAGACACACAAAGAAATAAGCTCCTGTATATGATTCATTTGTTATATGTCATACTTAAATCTATAAATCTGTTTCAGTAAAAATAATTACTTATTGGAGAAACAGATCACATGCTGAATGAGATATTAGTCATTGAATTAGATATATCATTTACTGCATCTGATATATTATACAATGAGTCAGGTACATACCCTGCTGAATTAGATGTATTACCTGCTGAATCCATATATATTACTTGCATCAGAAGCATCACCTTTCGAACCAGAATCATCAACTACTGAGTTAGATAGATCTTCTACTGAGTCTAATACATAGCATAATAAATCAAAGCTACCACCTACTGATTCAAGAATATTGCATCAAAGCTGTCCTCTGAGTGCATACATCTTTAAGGAAGTCTGCATGTGTGCAGGGACATAAGCAATTTTAATTAAAGTATTAGCTGGAATTTTATCCTACATTATATAACATTCAGAATTCTAGTGTTGTTATCAACATCATTAAAGCACTGAATGGACTTGTGAACAAGCAAAATCCAGCAGACACAAACTCCTTTTGTATTCATTGGACCAGAGTTTGAGGTTTGCCTGGTGTGCTTAACAGCGAGAGTCAGCCTAAGAGACCTGTATCTCCGTACCAAATCCTATAGCTTGACATCCTTTTTCAGTGTAGCTAATGTAGGATCTCTTGCTTTAGTTCATCAGATAATTTTATAATTTGCCTATATTAATAAAAACTAAGACAGCTCTTTAAAATTACACTTGCATAGTTATGTATATTCATTGCATTCACAAAACAGGCATGGAAGTATCCACTTTCTGGGTCCACATATCAGATATTTGCAGGCACATTTGAGGACATAAAAATGGCAATACAGCACCAGTGCATGTAGGAAGCAGTGACTCTACTTACTTTTTTCATGGAGGATCATAGAAATGTAGGCAGAATTAAGTAAATTTAGGCTATCACTGACAAGTGCTAGTCTAATCTGTTTTTTAAAATCTCCAAAGATAGGGATTCATAACCTCCCTTGGGAGCCTGTTCCAGAACTTAACTACATTTAGAGTTAGAAATGTTTTTCCTAACATTGAACCTAAATCTCTTTTCGTGCAGATTAAGCCCAATGATTCTTGTCCTGCATTCAGTGCACATGGAGAACAAATTCTCTTTATAACAGCTCTTAATACGTCTAAAGACTATCATGTTGTTCCCCAGTCTTCTTTTCTCCAAACTAAACATGACCATTTTTTAAAAATCATCTATCATAGGTCAGACCATTTTTAAAAAATCTTCTATCATAACCCTTTTATCACTTTTGTTGATTTCCTCTGGATTTTCCCCAGTTTGTCCACATCTTTTTTGAAGTATGGAACTCAGACCTGGACACAGTATTCCAGCTGAGGCCTCCCCTGGGCTGCTGAGTAGAGTGTGACAATTACCTTTTGTGTATTATATATGACAATCCTCTTTAAACAGCCCAGCATATTAGCCTTTTTATTGCAGCTACATGATGTACTCAATTTGTGATTAACTGTAAGTTCCCAGATCCTTTTCCACAGTACTACCACCAAGCTACTCACTTCCCACTTTGCAGTTGTGAATTTGACTTTTCCTTTCCTTTGTTAAATTGCACCTTGATGATTTCAGATCAATTCTCTAATTTGTCAAAATCATTTTACATTCTTTGACATTACATTCTTAACCACTTCTCCAAAATGTTTGCAGCTCCACCAGCTAGGTGGCATCCATAAATTTTATAAGCATATTCTCTGCTCCATTATCAGAGTCCTTGATGAAAATATTGACTAGCAGCAGACTCAGCATAAGCCCCTGTGGGCTGATATTGTCTATATATTTAGATAGATCCTCCCAGTCTCCCACTTTGACAGTGAACCACTGCATATGTGAACCATAGAGTATGATCTTGTAGCCAGTTGTGCACCCATCTTAGATTAATTTCATTCAGACCACAACTCTCTAGTTTTCTTAGGGTATGTCTACACTGTGGAATGAAGTCCATTTATTTTAAATTAACTTTCATCTGCTGAATTTTAGAAGTCTTAGTAGCATGATCATATCACTCTTATTGCATCAGACTCTTGCATCCCAATTAGCCAAACTTGGGGCAACAATCAAAGCAGTGCACCATGGGTAGCTATTGTACAGTGCAACTAGATGTGGAGATTTTTGGTAAGGTTTTTGTCCTTCCATGATGCAACATGCTCTTTTCCCCTCCCTTCTTGTCCCAAACAAACAGTAAATGCTTTTTTGCATTGTGTTTCTCTGATATGTGCATGCTGTTGCCAGAGAGGCATGGAACCCACTCAGATCTGCACTATCATTGTGAGCATCACAGATATCTTGTGACTTATTGTGCAGCACTTTCAAGGCCAAGAAAGGAGCTGCAGCACAGAAAATTGTGATGTTACTGAGGCCACCCTGATACAAGCCATAGAGCAAAACAATTCCTGTTTACGGCAAGCTGTCACACTGCATCAGTCAGTGAGGTGCTGATTCTGTACTGAAAAACAAGCACAGACTGATGTGATCACATCATTGTGAAAGAGTGGAACAGTGGCTGCAGAAATTAAATATGTGAAAGCTGCTTTCCTTGAACTTTGTATGGCGCTGTCCCCAACCCTGAAGTATATGAATATTCACTTGAGACCATCTCTGACAGTGGAGAATTGGATGGCCATTGCCCTGTGGAAGTTAGCAATCCCAGATTGCTACCAGTCAATTAGGAATCAATTCAGAATTGGTAAATCCACTATGGGAGCTGCTGTGATGCAAGTGTCCAGGGCCATTAATAGACTTCTGCTATGAAGGGTAGTGACTTTGAGAAACGCTCAGGTTTCCTGCAATGGAGTTCCCAAAGAGGGTGGGGAGGAGAATAGATAGCATGCATATCCCAATCTTAGACCACCTTGCCACAGACTATGTAAACCAAAAGGAATACTTCTCAATGGTGTTGCAGGCCCTTGTAGACAACAGTGTGGGGTGGTCTAGAAAGGTGCAGACACATGCATCTTTAGCAACCCAGGTATGTTCAGAAAGATGCATGTAGGCACTTTCTTTCCTGAATAAATATTGGGGATATTGAAATGCCAATAGTGGTCCTGGGGGATCCTGTGTACCCCTTGCTCCTCTGGCTAATGAAGCCCTACACTGGGCACCTGGACAGTGAGAAGGAGCATTTCAGTAAGAGTTCAGCAAGAGCAGAATGATGCTGGAATGTGTATCTGTCCACTTAAAGACAAGATGGATATGTCTACTCACTAGGCTTGACCTCAATGAGAAAAAACATACCAGAACTTATCTCTGCATAATGTGCTACATAATGTATATGAAACAAAGAGGGAAAAGTTCTCTGTGTTAGGTCATGGAGCCTGAAAGGTTGGCCACAAATTTTGAGCAGACCAACTCCAGTGCTATCCTAAGCACCAAACACAGAGTGCTGTGCCATAGGGAATCATTGAATACCCATTTTTTGAATAACCCATAGTACTGTATTCTCTGTTAGTGCAGTGCCTTTCTTTCCCACCCCACACACACGCAGGATTGGTCACCTCCTCTTGTTTCCCCAAGCTATCAATGAATAAACACAGATCTTTTTACAAAGCAGTACCCTTTTATTTGTGACCTTTTTCAGTGGAGGGAAAGGAAGATAAGTTAACATTGTCCTCAGACTGCTTGGCCACCCAGAGCAAACTATTACTGTGCAAATAGCAATGGTTGCATGCAGTTCTTAAAGAGGCTGTTGCCTCTTTCAGCTTGCCTTCACCGGCGCCCTGCTCAACCTCCTCCTACAGCACTTGGGGGTAGGGACTGGTATGAAACTGGTTGTTGGTTGAGCATTTTGGAGGAGAGAGAGGGAGAGTCATAGGCTATGTCTACACTTAGAAAAGCTAGTTCGAATTAGTTAATTCGAACTAACTAATTCAAACTACTTTTAGTTAGTTCGAATTAACTTAATTCAAACTAGCATGGCCCCACTAGAATGCTAGTTCAAACTAGCCATGGCCATGCAGGGCACTTGCTTAGTTCGAATTAGTCAGTTGCAGGAAGGTCAATCTGCCAATTAGTTCGAACTAAGCAGTTAGTTTGAACTAATATGGCCACATTGACTTAATTCGAACCAACTATTTCAAATTAAGGGTTAGCTTGAACTAAGCAATCAAATTTATTAGTTTGAATTAAGGAAGCCCTTAATTCAAACTAATGAAAGCCAAGTGTGGCCAAAATTTAAATAAGTTCGAATTAAGCTTCCTTAATTCGAACTAACTTGCAAGTATAGACATAGCCATAGACTCTAAGGTCAGAAGGGACCAATATGAACATTTAGTCTCATAGGCACTTCCTTAGTTCGAATGAGCGATCCCCATTCATTTCAATGGCCGGTTAATTCGAACTAAGAAATTAGTTCGAATTAACATGGCCACATTGGTTAATTCGAACTAGTTAGTTCGAATTAACCCCTTTAGTTCGAATACCCTATTCAAACTTATTAGGAACTTATTAAGGAAGCCCTTAATTCGAACTAACTAAAGCCGAGTGTAGCCATGGCTTTAGTTAGTTCGAATTAAGCCTCCTTAATTCGAACTAATTTGCCAGTATAGACATAGCCCTAGACTCTAAGGTCAGAAGGGACCAATATGATCATCTAGTCTGACCGCTTGTGCAATGCAGGCCAGAGAACTTCACGCACACACTCCTGTAATAAACCTCTAATCTATGACTGAGTTATTAAAGTCTTCATATCATGATTTAAAGACTTTAAGGTACAGAGAATCCACCAGCATGTAAGCTATGACCCATGCTACAGAGGAAGGCAAAAAAACCCAAAAGCCTTTGCCAATCTGCCCTGGGGGGGAACTTTGGTCAAAATCCCAAATATGGTGATCAGTTAAATCCTGAGCATGTAGGCAAGACTCACTAGACACACACTGAAGAAAGAATTCTCTGTAATAACTCAGAACCAACCCTTTCAAACATCCATCATAGGTCATTGGCATATCTACCACTAGTTGTCAAAGATTAACCAATTGCCAAATGAGGCTGTCCCATCATAGTATCTCCTCTATAAATTTATCAAGCTCAGTTTTGAAATCAGCTAGGTTCTTGCCCCCACAGCTTGCCTTGGAAGTCTATAAAAAGTAATTTAAATAATAAAAAGGTTAAATAAGATTGGTCCCAAGACAGATCCCTGAGGCAATCCACTTGTAACATCAGTCTGACAGCATCTTTCAGTATAACCCATTGTAGTCTCCCCTTTAACCAGTTCTTATCTTCCTTTCAATTTTCATATTAATCCCCCCTATCTTTTCCAATTTAATTAATAATTTGATATGTGGAATCATATCAAATACTTTACTGATATCTAGGTAAATTAAATCCACTGCATTCTTTTTGTCTAAAATATGTGTTCTCAAAAAATTGACAAGTTCCAGAGGGGTAGTCATGTTAGTCTAGTTCAGCAAAACAAACAAAGAATCCTGTGGCACTTTTAAAGACTAACCAATTTATTTAATTCATGAGCTTTTGTGGGAGAAATCCCACTTCGTTAGATACTTACAGTAAATTCTCCATCTACAAGCGACTCATGTGAGACTGTGGCAAAAGCCTTACTTAAATACAGATCTATCACATCCAGTCCTTCTTCCATATCCACTAGGCGACTAACCCTATCAAAGAAAAAAATCAGGCTGGTTTGTCATGATTTGTTCTTGGCATGCTGGCTATTTCTTACAGTCCTATTATCCTCTAGGTGCTTACAGATTTGATTGTTTAATAATTAATGCCTGTATTTTTCCAGCCATTGAAGTTGGGCTAGTTAGTCTATAATTCCAAGTTCCTCTTTGTTCCTCTTTTTAAATATAGGTACTATGCCTGCCCTTCTCCAGTCCTCTGGGACTTCACCCATTCTCCATAAATCTTCAAAGAAAATTGCTATTGGTTCCAAGTTTGTTTCAGCTAGTTCCTTAAATTCCTTAGTCTGAATTTCATAATGCCCTAACCACTTGAATATCTTTAGCTTATAAATATTCTCCCATTTTGGCTTGCAGTCCTTCCTTCTTATTAATATTGATTGTTTTGAGTATCTTGTGACCATTAATCATTTTACTGAAGAATGAAACAAAATAGGCATTAAACACCTCAGCCTTCTTTATTTTATCCATTATTAGCTCTTCTTCCTTGCTAAGTAAAGGACCTACATTTTGCTTTCTTTTTCTTTCTCCTATTGTATTTAACAGCTTCTTATGGTGTTTATTTAAAAAATAAAATATTGAATTAGTCTTCGAAACTCAGGTCTACTATTCTACTTGTACCTAATCATATATGATATAATTTTCATTTTTACATGTACGGAACTGAGACACAGTTTAAATAACTTGCCCAGCATCACAGAAAATCTGTGACAGAATCAGAATTGAACCCAGATCTGAATCTCAGTCCCAAAATGTTCCTTCCACAATGTACATAAATAAATGAAGAGATACATAGAAAACAAAGGTTTGTTATGGTGTGGAAGACACTGAAACAGAGATAATTAATCCCTTACATCCCCCAGACCTACAAATCTCTTTCCGTACGGCCTTTTTTGATGCAGAAAAAATTCATATCTAGAGTTCAAGAAATCAATTATTTATGCAGGCATCTTTCAGATTGTTTTGCATGCCTTAAGAAATTGGACCAGAATGCAAACGAGGAGTAATTTTAAGTTAAGGAGACTTAATGCTTCTCTGCTAGGAATTCCCAACTTTATACATTTTTCTTGCAGGCAATACAATTTTGCTTTGAAATGAATTCAATTCCCTTTCAATGTCATCTGCCTTCTTCGGGGAGCCTGCAAGGCAGTTCTAAGAGGTCACTTTCTGCATATTCAGTGCCAGTAAGAGGAAAAGAATTATTTTACGGTAAATTTACTAATACTGAGCATAATAGCTCTAAAATGGAAAGGGACCACCTACTTGCCCAGTTCATCAGAGGTGGTTGCAACTTTCAATTGAGCTAGACAGTTCTATATTAATCAGGAAGTCTGCAGTAATGGTAGCATTTGCAAACTGGAGAAGGGTATTGTTGATAAACTGGGCCAGCAGTTCCCAAAGTATCCATAAGCTTTGGGTGACTAATTTGCCGCCTAGGTATTTCATAGTGGGCCAAAAACCAAGCTGCACAATAAAGACTGGCACTTCATTCTTGATTTATATATATTGCAGAATTAAAAAAATACATCAAGTGACCTAATAATTTTCATTTTCTTTCCTTTGATTTAAAAAAAAGGAGGGGCCTAGGCTACAATTTCAAAGAATTCTCCAAAAGAGTCATGTTTCTATTTCTTTACTCCACTGCAGTGGAAAATCCTCAGAACCTAATTTACTAATGAATGGGGACACCGGAGGGGTGGCCTGTCCATATTTTCAATAATTCTGCATCTCAATTACAATTTATTATAGCTGTAGCCTCTCTTGCATGGGAAGAACAACCAACCCATGTCATCTTAGAATAAGAATTAGACCTTTCAACTTACCTGAAAAAGAGGTGATATAACAAAACCAAGTAGCAAGAAGAAGAAATCAGTACAAACACCACTTGCTTTGTCGTATATTGGGGATGGGCCAAGTCACTGGCAACCACACTTATTGGCTTTCCTTCCTTTGAGAATTAACTACAACTGCTATAGATGTGGACAAATAACATGTGAATACTTGCAGAGCTCCATGGGCTGTATCATATGGGAAACTCCCAGTCGTACCAAGGCAAACCCTAAATTTGGAACAAGGGCAGTGTTTACTTTTTAGTTTTATATTACATATGGCAGTTCATGCATGACCTTGACTCTTTCTTTGGATCTGCTGGGGGAAACTTTGCCCCATAACTTTCAAGATATTCAGGAATCTAATTCCTATGGTAATCAATGATAAGGGATCTATATACCTTGAGATCTGGGCCTTTGTTTTCATGGGGAGCCCCATTAGCAAAATTTAGGTTTTACATGCATGTGGAGGTTTACTCATGCAGATCCAATTGTAGGATTGATTTGTAGTCATTCTTGCATGAAGTCAATCAGCATACTAAACGAAGTGTGAGAAAAATATACTTTGTGTCCTCCGTACTGATTCCTTTTTACTGTATTGATTCTTTTTCACAAGACTGTTTTATATTCTTCTAATAAACTGGTCTATTAATTAAACATTGACTTACTTAAGTTTATAGGTTTGTAACAGATCAATTGTATATGTAAGTACATGAGGTTCTATGGCAGCTTAATTCGTTTGTGTATGAAATTTATTGATTCATGATTAGTGTATATTGGTTTGCATGTGTAGTGAACTCTGTTTACAATTTGTGTACTGTCTGCTGTGATCCATAATCATCTGAATTTAAAACAGATGGAACTGTGTATAAAACATATTGGGTTGTGTGAACATTATAATACACTGTGGCAGTTTACAGAAGTCAGATTAGGATGAAGTTATGTATCTGTATTAAACAAATGTTCATATTATATCCTCTCTCAATAGAGCCGCCTTATTGCATGGAAAAATCAGATTATTAATACAGTTATTTAGAAATGTTTCCTTATGATATTTACTATTTATTTTTTGCTTCTATTATATATGTGATGGGATCCAATCCACCAGTCTTTAGTGAAGCAAAACTCTCATTAGACTGTGTGGTGGTTTTATGTGAGTAAAAATCCCAGTTTTTATTGCCTTCTCCATTTACCTTTTGGTCTTTTTTCTGATGGTCTACTATTCAGTGTTCTGGCCTCAGAAATCTACCAGACCTCATTGGTTCTGTTCTTTAACTATTGCTAACCCTGACCAATTCAAATCAAACCATTCTTGTGCTGTTCTTTTATCTCCATAGTCTCAGCAATTTGCAAACAATCTTTAGTATCATTTCAGATCTTGGCATCTGAAAGGATGCCTTTCCTACAAAGTAAAAGTTACTGTCTTAGCTCACTCATACATATTTGCACAAATACTTTGTTGTGTCAGACCCAAAATATCCAAACCATTTGGTTTTCTCAAATATTAACAATGAGTCTTGAAAGATTTTCTTTCACTTTTCATTGTATATAATGTTTATTTTTTACTAGAACAAATATCCATCATATAAAGTGCCTAGTCACAAAAAGGTCCATAGCTCTATACATAATAAAGATGCCTGGTTGACATATTGCTGAACAATTTTCAATTTTAATATAGAATACTTTACAATCAATCTAAAATTTCAACAGTTGCACAGATTTGACTGCCTGTTGCTAGGTTTTTGCAACATTTTGGCTCTGTAGCTTAAGTATGGCACACATTCTACCATTAGAGTTGTCATCAATTTAGCATTGAAGCTAATGAGAAATAATTTACATTTGTGATACTGTATCTGGATGAATAACTGGTCTATTAGCTTAATGATGCCATATATACCTACTTACTGTTCATTACACCACTTTTTTTGGAAAAAAATATGTGTATGAAATGAGAGACAAGCTCTGTGGCATATATGAGAAATTTGTTAGTGAAGATGATAGAAATAGTTTCACTTTGAAACTGGAAGACACTGAAAATTGGCTGTATGAAGATGGTGAAGACCAACCCAAACAAGTTTATATTGAAAAAAAAATTGGAAAAAAAATTCTAAAAAAAAGTCTTGTTCAGAGGATTTCAAATAAAAAAGTCAAATACTTGAATTGTTTCTTCAGGCAAAATTATGATAGCCTTCAACAGGAGTCATCATGGACTTTAAACATCAGGGCTTGATCTTATAAGAAGTTAGAGAAAGGACAAAAGATTTCCAGAGCAGAGACTTCACAGTCATCTCCTGACTAAAGCTTGATAACTGATCTGTGTCCCCAGGGTACTATAGCCTGACCCTGACAAGCATAGAGTGGTATGGCTTGTCCAGGATGGAGAACAAAGAGAAAGAGAATGAGGGGTTGCATTATAAATCAAAAACATATATATCTGTTCTGAGGTCCAGGTGAAGGTATGAAGCAGACCAGTTGAAAGTCTTTGGCTAAAGGTAAAAGGGAAAAAATAGACATCTACTGTATTGACCCTGGCCATTAGGCTTTACTGTCCTTAGAGCAAGGGCAACCCTATGGATTCTAGCCATTAGGCCTTACCACCCAGGGAGCAAGGGTGGCCATATAGACTCTAGCCTTTGGGCCCCCACTGCTTTGAAGCCAGGGACAGCTAAAAAGGACTTAATCATGGGCCAATATCACTCTCCATGTCGAAAGAAGGGATGAGATGACATTGCCCTGTGACACTAAGGCACAAAGGGTATGTCTACACTAGCAACTTAGGTCAACTTAAGGACCCTTAAGTCAGCCTAAAGTACTCCACGTCCACACTGGGCTTTTCATTGTCGGCTTAAGTTGACTTAATAATACCACCTCGTTAGGTTGACTTAACTCTTAAGTTGACTTATTAAGTCGACTTAAGGTCAGTGTGGATGGGGAGTAGCCCTTAAGTCGACCTTATTAAGTCGACTTAATGCCAGTGTGGATGGCTATGTCTAAAGATAAGTTGACTTAATAAGGTTGACTTTAAGTCGACTTAAAGTGTTGACGCTTTGTTAATTCGACTTAATAAGGTGTATTTAGCACAGAGGTGGGCAAACTGCGGCCTGCAGGCCGGATCTGGCCAATGGGAGCCTTTAATCTGGCCTGGTAGCTGAGCCCTGACCCCATCCCTTCCCACCACATGGTCACAACAGAGTCCAAGTGGAGCAAGGTGCTACTATCCCCTCCAGGCTCCATCCCTTCCCCCAGCTGGAGTGCAGCAACAGCTGATCAGCTCTGATCAGCTTTTGTTGCCTGTGTCCAGGATCCTCTAGTGCTGCGGAGCTCGGCCACTTCCCCTCCCAGCTCCACCCTTTCTCCCTAAAACTCTGCCTCCCAGCCCCACCTCCTCCCACCATATGGGTGGTTTGGCCAGTCCAGCAAAACTCCCCCTCCATCCCCCCTCCTTCCCGTGGCCAGCTAAGTGTGGCCATACATACCATGTGGCCCTCTGACCAAAAATGTTGCCTACCCCTGATCTATTGTGTCTGTGGTGTGGGGGGATCCTGCAATGATTAAGTCCTGGGTTTGGTACTACTCAATATTTTCATTAATGTCTTGGATAATGGAGTGGGGAGTATGCATATAAAATTTGTGGATAACACCAATCTGGGAGAGATTGCAAGCTCTTTGGAGGACAGGTTTGGAATTCAAAATAACCTTGACAAACTAGAGAAATGGTTTGAAACCAAAAAATTGAAATTCAATAAAGACAAGTGCAAAGCACTTCACATTTCTCACAACTACAAAGTGAGAAATTAATGCCTATGTGATAGTACTGCTGAAAGGAATCTGAGGGTTATAGTGGATCCCAAATAGAATATGGGTCAATAATGTGATGCAGTTGTGAAAAGGCTATTATCATTCTGGGGTATGTTAACAGGAGTATTATATGTAAAACACAAGAAGTAATTGTCCCACTCTACTCAGCACTGAGGCTTCGGCTGGACTACTGTGTCCAATTCTGGATACCACGGTTTAGGAAAGATATGGAAAAATTGGAGAGAGTCCAGAGGGGATCCTTTTTATCAAAAATGCTAAAAGGTTTAGAAAACCTGATCTAAGAAGACTGAAAGGGGACAGACTTGCAATATGTTATGGGCTGTTATAACAAGGATAGTGATTAGTTGTCCAGGGTTTCATCTGCAGCAAATGAGATATAGTTTAGATGGTAGGAAAAACTTTCAAACTCTAAGGGTAGTTAAGGTCTAGAAAAGACTTCCTCCTTCCTTTAAGAAGAAGTTGGACAAACACCTGTCAGGGGTGGTTTAGTTTTACTAGCCCTGCCTCAGTGCAAAAGGCTGGACTAGATGATAACTGCTCAAGGTCTCTTCTAGCCCAACATATCTATGAATCCATCCTAAAGAATGGAACGTAGCACCTGACTGAGTTTACAATGCGGATGAGCTTGGATTTGAAAGTTATCTCCTAACTTAGTCCAGCTGAAAGCATTTGAGCCAAGGTTAGGGAAGGATTCCATCAGCCAAAAGATTGTATAACATGTTTGTTCAATGATAATGTCACAGAGAACTCAAATAACTATATCCATTTGACTCATGTCATTGGCAAGAGAGTTTAAAATGTAGCAATGTATCTCTCAATTAATGAACTATGGTATTTATTTTACTGGTCTTGAGTAGTTGTGAAAAGTGCTACGTGATATTTATGATTCCCTGACACTAGAGACTAGAGTCTAGTGACACTAGTTGCTGGAGACTAAAAGCTTTCTATCTTATCTGATGCTAGTATGAGCTGTAAAACAAAACAAAACAAAAAAGTTTAAAAAATAATTTTCTGTGCTGATGTCTGAGCCTTAACCAACTTCCCATACATTGTGCCCCTAATTATATGAAGATGCAATTTTTTCATTCAAAATCTTGAGATATACAAAGGAGGCCAGGAGTTAAACATTCAACTCTAATCTTTTTCTTTTCAGAGAATGGAGAGTTTAGTACAGTGATATAGCCCATGTTTTGCAGGAATGTATGTTTCAATCCAGAAAGCATTAGAAGGTTCTTTCTTTGTGCATCCTCATTTGTGGCATCTGGAATGCTAGTGAGAAAAAGTTTTCAGGCTAGAAAAGGATTGAGGGGGGTCAGTTTGTTCCACACTGTGTACTTAATGTGGTACTAGCAAAACAGAACTCACAGGTTGCAACCAGAGCTGTGCACTGAACATGTGGACAGAGAGGGTATCGTACAACCACAGGAAGTATGAGTCAATCTGGCCTCTAGGCCTTGTACATGACTAGTATAATGAAAATGGAAGCAGTCAACTGTATTTTCTCTACGTGTAACCCATATGCCTAAAAAGGCTATCTCTTTAAGAGACCTGCTGAGGGTAGGTTACTATTGCTGGGCAGATTAGCTGCCCACAACCAGAAACTTCTAGAAGCAGGGAGTGGTAGCAATTTTTGAGCATTCTCCACAGGGTGCCCTACTGATGTGATGTGGTGTGGTCAGTCAGATCATATGAGAGCAGCAGTCTGTGCAGATAGCAGGCAGGAGCCTCTTTGAGAAGAGCCCATGTGGTCAGTTTTCAGGAGAGAAGCTGAGTCAGGAGTGAACAGGATGTTTTCTCCCTCTAATGGAATCATCTGCAACAGACTTTGCAGACATGCATATGGGACTGAGGGCTGGTTCCAAAGGAGAAGGAAAAGCCTGCATGGAATGCTACAGAAGATTCCTGCAAAGAAAGAAGAGGACAGCTATTTCTTGCCTCTCAAGCCTCTACACTGGAACAGAGACTGTAGCTAAGAGTTGAGTGAACTCCATCTGGACTTTGGGACTCTTGGGTATCTTTCATGTGGGGATTTCTTTAAGGATTGTTCTTGGTTAATTGTATTTTGTTTTTATTAGGATAAGGTTCATTTAGTTAGTAGTTAATAAAGTTCATTGTTATGTTTGTTTTTAGTATTTTAATATGGGAGGGTAACTGAGCAATCTTTGCCATGAGCCCCATATAGACTGGATCCTGGGTCTCCAGCTGCTTTCTCCATAGGGATTGGGATTGATTTCTGTGAGGCACTGGAGAAGGGCAATTAAATGAATTTTAGCCCACCCGAAGGTTACATACGCAGAAAGCTTGAGATATGGAAGTGAAATTTAATAGTTAGAGATGGAAGTCATTTCATTCATCCTGGTGCCAATTTAGAAATATTTTTTATTTAGGGAAGATGTGTGTATTCCCTAATGCTTGCCTTGTTCAGCATGGTGTTATGTATCGCTTGGGAGAGAGCTTCCATCATTTCTTGAGACCATTTTACACTCAAGTTCTCAGGGCTGGGGTGTTTTCTTGCATTTTAACCTAAAATTCGTATTTTAAAATTTCATCTTATTACTTCTGCTTTAGAAGTACACCACCATCGCAAACTCTCCTTTGTTATTGTTTGAACCCTAGATATTTGTAGGTTGCTTGAGTGTGCCACCCCTCGCTTATTAAGAAGCCATTGCTGTCACAACTGTTTTATTCTATATCTAGTATTCTGATATTACTCTTTACTTTTTAATGTTCTGATGCCATAATCATTGTCGGCCAGAAGGTGATATCCTTAAACATTTTGCATGAAGCAGAGCAAAGGGATGCTGCCACTTTAAGAAATTAATGTTGCAGGGCAATTTCCATTTTGGAGTGTTTTACAAGGGAATTGTCACAGCTTGACTTGGGAAGTTCTCATCTAGGTGCTGCAGTAACATGTGCAAGAGAAGACAAAAGTTCCCCATGAAAGTTTCCCAAAAGGTTTCGAACTTGAAGCCTGATATTGCACTGCCAGTATGCTCAATGGTAGTTTTGATTGAGTTATGTAGTGTAGAATAAAAAATGTTTAATTCATAAACATCTGCAAGGAAACAAAAATGTCTTTCCTGTAGGTGAAACATGAAACCCCTTTCCTGTTGTAGGACCCTTAAATATAGAAAATAAAACGTCGGCACTACTGTTCAGTTATTGCATTTTAGGAACACACAGGTGTGCTATGTATTTCAATGGGAGCGCCAATGAGGTTAGTCTGGCCAGCATGAAAGATGCATAATTAATGGTGCTCTTGCAACACCCTTACACTTTAGCTGTGACAGCAAATATCATGTTAACTCCACTTGTCACACTGTTAGTTGAGGGGGAATTGAGCATCTAAAAAATAATCCCCTTTTGTTGGTTCTCAAATTTGCCAACCAGTTCCAGACATATGTTTGCATTTACTGCTTCAAAGCAGAGACCAGGAGAATGGCAGGTTCCTAGAAAGAAATATGTCATTGGTGATAAACTATCCTGAAGTCACTGGAGCAGTTAATGCATTGCAGGTCAGAAACTACACCCTAGACAATACTGAGCATGCAGCTAATACACCAAATGTCACATCTGAAGGGGGCAATGCGTTTTCTGCTGCTACATCCTCAACAAATTGTAGTACATGGCATGAGTTACTTGCTGATACAGCTGCATGAAGGATTTTTAGGAGGCAAAAAAATGTATTTACAGGCTGTACAAAATAGAGCATAACAGAAAATATAGCACAATTAGCAACCCAGTGTTCATCAAGGATATTAGCCAGACAGTAAATCATGTTTGAATGTAATTGTAATCTACAAACAAAAGTAATTGTTCTTTATAGCTGTACAGTAACGGATTAAGCCTGCTAGACAGAAAAGCACCAGACCTTAATAAGGTTAAAAATTGCTTGTTTGTTTGTTTTAAATTTGACACATTTTGTCCTTTATATATGGATTATAAATGATGTATTCATCTTTTAAAGGCTACAGATTAATTCATAGATATTAGTAATAATTCCTAGCACTCGCATCCATTGTGCTTTACAGTTTCACAGCACTGAAATGACTCATGATCCTTGCAGCCAGCACTCCAATGACTTAGGCAAGTACTCCTGTCTGTTCTTACAGGAAATAAAGAAGATACTATGTTAAGTGACATAAGAAGGTTATACGTTAAGTCAGTGATGGACTTGGAACTCAGGGCTTTCAGAGTTCCAGTTGTTCGCTTATTCCACCAGCCCATGCTTTCTCTTCTAGAGGGGTCTGCCTCAATACACCCCCAGATTTTAGAGGAGGATCTGTTCCTTTGTATGAATTCTGCCTACCCACAAAGCTAAACTTCAGAGAATATGATGGGGCAAAAGTACTTAGTAAAGTCCCTCTTCTTGACCTGAAGATTCCATAAAGCAGAGGTCCACACTTACATCTGAATATATATTCATACATCTGTACGTATGAAAAGAATGCAACAACAATTCAAAAACCATTGCGGGGGAAGCAATGCTTCCAATTAAATAGCCCCCCTAATGACATGGTGCAGACAATACAATTTTTTAAAAGGAAAGATTTTTACGAGGCTCCCTTCTGCTGTATCTAATACATAGCTCCTATATTAGCTACACACAAAAAATGCTAAATTCAGCATAGCACTATCCGGAGGTGGTATCCAAAAATGTAGGAACTGTTTCAGTTGGAGAGGATGGCAGGTCCATTTACTATAACGAGCTGCTACTTGACAATATAAGAATGTCCCCATTAGGTGTGAAGCCAAGGACAAAGCTAAAATTGTTCTGAGTCATCATTTGTCTTACCCAGCAGGTAATTCTATTAATGACTTATAGGCCCAGCTTTGTGCTCAGGGTTTTCAGGATCAGGCAGTTTGCTTGATGCAGCAGTGTGGTAAATGGTCTACTATAGCAGAGGTGTGACAAGAGTCAGCATTTTCCACTTCGCATCATGTAATCAAACAAGTATGAGCTAATAGTTCCAAGCTGAGAAGTGAAATAGTTTAAGAAAGTTTTGCCAATGAGTCATGCTATCTCCTGTGAACAATTGAAAGGAGTCTGATTATCTGTTCCATGAGGCATCAGTCAAGTTACCTTTCAATAATGGGTCTAGGACAGGGTTTTCTAACGTGCAGCCCGTGGGCTGGATTGCGGCCCGCTGAAGACTGCTGCAGACCGGCCCTGCAGGGTGCAACAACAGACCTGCCGCTGTCTGTTTGCTCCAGTTCCAAACTGTCCCAGCTCCTTCCCATCAACCCTACCTGACCCTGGAGCTGGTGGGAAGGAGCAGCAGCTGCAAGTCCTAGCCAGCATGGCAGCAGCCCCTCTCCTCTAGTCCCGGTCCAGACTGTTGGCTGGAGAAGCTGAACAGCAGAGTTAGAGCCCGCCAGCAGCTCAGGTTCTTCCTCTCCCTTCCAGCCCTGACTGAGCCAGCTCAGCCCCGGGACTGGAGCTGTCAGGTGAGGCAGGGTGGGTGGAGCAGAGAGGCAGGCCCTTCCCCTACAGCCGCAGAGCTGGCTGGCTGGCGGAAGGGAGCTGCAGGCTCAGCTGGCTAGCAGGAGCAGTGGGCCCCCTCCCCTCCCCTCTATCCCTGAGCCAGCCCAGCCTTATAGCCAGCTGGAGGAGGAGGGATGGAGCAAAGCTCAGGGCCTGCTGGCAGGGCGGAGCAGCAGCTCCTACCCACACCCCCAAGCTTTGCCACCCCTCCCTGCCCCTTCTTTCCTGCATGGCAGAGTCAGCCGGGGCAGGGGGGAATCAGCAGCTTTCCCTCACAGGCTCCTATCCTCTTTCCTCCCCAGCCTCTCCGCCAGCTATGACACCCCTTCCTTCCCCCCACAGCTAAGCCAACAGGGGTGGGGGGGCAGAGCGGAAGCTCCCCCTTACCTTCAGCTTCCTTCCCTCTTGTTTGTTTCACCACTGTTTCTCCCCCCCTCTCTGCCCCACAGATCCCTACACAAACCACTCACCCCCCACAAGTATGGACCCCCACATCCAGAGCAGCTGGGGGCAGTGCTGGAAACCCTCTTGCTGTGTGCAGGGGTGTGAGGTCAAGGTCAGGGCAAATGTAGATTTTGCTCCCAAGTGCTAGTGACCTTTGCCCCCCCCGCCCCCTCGAGTATAGAAAAAGTTTAGTGTGGCTTCTGACCCAAAAAGGTGGGACATCCATGGTCTAGGACAATTTGCAATGGTCTGCTATTATGTATATTTCATTAAATATTTAGAGAGGTGATGGAAAAGTTGAGGGGCTGGCTAAAATCAAGAGCAAAAAGGATGATATAGATTTACTATCCTTCAATTGCTTTATTTTTCACAATACTCCTTGCATAGCTTCCATGGGCACAGACATGGTGATTGTGTGGGAAATGTCAAGCATGGAACCATGAACTGTAAGTTGGAATGATTATGGCCGTTTTTCAAACATCCTATCTGGGCCCAACTGCAACAGTTCATAGGAAATTTTGCTACATTCTGCACAATTCACTGGTGCTGGCATACCCTAGATTTTGAATTCCTAGGGTACATGAGATTGAAATGTCTTCAGGAAGTAAAAGACATTACTTAATTGTCCAATACTATTATAGCAATAATATGCGCTTTTTTTTAGTTTTTTGGGCAGATGTCTTCAGTTCTGATGCATAGAGTGCTGCGGTACTCCATAATCCTCATAAATGTTGAAGGTAAGAAGAGCCATGCAAAGCAAGATGGTGATCATCTTAATGAGTGGGTCAGCTAAAAATGTACTGAAAGAAACTGATTGCTTCATTTTTTTATGGCAAAGGGAAAATAGCGCATGAAGGCTGGATATTTAGGAATTGATTTTTTGATTTGTCTGTACCTGTGCACATAGTGAGAGTTTGAGATGCCTCATTAGAGCTATAATCCCTTTTTATGCTATGAAAGTGTAAGGAGCTATTACTCAAATCTTCCTTACTGCATAGATTTTGGTCTACAGTGCAGTGGCCATTGTGTGACTTTAAGGACCTAGGCTTATTCAGAAGAGCATAATAAGCAGGCAACTTTGACCTGACAGACGCCAACTGCAGAAAAGCTTTAGATGTTAGTGGATGATAGTGTTATTCATGCATTATTAATGTAGTTCTGTTAAGTAATCTATGTTGGAGTGTAATTAATGATAATTGTTAATAAACTTGCCACTTTTTAACACCAGTGGATGATTGCTAAGTGGTTTTCTCTTTGGGCAAGAGGGTCTTAGAGCAATGTACAATTCATACTACCATTGTCTAGCTTATGCATTTTACTCATGCATTTTTCATTCCTGGAAGAGTAATTTCTGTAGGTCTTGTACAGCTACTGAATTTATGGCTATTGGAATGTTGCAAAGTCCAGAACATGTCACATTCAAATATAAAATAGTCTAGATGACAATATCGGATCAAAACTACAAACTATACATATGACAGATGTCTATAATAGCCTTGTCAAATGCAGTAGAGATGGCTATATGTAGATGCAGGGGCAGGTAACAAAATAGATCCAACATAGAGTGACTTAAATCACACAATCTATAGGGCCAATTCTGCCTTCACTTGCACAACTGCCAGCTTATCTCAATTTATTGTTAAGTGAATATAAAACTGATCTCTGCATTTTTTTTTTAATTTTATTTTTGTCAGCCTCTTTTTAAGAGAAGACAGTTAAAAAGTGCAATTCCTTGAAAGGCTTGCGATGAGAGTCTGAAATTTTTCAATAGAGCCAAGGAAAATCAGCACTCATTCTTTCCTGCATCAGAAGACCTGCAGAACCCAGGAAACTTCCCAATCAATTCCATTGTCTTCTGTGTTCCATTTTTAATGATGATGTTCTGTGTGTGTATGTTGGAGCATTAGAATTGTGCAAATACACTTGCACTAGTACAGAAAAATGAATTCACATTTGATCTGATCAGTGACATAATTTGCTATAAACCAGCTTTTTTTTTTTTTACTGGGCTAAATTTGTTTTCCCCTGGTCCCTATATATTTTCTTGTACCTCTTTGTGGGAAGAGAGGGAACATGAAAGAACTTGGGCTTTTAGGCCACTTAGACCTAAGGAAAATAACTTAGCTATTTTCTTGGGGGTCATCCACAGGATCACTCCTTGTGAGTGTCCAACTCCGTGGTTGGTTAATTGAGTGTCCTGGTGGCTTTTCAGCCAATAGAATGCCTAGGATAGAAATAAAGATAATATCTTACTCCATCTACTGTTTAGCCATCATTGTTGCTTTCAGCTTTAGGAAAGTCTTTTATTAAAATTTAGTTAGCAATAAATTCAGAATAAAATGACTTTTTAATGCTTGTCTCATTTTCACAGTAACTATCATTTAGATCCTTAGTATTTTGGTATGTGACTTAAGTTCCATCTGTATTTTCCAGTCTTATTTCTTCTAAAGCCGATGGGGAATTTTCTGATAAAACAAATTTTAGTTAGAAAGTAAGTTTGTTGGACATAAAATGTTTCACAGACTTTAAATATGTTTAATGAACTGCCAAAGAACCACTGGCCAGATTCAATTGGAAATCTGCCTCATTTCCTGCCAGCTCACCTGGTAGGATGCTGGGAAACCTGGATTTCCAGTCCTGTCATGCCACCTGCCCCAGAGTTGGAGACACCAGGGCTTCCAGATTCCCTTCTGTGCAGTCAAGCTCCTAGAAGCCTTGAGGGCTCTGGGTGAGTGATCTAGTGGGAGCCAGGTTCCTCAGTGCTTTCCAGCTTCCTGATTCATTGTGTGGGTTTCTTGGGTTGATGCTGAGAATGGAGAAAAGCATAAAGCATACCAGAGGCCTCAGAAAACCGGCTGCTCCATTTCATTTGGGGAAAATGGAAACAAGAACAGTTTGAAATTTGCATCTGAACTAAAGCTTCTTTTGAAATGCCAGTTTTTTCCCGCAGAATAGAAATTCCAAATTGAGATTAGTGCTATTTTTTCCCTTGGTCCCATGGAACAGTTGAATCCTTTTCCTTCAGGTCCAATGGAAAGGCTGGCACTGGCAGCTGAATGCTGAGAGTTGACTAAACTCTTTTAGTTTGTCTCTTTTTCCTTCTTGATACCATCGCCCACGCCTGTCATCTCAAAATTAGAGTAGTGCAATAGGCAAATATTCCTCTATATGGTGCTAGACTTTAAAACAGCACTGAACCTGAAGCTTGTGCACCATGCTGTGACTGTTTATGAGGCTGTAGCTCTCACTGGACGCAGATGGCACTGCTGCTGTGAACTGTGCTGCCTGTCTGTTGGTTTCTAGATAGAGTACTTTAACTAATTGGCTTTTTGACTTTCAGAGCCCTGATTAGTTAAGGAGTGTCTCATGCAGGCAGAATCTACCTCCAGGCAGTGAAGCCCACTCAGCAGAGGCAGCCTTTGGCTATTGGGATTTGGGGGCACTAGGCAAAGGCCCATTGTGAGGGCCCCCTATATGCCTGCAGTGGCCCTCTATAGGGCCCTGTGGCCACCCCATGGCCTCAGCTCCCCGCCGCCAACAGCCCTCCCCTCCCCCAGTCCCAGCTCCTCTGACCCTGGTCACCCAAACCACCATCCCTGCGCCCCCTCCACGGCCCCACATCCCCGCTGCCGGCCCCAGGGGCCAGCTTCTCCTCGAGGCAGACTTGGCTTTGGGGCAGGCGAAGCAGGCAACGGGGCCCCTTATTGCTTGAGGCCCTAGGCATGCGCCTGCTTCACCTGCCCCAAAAGCCGCCTCTGCCACTCCGTATTAAGAGAGGGAGCTGGCAGTGGTAGATTTCAAACTCAAAGCCCCTTACAAGCACCTACTTCCTTCCATTTTGGTTCCAAATAGCCAAAATCCATCCCTTTGTGACTGTGCTACAAGAACTGTCTTTGTCCAGGCCCATGAGCTCACAATAAGGGCTGACAGCTGGGGATATTAGCTGAGCTTGTATTTATCTTTGGATAATAGTTTTCTGCCTTTTGGGTACTGAACTACTGCTGACTCTCTCTTTGACTTATAACAAAGGTGTCTAGCACAGAGTATAAAGGCCTTAGTTCTATAAATAGAAATAATAAAAAAAATTAAGTAGTAGTGTTAGTCAAGATAATGGGTATTTACACATCTTTTCTTCATGTGGGTAGGAAAGAACTTTAAAAAACAAAATGCCTTCAGCTTTAGCTCCCATATTCTGGCAGTAATTCATTACATAGCCATTTCAGTCCAATTATGATGGCTGGCAAAGTCACGAAAACACCCTCCCTGTGTGTGAGCTAAAAATAGGTCCAACTTTCTTGTTGCAGCTTCTCTTTGTGATGGCATGGCATCACATGCCAATCTTGGCTTCCAGAACAGGCAGATAGCAGAGATATGTGATGACCTGAAGACTAAAATTCTTGTAGATACCACTGACTTAGCTTGTAATAAATGTTAGCATAGTTATGGTCAGGGCCGTCCCTGGGGGGGGAGGGGCACGAATGGGGCGATTACCCCGGGCCCCGCGGGTATGTGGGCCCCGCACTGTCCTGCTCCCAGCGGGCAGTGTGGGGCCTGCGCGTACGCCACAGCCCCTCCTCCCACGGTCGCCCCACTGCCTTTGGCACCCAGCCAAAGGCAGTGGGGCGGGAGGGATATGCCCTTCCCCTGGGCTGGCCCTCCCCGCCCCCAGGGCGGAGCAGGCAGGCCCACGGGCAGAGCACATGGGGCCCAGCCTCTGGGCTGGCCTGCCCCACATGGCCGGCTCCCTCCCCTGCAGCCAGCTCTGGCTCCACCCCCCCACACAGGGGGCCTTGGCCTCCTGGCTGGAGCCGGCTCCTGCTGGGGCAGGGGCTGGGGCCAGGGCAGGGACCGGAGCAGGCTCCACTTCCTTTCCTCCTCCCCCCCAGACAGCAGCCTCGGTGTCCCAGCCCAGGGCCAGCTCCCTGGGGGGCAGAGCGGGCGCCACGCTCCCCTCCAGCATGGGGCGCGGGGCCCCGCTTTGGCCAATTGGCCCCGCGCCCCGCTCCCCCCATGGGACAGCGCTGGCTATTGTACACAGAAGCCAGAATCGTTCTAAATGATGGTGGTTTGTTCTAAATGACTGTGCCCAAAGTGTTCAAAGATACTGTAAACAGGACAACATGTTGTATGGGAAGAACTGTATCTCCTTTTGAAGGAAAACTGCACTCTGACAGCACAGCCATCTGGAAATTCAGAAGTTGAAAACCATTTCTCACTCTGACAGAGCTCATCCTTCACTTGGCAGAACATGCACACTAGAGGTGGAGGCTTTTGCTATTAAAGCTATTTATTTACAGACCTAGAAGACCACAAAAGGCAGACCTGAACAGTCCAGTAATCAACCCCGACTAATCAAATTTGGACACTTATCTCCCACAGAGAATCCAGGGGAACTGGGTTTTTGTTGCTTTCAGCAACATTTACCAAAATACCTTAGCATCTTATCTCTTCCCCACCCCTTCTTTTCATGCATCAGAAAAACCTTTCATCTCAAAAGCATGTGCTGTTCATTAGCATTAGAGTAAAAAACTTAGATTCCTCCTGTACTCACTCCCTCTTGTCCTCCCCAAAACAGAATTTAGATTAGGTGCTTGCTTGGAAAGCAGCTGGGCTGCAGCCACAGGGAGGCTAAACATGGGGGCAGAAAGATGGGAAATACTTCTAACTTTCTAAGTGAAATTTGCAAGGCTTTCACAGATTACCACCCTTTCTGGTTCTAAAGGAACCTTGGTTTAGAAATTGTGTGGCGAGTGATTTATTTTATAGCAGAGAAGCCAAGAACTTCCCAACTACTCCTTTCATCTAAACTTATTTGTCCTCTGCCAATAAATATTCACTAATTTCCAAGCCAGTGAACGTATGTGTACCCAGTTTTCTGGGCTGCATTATCAGTTGCTAAATGCTATTATCTGTCTGCAACTTGTCATTGGTACTTCTCCCATACTAGGCCCATTACTAAAGCAATTATTTCAAGGGCTAATTATTATGTGATAGGGTTAAAAAAAGCTTTTAAATGTGTGTGTGTGTGTGTGTGTGTGTGTGTGTGTGTGTGTGTGTGTGT